>JANZLQ010000008.1:24231445-24272936 GCA_026212715.1 Elanus axillaris
ACCCTACTCTGTTTTGATTTGTAATAAATTGAGTTAATTTTCCCCAAGCTGAGTCTGTTTTGCCCGTGATGGTGATTGGCGAATGCCCTCTTCTATCCTTATCTCGACCCACAAGCCCTTTGTTATATTTTTCTCTCCCCTGTCCAGCAAAGGAGGGTGGAGTGATAGAACAGCTTTGGTGGGCACTTGGCATCCAACCAGAGTCAACCCATCACAAAGGAAGAGATGCCATCCAGAGGGACCTTGACAGTCTTGAGGAGTGGGCCCCTGCAAACCTCATGAAGTTCAACAAGGCTAGCTGCAAGGTCCTACATCTGGGGTGGGGCAATCCCCAGTACCAGTACAAATTGGGAGATTAATGGATTGAGAGCAGCCCTGTAGAGAAGGACTTGAGGATACTGGTGGATGAAAAATTGGTCATGAGCTCTCAATGTGCACTTGCAGCCCAGAAAGCCAACCGTATCCTGGGCTGCATCAAAAGAAGTGTGGCCAGCAGGTCGAGGGAAGTGATTCTGCCCCTCTACTCTGCTCTGGTGAAACCTCAACTGCAGCACTGCATTTAGCTCCGGGACCCCCAACATACAAAGGACATGGTCCTGCTGGAGCGAGTCCAGAGGAGGCCTTGAAAATGATCAGAGGGCTGGAGCACCTCTCCTATGAGGACAGGCTGAGAGAGTTGGAGTTGTTCAGCCCAGAGAAGAGAAGAGTCCAAGGAGACCTTATTGTGGCCTTTCAATATATGAAAGGGGGCTTATAGGAAAGATTCAGAGACTCTTTTTACTAGGACCTGTACTGACAGGACAAGGGGTAATGTTTTTAAACTAAAAGAGTGTAGATTTAAACTGGACACAATGAAGAAATTTTTTAGGAAGGGCATGGTGAGACACTGGAACAGGTTGCCTATAGACATTATGGATGCCCCAAAATTTGAAGTGTTCAAGGTCAGATTGGACAGGACTTTGAGCAACCTTATCTAGTGAAAGATGTCCCTGCCTCTGGGGTGGACTAGATGAACTTTAAATGTCCTTTCCAACCCAAACCATTCTATGATTGTGTTAGACCCCATGGACTTGTGCACATCCAGTTCATTTAAATGTTCCCTAGCTTGATCTTCCTCCACTCAGGGTAAATAACCCCTTGCTCTGGACTTTTGCATTGGCCTTGGAGACCCCATAAAATCATAGCCCAGCAACTGCACACAGACCTCTAATTCCTCTTCTTCGTTTCCTGTGCTCTCTGCCTTAGTGTAGAAGCAATTCAGATGGCACCCAGTCTTGGTGATTTCCCAGGAAGTGTACAAGAACTTCCCCTATTGTGCAGTCCTCTAGGCACTTCCTTATTTGAGTGCATATGCTTAACACTGGCTCCTTTCAGCACAACATTGTTGATTATAAGGTTTCTCCTGTCCACATGATCTGGCACCTTTTGCTTGGCTCCCCAGTCCACCGTCACATGACTGTGAGTCATGACCTCTGTCCCCTGTCATTCCTAGTTTAAAAGGTCTCCTCATAAGGTTCGCTGGCCTGTTGGTGAAGTTGCTTCTTCCCCACATAGCCACATGGATCCCACCTCTTCCTAGCAGTCTGTGATCATCAAAGGACACAGCTCCTTGCCTTCTGTCTGCCCCCAGGGCACTGACCCTATTCTGTAGTGGAGCAGGAGCCATCCTACTGAAAATTTCCTGCCAGAAATGATGAGCTTCCAGCCTTTGCCATCCTGGGAGTCTCCATTTCCCAGCTCAATAAGCACAGACCCTTCCTGCCCCTCTTTCAGTGCGGCTGGGGGTTGAGGCTTTTGGATCCTGCAGGTCCAGAGAAGATTTGTTCCATTGCTTCCTTGTCATCCCTTATGCTTCACACCCTGCTGACTTCCTCCCAAAGCTCCTTTACTCAGCAACATAGACCCTTCCCTGTGCTCACATCCTGCAGGTGAGGAGCCCATCATCCTTGACCCCAGGATCAGTGAGAGGGCCCAGGTGTCCCTGTGGCCCAAGGTCTGCAGAGGTTCATCTGTCCTCAGGAGCTCCAACTGGATTGGGGTCTCCATTGAGCCGGAATAGTTGCTCCAGCGGGTACTGGGTACTCTTCTCTGTGGTGTGTCTACTGCTGCTGAGCATGTTTACATTGTCCTCAGTAGAGTTTCTTGCTCTCACCTGCACAAAATGCTGTCCTCTGAGGTCCACTCTAGATCCAGTACTCACGTTGGGACCTCCCTAGTACCTGTTGAAATGGTGTGTGACCCTCCCTAGTCAGGAGTCAGCTGGAACAAAAGCTCAACACTGTTTGATCAAGTTTCTGGAGAAGCTGCAAGCTGCCTTCTAAGGATGGGTCTGAAATTACTAAAACTGTCCTAACCATGAAGAAAAGTGACATACTTATAATTCAAAATTGACTAAAATGCAATAGCTTTGTGTAAGAATACTCCTGGTATCCACCTATAACAGACTAATAGAAAAATGAAAGAGAGGAAAAGACAGGGCTGATCACTAGGAACTATTACTGCTTTAGGAGGATTGATAACATTGCTTTAGCATTGCTAATCAAAAGTAGTTGAGCCATGGTGCTAAAGCACAGTATTTATAATGTTTGTAACTTTGGTTTTAATTTTGAAAACTTCCTGTCCTTTTATTTTCTATTACTAATTGTCTTACATGATATTAACCTTCAAGAAATAATTTATAAAAATTAGGCTGATTTTAAATGCTGATAAATAATGCTAATTTGGTGTTCTCTCTTACACTCATGCTCTGCCAGCATTTTAGCATTTGTGGAGCAAATGAAGAATTTCTAAACAGTGCCAGAGGGGCATCATGTTAATTCTTTGAGAGAGAAAATCCTTACAATTTTAGTGTGCCTCGAGCACTGCTGGTTTATGATAAAGTCTTTGTAGAAGTGCAATAAAGATGATGGCTTAGTTAAAATACTATCAATATACGTGGTTAGGAAATGAAAACCCCAGTCTTTCATGCATTGTATTTAAATGAGTAAATCTTCCAATTCTTCCTTTAAAGAATTTCAATGTATACATGGGTAATCTGGTATGGTGGTTTTATTTTTGGTGTATTGTGTTTGAATATAGAAATATTGCTGGGAGTAAGAGTCAACCCTCCATGAAAGAGTCCTGTTCTGAGAGGTGGGATGAACAAATACCATTGCAGATATCTTTTTAAATTCAAACATAAAAACAAATGCCCATGCTCATACAAACCATGTAAAAGTATATTCTACTAAATGTCTTCATGCTTTGTGAAGAGAGTCAATAATTCACAAAGCTGAGGAGATATTAAATAAATAATCAGGATAAGTCATTTAAGATTCTTGATGCAGATTTTGTGTTCCATCACATGTTCTTTGTCTGTAGGTTTCAGCAAGGGGTGCTAATGGCATGTGGCAGTAATACAGAGAAGGTACTACATAGTTTACTTTCACATGTCTGCTTTTGACAGCAATAGACCATTTGAAGTGTGTGCAGGTAGTAAGTGCAAGGGAACACAAGGATTTATTTGACTGTCCAGGAAAGAGGATTTCAATTGTGTTTCTTTGGATGTCTCATCACATGTGTAAAATATGGGTGTAAAGTAATTTGATCAAAGCTGAGCAACAGTAGACCAGCAGCATTGCCACAGGAGCTTTAGGTACAACAGTATGTTATGTATCATCATTTTTTCTTCCCGCTAAAACCTAATGGGATTGTATAGCTTTGTATCCCTGATGATAAGGCCTTGTATGCATTTGTATGACAATGTGTATTTTGAGTGTGCTGTCCTTCCAGGCTATATAAATAAATACTTTGAAGGCAGACATGAGTGTCCTCTTTTTAAAAGTTTCTTTTTCCAACATGAACATTTTTTTAGGAATTAGGGTCCAGGGTTTCAGACAGAGATGATATGGTGAATTGTGATGTTTTTCTTACCTCTGGTAATTTCAATGCAGTAAAATGTTACTAAATTGATTTGTACTCCCAGGTCATTTGAATTCTTTAAAAATTCTTACTAGATATATTTAAAATATGGCTAAAGATTGTCACAGATTCTGTCTTTATAGTATTTTTTAAAGTCACTTAAGTAGTCAGTTACAATATGAGTTGTCTGTATCTTGATGTTTTCCACAGATTATGTTGGCTCACAGTCATCCATTCATAAGTGTATTGAGTCTTCATCCAGATATTGAACCTGGATGTTATGTTGCTAACAGTTCCACCAGCTCCTACAAATGTTGTTATTATTTTCCTGGCTTCTATGGCACCATACCTTTGACCTTCTATTTATTGGGAATATTATAATGAGTCTGACACTGTGAGGTAACCGCTGCTGCTATTCTCCAGATATCGTCAGGTAGACTGTTTTCCACATGACAGTGTGGACAATATTTTCCTGTGACAAGATAACAATTTTATTTTTTCTCCTCTTATTCAAGGGCTTTTGGGAGCCAGAATGACAAAATTAACACCTGAAGAGCTGGCTTTTTTTTTTTCCAATGGCCCATTAACCTTTGTGAGATAAATGCTTGGCAGGTTCTGAAAACAGAGTATGTTAAAAAAGAGATAGTTATAATATTAATATAAAATGTAGTCAAATTGTAATTCTTTTAAAAAACATATATGTAGTACCACACTGAAGAAGGCAAGTACCATTAAGTTCATTCTACATACAGAGAAACGGATCAGAGAAGTAGTGGGACTTGCCGAAGTTTGTGCATAGGATTTAAGGAGACAAATTCACTGTCCTAATTTTCTATGAAAAAGAAAATTTGATGCTTAGTTAGCTCTGTCACAATATCACAGAATTGCTGAGGTGGGAAGGGACCTCTGAAGTTCAGATAGTCCACCCCTGTGCTCAAACAGGGTCAGCTGCAGCAGGTTGCCCAGGAAGTTTAAACTCAATAGTCATTCTTTGAGGCTAAAGTGATTTTCCTAGCTGGAATTCAGTACTTCAAAATATTAGACTCCACTATTAGCAATAATTTGTGCTATGCCACCCCTTCCTATTGCAGTTAGATACAGCTAGTTTTAATATTTCTTCTGTGTTTGTCATCTAGGAAAACTCAGTGAGCACAGAGTAGCAATCAATTAAAAGTAAATAGGTATCTGTGACAGTTTAAAAAAGTCCCAAAGAGGATGACAAGAGAATAGTACAAGACAATAAATAATTTATAGCTGCAGAAAATTAATCAAGAACCCCCAATTCCCTCTGTCCCCACGTGCAAGTGCTCAATTACAGTACCTCTAAGAAGAGACAGGAGACCAATAACCAAACATCTGTGACATAAATGAATTTAACTATTAGGGAAAAAAGTCTTGAAATATATAAACATACTGAAGTAACCAAACCAAATTACAATACAATGTACATTTGCTTTGTATAATGCCTTTCGTTACACTGTTTCCCAGATCTCTTCACATAATTAAGTAATATAAATACTATGGAGTATAAGTGAAATGCAGCAGCAGTAGAGAGACTTTCTAATGGAGGCAGAGTATGGTATCATAAGCTAATTCAAACAAGTGAAAAAAATCAGAAAACAGAGCTAGAGAAATTCAGACAAAGGTGAAAAGTTAGTAAATTAGGCCTTGGCACAGGACCATTAAAATGAGTGGAAGTTCTTGCATTGTCCTCAGTGGAAGCAGTATAACTCCAGAGAGTAACAAGGAGTTTGCCAAAGGCAATGGACACATTGATGTATAGAGCAAAGACAAAGATGATGACAGTGATTGTTCAGAAGAGGAAACAGGAAGAGGAGTAAATAGATATGTGAGATCCCCAAAGAATTTTGGAAATAGTTGCCTGTCTCATTACTGGTTTTCTTCATTTTGATGTCTGCATAATGCACATGAAATATGAGAATTGAATTAACAGACCTATCCCAGTTTAAAGCACAGAAGGGACCTAACAATGTAGTTCAAAATGGTTCCTAAAATGACTGTTGATCCTTATACATGTAGGAATAGCCCTTTCTGCTCCGTTTTTATGTCTGCTGTTTTATAAAGCAGTAGTGCATGAATCCACCTTGACCATTGCTTGTGAGTTTTGAGACTCCCAAGGGTAATTCAGTAGGTTGCTCATCTGGTTGCTTCAGTGCTAAAACACAGTCTGGCTGTTGCTACTGCTATTGAAGGCCATTTCCATTTGACTCCTGACAAATGCGGTAGGTAATAGCTTATGTAACATAGCTTTATTTACTCACCTATTTTGATTTTTTTTTAAAATTGACTAAGGAATAAGGCAGTCATGCCTATAGGAATTTTATTTTTTTGTATCTTGACTTTATTTAGACATACATATACATGTAATTAAACTCAAAGCTTATTTCCTAATTTCTTTAGATGATGCCATTTATGATTCTAGTTCAACATTATTTGGGGCAAGTTCTGCAAAAACATTCCATAAGACTCAGTGAGCTGTCATTTTTGCTTTGCATTGATATTTCTCTATCCAAAATACTTTCTCCTACTCTTCCCTTTTTTTGCTTAGTAGCCACATGGAGGTAGACAATTCACTTCTTTGGTGAAATGTAATTCTTTTTCATTTCTTTCTAAGGATCCCAGAATTAATCATCACTGTCTCTTATTATAGATTAGAAAAAAATTATTTTCCTTTTAGGCAAAACAAGGCCTTAGTTGTCATCAAAACCTTACTATTTTCCTGCTCTAGTCATAAGATTCATTTCTACACTGTTCAGTTCATGAATCTCACTAATAGATTAATTTAAATGAAAAAGAGTTATGTCCTGTAGCTGATGAAGGTACAAGACCCAATTCCCTATTGTGTGACACAAATGATAGTCAATTAAAAAGGTACAGAAAAGGGATAAACTACTATCAGAACAGATTATTTTTGAGGAATGCTAGTGACCACCACTTGAAGAGATTCAGCAGGTACAGGTTTCCTACGTTAACAGATTTTATGTCCACAGGCAGGTTTTTAGATGACTTTTAACAGTGTTTTATTAAGTGCACTTTCACCAGTTTTGTGATTATTTTGTACAGGCATTTTAAAATATCTTTTATTTATAATAGGAGCTTCAGAACTTGGCTAAACAGTCTCCACATCTCCTTTACTTTTTCAGCACAATTTATTTTTACTTGTTTTAATAATGTCAGTAATATTGCTTTTTCTGAATAATATATACCTCTTATCCTTCAGAATGTGGTTCTACTTATACTGCATTTGTTTCTTTTAAATTATGTTTTTAAATTTCTTCACCCTTCCTGTTGCTCTCTGTAAACTGGCTTCATGTTGAAGATTATGCAGTTTCAAAATTAACCCATTTTTATCCAGTTAACAATAGATCAGTCTTGCTGATTTCATCCAAATAAAATAAAAAGCACCTTTTAATTTTATTTGGCATTTTCAATCAAGGTTTCAATGCTGCTCGTGTATGAAATTAAGAACCTATTGTTGCTTATATGTAGTTAGAGATTCTAAATGGCTGTTTAGTTACAGAGGTTTTCTGCATGTGAGAACCTTTCAAAATCAGTCCTCAAAGTTCAGTTTCAAGGGGTACTGTGGACCTAAAACAAGACTCAGGAAACTTGTTTCTTTTTTTTTGTGCATACCCAGAACTGCTCAGGCTAAGAGCACCCACCTATGCCTTATTGGGATCTAGAAAGTAGGAGCACAACCAAGTTGAATTAAGCCTATAATAAAATGCTGTTGAATTTGCTTTCTTTTTAAAGTCTGACTGGAATAAATTTTTCCTTCCCTCTTCACTTTTCTCTCCTCTGGTAGGTAGGGCAATCACTGGAGAAACAGAAGATCTTAGCCCAGCATTGCTACCTGCCCGGAGTGCCATCTAAAAACTCTATTTACAGTGTGTGCAACAAAGGGTAAGTCAAGTGGAGTTATGTGGAGATACGGATCCATGTTCCTGTAGATGCTGTACTGCTGTACCATTGTAATGCCACAGAACTGCAAGAAATGCGCAGAATCAGGAAGAGCATTCTAAGGAAGAATAGCTCCGTAGTTCAGTTGTTTAAGCAGTCCCCTACCAGGTGATCATCAGAGGTTCTTGACTGCCAGCTTTTATTTAAGTACTTTGTATGCAATAGGAATTGGGCAAACCCAACAAACAGTTCTGAATGAAGAAAATAGAATTATTTAGGGTTCCAGAGGGCTTAGCCCCATGTTTTTCTCATGACAAGCACTGTTCCTTCTTCCAAAATGTAAATGTACCTTAAGCCCTATCAAGGTTATCCCATTCTTTGAAAGAACAGTAATTGCAGCCTAGGTCCAGGAGAGAATTTCAGACCTGAATCCAAAATGAAGAAGAGTGCCCAGGTTTATGGGACTCAAGTTCCAGACACAACACTGGATTTCATGCAAGTTTAGTGATCAGCATTTCCTCATGTCTTACCTTTGGCTTCTTGTTCATCATATGTGTTTTTTTTTCATTACCCTTCTGACATGCTCTTCATGCCTATTACACAAGTTACGTATACTTACTTAGCTCTGAGATCTGAACTTCATTCTGGAAATCAGGCCTAAAATTAAATGTTACAGTGTATCTAGTTTAGATAGACACTTAAGTCTTTTATTGCATCTAGTCCTGAAGAAAATGTCTTATGACATGAAGTGTATGGAAAAGATCCTCCACAAAATATTTTGTAGAGGTAGACAATGCCCCCCTGTTTCACAAGGGTGACTCATAATATCTAGTTTACGTATTTAAAGTTATTGAATTCCATTTTGACTCATCTGTTTGACAGAATATGTGTTTCTGATCTGATTAGGAAACAGGTTCTATTCTAAGAGCTTTTCTGTCACCTCTTCAACATTTCTCATCAGCTAATAAATTTCATTGCTTGATTTAAATTGTATGATTCAACAATACATATCCATATTTATGATTTCTTAATCAAAATTCTAGAATTAGTAGCAGCTGTAGTTTGTTCCGTTCATTTTGTATCTTTGAGGTGTCCCATATTATCAACTTATTTTTTACATCATCATGAAACAGTACAGATTTTCTTTCTTTGATGGATAATTTCTGCAATTTTTTTTTTTTTTTTTTTGGTCTACAGTCAGGTAGCCTAAATTACACTAGAGTTTCTTTTGTGCTTGCTTTAAGGAGCTGGACAAAGAGCTTATAAAAGGGTTGGGATAGGACCCCAGGCAGCCAAGGCCATGGAGTGGAACTGCTCCATTCTTTCTTTAGAGCATACTAAAAGATAACAAAATCAATCTTTATATCTTTCAGTCTTTAAAGCTGTGTTTTGTCAGAACTATAACAAACACACCCCCCCCCCCCAAATAAACTCAAACTAAGAAAAAAGGTCTTGCTTTTCAGCCAGCAACTCTTAAATTGAGCCATTTCTATACAGTCTGGATCCGCCTTGTTCACCTCTGCTGTAAGAAAGTTCCTTGTTTTTCTTATAAGTCTCTTGGCTCCATTTATATTTAAAATTTCCCATTTCCTGTGTTTTTCCCTGCCTGCTTCACTGTGTATTTCAGATATTTCTTCCACTGGAGCTTGCTCAGTCACTCTTGAGAAAAGGCCAAGTCTTCAGAGGCTGGAGTCAACCTGGTCCAGAGTGAAACAGGCATAACAAGGCACAAAGGAAAACTTCCTCTCTTAGCCCCAGCTACTTCAGTTTATAAAAACATCATAATGCTTACATAGTAAGTTATAGCAAATGAATAACAGAAATTTTCCTAATATTACAACAGCTCACACACTTATCTACAAATCTAGTGAATTTTTCATTTGCCTTACTTCTGATCATTTGTGGAAAATAACTGAACTTAGAGCCTAAATTTGTCATATGGCACAGAATTTTTTTTTTTTTTACAGAAAGTAATGGAGAAATTGTCTTACATTTTCATTTGTGAAAGAGGACAGAAAAGATATGTATTTTTTCATCCTAAGAATCTGAAAAGAAGGAATTTCTGAAATAGAAAAAGATACTGAAAAAGGAATTTCTGTAGATGGAAAAAATTCTACTCTCAGAAGTGTTTTGTTTTTTTTTACTGGATAAACCACATTTTCTGTATGTATGAACATTTCCTTCTGTCCTTCCAAATATTGTAGTTGTATTAATCTCCATTGTAGCAACAGCAAATGTATGTTGTAGCTATGCTATATGTAAGCATATTCTGTAGTGTGGTCCAGTGTTTTCGAAATGAATAGCCATTTGGATAACACAGACCTTCTGCTTTCCTACTTAAGAAGACGAAATCTGAATTTTTAAAACAACTTGACTACAGTGCTCTCTAAAATGGTATTTCTTTAAAATACACCATCTTAAGAACTGTGTCCCTTAGCAGGAATAGAAGTTTTTCTAAGTCTTAGCCATGTTGACCAAACCATTATTTGTGGAATAAGGGACAAATTGAAAAAATGATTTTTTTTTTTTTTTGTCTAAAGTAGCTGCAGAAAAGCAATTTTGCTTATGCTTATCTTTACAAACATATTTTATACCAGCCAAAGTCTAACACTGAGAGGGTATTCTGGATGCAGTCTGGCCACATGAACCCAGCCATGGCACAATGTTGACGTTAAGCTATTAGGCATGACCACCTATATTGAAGACAATGGTTGCCATATGGACTTGTGTTGGAGAAGACTGAATAATGTGCTCTGTTGTGTGATCTTTCTGGGGAAAGCAGGGTATGTGCTAATCTGAGCAATGTACCCCTTTTTCTGGTGTATACATATAGACTCCTCTAGCATCTGCAAGAATAGCTGAATAGCATTTACAGGTTTCTCACCCTGCTACCTCTCCCACTACTCGTTTCTTCTTATCACCAACTTCAACATGCCCTGGCCTCTCTGTAATGCAGATAAATAAATTATCCTTCCCTGTAGTAGATTGTAGCTGTTCAAGGAGATACATTTCCTACCACCAAGACAGCATCTTCATTAGAGGTGGCATACACAGAGTCATCTTGCAGCATAAAACCACAGCTTTCTTACTGAAACTAGGGAGCTGGATTAATTTTTCCTCCTTCTAGATCAGATAGACCTCACCAGGGAACTCATTATCTTTGAGGGACTGCTCTAAAAATAAGGTTTGTTATGTTGGATCGTGCCTTACTGATTCACTCCATCTCTGCCACCAATATGGTGAGAGCATCAGCAATGTTTTGTCCTCTTTTTTTGTCTCCTGATGATATGATTGAAGCTCTCAAAGTTTGTTTTGAGAAGGGGAAGAGCAAAGGACAGTTTTACTGACTTTTGGAAAAATGCTCCAAAATGGTGGAGTTACAAAGGATGTTTTTTCTTGAAGTATGGATAGGAAAAATGTCAAAATTTGCTCCTGGGCCTCCTACATTTATGCAAATAAAAATATGAGGATCTTAACATGGATTATGAAGTAGGGATTTTAGAATCTGAATACACATCCAGCTTCGCAGATGGACTCCAAACTATGATGGGACTAGATCAAATCCCCAGAATATAATGTCTGAACTTTGTAAGGGGGACTACGCCCAGATCTGGATTTGAGTTTAGCAGGTGGAGCCCATCTGTATTTTGAAATCACATTACATGAGTGTATGGGATGCGTGTGAGAGTGGAATGCTTGATGAAGGAAGGTTGCTATCACCCTGAAACAAAATACATTTTATAAACCTGTGTGCTCAAAGAAAATCTTTACAGGTGGCACCCTAATGGGAGTTTGAACCTGCACAAATTTGCCACCTCTAATTTCCACACTGTTTACAAAAACAAACTGACAGACCTGACTGGCTCTTCTTGACATAGCTTTAAAGCAGGGCATTGTTTCAGAGTGCATTAACATACACATGCAATGGCAAGACATGCTTGATTTAAAGTTTTTTTTTGTTTCTGGGTTTGTTTGTTTTGGTTTTTTTTTTCTTTTTTCTCCTTTTTTGTCACTGATGGTGCAGAACCTGCTCCTGCTCATCATTCTTTTTTAATCTGGCCCAGCGATGAAACACGCAACTGGGGCAAGCTTGGCAGTTGAAGGATCCAGATGCTAAACTCCAGGATTAATTTCTCTAACAGAGGCATCTGGGATTCAGATCCTCTCCCCTGGCTTTCCTGGCAGCTTCTTTTAACCCCCAGCAATCCAAAAGGCTCATTTTTGTGTTAGACTGGGAGTTCAGTTATCCTGGCAGGTAAAGGACTGCCAGATTGACTTTGTCAAATGAAGGGATTTGTATTTAAATATCAGTGCCTTGATTTTCCCAGCAGTGGGAGCTCAGTCATTGAAGACTTCTGTATTTGCTAATGATGCTTTCCTTTGGCATCTTCCTCAGAATGACAAAAGAAGGAAGTTGACATTAGCAAGTGAGAATAATGAAGGGGAAGGGAAAAAAATCCAGCAGCATTACAGTGACATTAAAACAGGGAATGCAGTTCTGACCCACGAAGAGTGAAAAATCAAAGTAGCCTTATTCATGGAGAAATGTAAAATAAGTGTAAATGACATCAGATCAGCATCATTTGACCTTGACCTGTTGCCTTTTTTCTTCCTATTTTTTTAAGAAGTGATCTTCTTTTATACTTGATGACAAGGAAATAATTTTCAACATAACTGCAGAATTAAAAAAAAAACTTGCATTCTTCCAGTAAAACTTCTTCCTTCATAGCAGTTAGTACTTCATGAAAAGTAAGCCCTAAATATTAAAATTAATTCACCTTCTAAATCATGTATACTGTAGTTGCATTGACTATTAGTCATCAGAAGCCCTAAACCAGTATAAACACAGTATGGAATTCCAGTGATAGTATGAGAGTAATGCATTGGCTTTTTAAAAATAACTTATTTTTATTTTTATCAAGCAATATAGGTTGAAGGTGCACTATACACTAGGTGACAAGCATTTCATTTCACAAAAATATAATTAGGGATACAATTAAGATGAATGAGAATGAAAGTGTAACTACCACAGAAAAATAGTTGACAGCATCTATATGTAATACAGTGAATGCTCAGTTTCGCACTTGAAAACAGTTCCTTTTCTATGACTGTATGTAAACTAATAACATGCACTCTTGTAATATCACATCAACTACTGGTTAAAAGAAAAAACAAGCCTGAAATATAGCGTGCATCTCAAAAACAAGTAGGGTTATGTTCAAATAACTTTTCCTCTTCCTGCTAATGGATCACTCAAACCCATTTTACAATATCTACTGATGAATACTAACTTTAAAAGAGGAAATTCAGCAACCTCTGTGGAACAGTGGGAAAAAAATGGAAGTGAAAAATGAAAATTAAACTCCATAATCAACATTTTCAGCAGAACTTAAGGTGATCTTAAATATTACATTTATTTTAAAGATTTATTCTGCTGCTTCTAATAGCATTCTTGACCAAACAAGCATCAGAAGTGCTCTGTGGGAGAGGAGTTAGAATCCAGCTCCAGCAGAGGAGAAAGGCCATTACAATTTGGGATTTCTCCTTTGCTTTCTTGGATGAGTACATTCTACCCAGAGCATAGAAATAAATCCTTTATCCTGAAGGCAATGAATGAGCTTATGCTTGTTGTTTCCACATTTGTGCTGTATGCACACTTCAGCTAGCATGCAGTCAAGGTCAGATGAATTTTGTTTAACAAATGATAATTATGTGTATGCAATGTAAGTAGTACTTCTACTTATGTGTTGATCTTAAAAGTGATCTGAGAGTTTTTTGGCTGCAATCAAGCTGTAATATGATGCCAAGATACATGACCTATGGTTCATTGGTGGGAGCACAGGTCTTAGAGTTGTTCGTGAGCAATCAATTACATGCTCTTGATTAGAGAATTTTGGAGTATGGCTTTGGTCAAGGCCTTGTCAAGTGAAACAGACCCAAGAAATGATGGATCAGCAGAGGGATTAAAGTCTGGTCTAAAGAAATACATTGAGGTGTCTCTGGGGATAATCAGACCTTTATTCCAATTAAGGAAAAGTCAGCAGTATTATATATGTGAAAAGAACATGAATAGTCTCTAACCTGTGTTCATGTCAGGTTGTAAAATGAGAGTTTTCTTGCTTGGGGCAGGATCCTTTACAGCAAGTATGATGCAAAGTGGTTTAAGTCACCTGAAAGCATTTCTTATGGTCCCCCCAAGCACTGTCATTATGGGTGAGATCCTGACCCCATTGAAATCAAAGGCAAAATTCCCACTGACTCTCTTGGGGCCATAATTACAGGGTTTTACCTTACAATCAAATTTTATTTGATTCGCAGCAGATGTGATTCTTTGCAGAGTGCATTAAATGAGAGAAAGAATCATAGAATGATAGAATCATAGAATGATTTGGGTTGGAAGGGACCTCTAAAGATCATCTAGTTCCAACCCACCTGCCATGGGCAAGGACACCTTCCACTAGACCAGGTTGCTCAAAGCCCCATCCAGCCTGGCCTTGAACACTGCCAGGGATGGGGCATCCACAGCCTCTCTGGGCAACCTGTGCCAGTGCCTCACCACCCTCACAGTGAAGAACTTCTTCCTTATATCTAATCTAAATCTACTTTCTTTCAGTTTAAAGCCACTACCCCTTGTCCTGTCACTACATCCCTTGTAAAAAGTCCCTCTCCAGCTTTCTTGTAGGCCCCCTTTAGGTACTGGAAAGCTGCTGTAAGGTTTCCCCAGAGCCTTCTCTTCTCCAGGATGAACAGCCCCAACTCCCTCAGCCTGTCTTCATAGGAGAATAGGTGCTCCAGCCCTCTGATTACCTTCATGGCCCTCCTCTGGATCCGCTTCCAACAGGTGCATGTCCTTCTTATATTGGAGGCCCCAGAGCTGAACGCAGTACTGCAGGTGGGGTCTTACGAGAGCAGAGTAGAGGGGGAGAGTCACTTCCATCACCCTGCTGGTCATGCTTCCAATGCTTCTCATTGAAAGGGGTTTAACACTTAATTGTTTAGTTTTACATAATCTGTACTTTTAGTAATCCATAGCCAGTTTCAGGTATAGGAAAGAAGAGATAGACAGTTACAAAATTTTGGTGGGAAAGAAGCCCCATGATTTTTAATTTTTAGGATTTTTTTTTTGTCCTTTCTTTCAAAACTGCTGCAACTCGCATTGATTTTCACTTTAGAGCATCCTGGCAATAGTGTCAGAGAACTTAAGGAAAATATAAAGTCTCAGAAAGAATACTCCTCTTGAGGAGAACACTTCTACCAAATAAAACAAGAAAAAACCTTGTCACTTTTTAAGTGCCAGTTTTGGAGTTTGTAACAGGAGGCATGAAGTCACTGTGAATGCTTCATCATGTCAGGTTGGTGAATTATTCCAGATATTTGAATCACTGAAATAACTATTTAGTAGTGAAGTTCATAAAAAAAAAAGGATACAGGTGGTGATATCACAGTAGAATTATTTAATTTAGTCATTTTTAAAATAAGAATTTGAAGGTATGTTCATTTACCATGTCATTAAGGCATATAATCTTATTGTTTAACTTAGAATAGTATGTTGTCTCTAAACAATGTTGATATTATGCTTTTATTCATTTATATGGGTACTGATGATATCCTTGCTTGGCAAATTGCTACTGTGAGAGATTCTGTGGATCAATTTAATTTCCAATAAAAACTTGCTACAAAAAAAATCTAGCATATGATTAATCCATGGAAGCCTGTTAAAGCTGTAGGAACTCTTCTTGAGAGACATAAATTACTTCTTTTCTCCAAATACATAAACAAATTGGTTTGAATAAAGGAACATTCAGAACAACAGAAAACAAACCAGTCATTTTTCATTTAAAAAATGTAAAATTTTATACAAAACTAACTGACATTTATCTTATCATATTCATGTCTGTTCATAAATATTTGAGAATCTCAACATGTTTTTGAATTAGATGCTTGCAGATATGGGGTTGTGTCACGCTGGGTGGAAAAGAATAGTTCATCTGACAAAGCACTTATGTTAGGCTATGTTTATAGAAAAATTAGAAGGTATGGTAGTAGTAAGTAAGTAGACTGATATTTCTGAAAGGAAACTTTACACAACATCTCTGTGATTGTTCAATTGGTTCTTCTAAGGTTTTGTAATTTTCTGTACAGAACACCAAACAGTCTTTCCTTTTATCAAAATATGAAGTTGTTTCTGGCCAGTAAAATTATATAATCAAGTGTGCCCTTGGCATCTAAAAACTAGAGGCAACAGCCTGAGATGAAAAAATTCAGAAGCCCTTTCATTTTTTTCAGTTTTATATTCCAGAAATTGAATTGGCCCTTGGGTATATGTTTTAACAGAACGCTCGTTACTGAGTTGCACCTGGAAGGGATTGTCAGTGAAAAATGTTAACTTATAAATTATTTCTGAGCAAATAATTACACTGAAGCTCCTTCTGTTCCATGGTTTTTATTTGGACTTTGGTAGACTGTGTCTCCCTTTTGGACAGTCAAGTGCTGTTAAACCCTGTTTCGAGTTCTGTATGCTCTAAACCCAAATTTCTTCTTTAATTCTCTTCAAATATGCAATCAGCTGTGGAATGTGGAAGTAGAAGTATGTAAGATACATATGGCATGTCTTGTCTTAGGAATGAAACATAAGGCCAAAATATTTCACAGAAGTCAAGGAACTTTATTTACTTGTCGAGCCTTGACACTATCTCTCTGCACAACACCATTTAGTAAACTTTTTAACTAAAGCTTGAGTTGAAAATTTTGCAGCAGGGTTTGTGTCCTTATGGGTTTTTTGCCAGAAATCTAATCTACAGCTATGATGCTAATCAAATTATTATTTATAAGGATGTTACTATGCTTCATACTCTATATAAATATTAATCTATGGGAAACAGTGCATAAGATCTAGTCAGAAGACAAATTATCATTAATCCCATACCCATATATGTTCAACCATTGCCAAAATATTATTTATTTTTTTTTTATTTGTGTCATTATGTTATTTTTATATATCACTATTAGGGTATCCGTGTTCCAGTAGTGCCATTTCTGAGGAGTGAATATCTGTCTGAATAATCTGGAATGGTATTCTTATTTCTAACAAAATTCATATATTATTCTACATAAGGTTTTTCAGTTAATAAAAGATATATAACTTTATTAAGTATCACATTAAACTAATAGATGTTAGGAGCATGTGGCATGGAACATGTGGCATAAAAATCCAAAGGTAAATCTTTCAACTGACAGAGGCAGCTTTGTCCTAATGACAACATTCATATATGTATCTGTTAAAAATTTAGGTTTCGCTCCTTCTCCCTCCACCCCAGCATTTTCCTATTGCTGTTTTGCAGCCACTTCACCTCCATGGCCCATCATTACCCTATAGTCAGCTGAATGCTGTTCTTTCCCTTTTATCCCTTCAAACCAACAAAATCCTAGGTGAATACAAAAAGTATTGTTATTAATCCCAAATTACATTACCTTGTGCTCTTTAATATTAATTTGTATTAGTATGATTTATGATACCAAATTCTTTATTGAGGTTTGTATTGGTCATTTCTCCCTCATTTCATTTATCTACTGCTCATTTAAAATGATCTATGAAGAACATCTAGGTAGTCTGTTAGCCTGGCTATCACAATTTTGATAAGCTCACAGAGACTTTTTGACATTATTTATTATTTGTTTACTTTTGTCTTAACTCATTATTTCCTTCAAATTAGGTTCTAATTCATTACATAACAATGAGTGCCCAAATCATATTTTTCTTTTCAAAACTTCAGTGGTACTATATGGAGTATACAGCCGCTACTCTCAGCTGAAAGACTTAGAATTACCTGAGATATAATATCATCTTTCTGATAGGGATTATCATGTCCCCCAACCTGAGTGCACTGAATATCTAATAAGATTTTTTTGCATCCTACTTATGGTAATTTACATTTGTAGACCCTGATTTCTATAAGTTAGCCTGCCTCTTCTAGTATGCTTAATGCCCTCAACTTTACTGAAAACTGAGGCAAAATATTAATTCAGGTTTTGGGGCCATATCTAGATTATATTTAATCTCTTTCCTTGATCTATTTTTAATTATGTGGATAAGGAACTTTTCAGTATTTGTTTTAATATCTTTTGCAAGATCTAATTTATCTTGGCTTTTGCAGTTGTCACTTCTCTAAACATATTGACCTGTAACACATAACTCTCAGTACTGATTAAACACATTTTCCTTTTCTTGTAGCCGTACTGCTTTTCTCACTTTTGAAAACACTTTTTCATCCACTTAGATCTGAGGGTCTTTTTTTCCAAGTTTCCTATACTTCTCTTGCAATGAAAATTGAAGACAATTCCTGTACTTTTGACTTAGTCAGATTCTAAGTCTCTGCCACATTCAGTTCCATTCCTGCAAGTTTTCTCTTTTGAATTTATACCCTTAATTATAGAGGTGCTTTTATTTGGTTCCCCTTCATTTCATCTGATTCACTCACAACCACTTGATCCAAAGTTACAGCACTTACAACTACTTGCTAAAGAGTTTTTAATAGTAGTGCCTCCTATGAGGCTCTACTATCATAGAATTCCTACTAGGAAATATAATTCATATAAGTTCATATGAATTTATCAGAAATAGTCAGCCTTTGTATATACAAGGATAATATTGACCAGCTGCATTTATACCCTTGAACCAAGACTGACCTATTTCCTGTTTGTAGGAATGACCTGAGGAAAAAAAAAAACAACAACAACACATCACCCAAGAAAACCCCCAAACAAATGCAAACAACACCCCTCCTTCCTCCCCAACAAAAAAAAAAAAAACTCTGGAAATAATCAGTGGTAAAGTTTGGATATGATACAGTAAGTGAAGGAAAACAGCCACATAATAGTGAAGAGAATGGATTATTGCCACAACAATACCTGAACTGCCCAGGCAGACTGGCACTAGTAAATAACATGTATTTTATTATGGCCCAAAGTAATATTTAAAAGAAAACAACGGAAGTATAAAAACAAATAAAATGTCCATGAAAAAAAGAGACTAAATTACTTACTATCTACAGGTGGATCTTAGCCCAAGTCCTCTATCTCAAAACTAACAGAAGTGAAGGGCCATTCTGAGTGTTGCTCTAACCCAATGCTAATTATTCCACAAAAAAGTGGACTAGCTTCAACATGAAAGAGTGAGATTCTCTCTCTCATGAAAGCATCAAAATTCATGCAGGAGATGGAGTTACAGGATGTATCTTTCATATATCAAAAGCCCCAAAAATTAACCTGTTATTAAAAAGACAGAGCTGTTATTTCGTCCTCTACTGGCTGAATTTTCTGAGGTAAAATGGGACTGGAAACATCACAGCAGGAGACGGTGTCAGGCTGTCAGACACCCTGTTTAGACATGCAATTTGTACTGAAGAAGTTTATGAAAGCTATTCTCAGAAAGAGGTAGGAGGGGCAGTCTGTATTTACTCACACTGGTAGCCTAGCCAGTATCCCAGTAAAATTCTGTGGGACTTAAATTTTCAAATTGGAAAAAAATGTCAGAATACATTCATTGTCTGTGTTTCATTTCTTGATTGGACTGCTACTATCATGAGAGATTCTTATTGCTACTTATGTAGTCTATTGCACTGCTGAGAATGGTATTTTTTGCATGGCTTGGAAAGGTTGACGCCTTTCTTAAGACAGGAAGATGGTGAGCTACATGCACTATATATTTTACATTTGAAACCGGAGGATTACTGTGGTGGAATTTTTATGGGATGTCTTGGTTTCTAGCTTACTCACACATAAAATCTCTCAGTACTTAATCAAATATGTAAATAGCAAGTCAAGCAAAAAATGTCTTGCCAGGCTCCTATTATTTGGTACCAGATGCATGTGAGAGTCTTGTCCCCATCTGCCTGTTTCATCTTAGATATGAAAACATCATATTAATTGCAACTATCATATTAATTACATCTGATTGTTTGGGACATGAGTTACTGAATGTATCTCTTCGTGCAGGTGGCACATTTTCCAACGTGATGAACTATAGCAATCATGGAAAACCAGACATTTTATTTATAATTTATACTGAAAGAGTGAAATTTAGTTTTTAGGGAAAATATGTAGAACTTTCAGTCATTAAGGAAATTATAGTCATTTTTGTTGTAGTAATTCCTCTTTTATAAAAAAAAATTGCTTAAGGAAGAAAAATGACTTGCCTGTAATTGATTTCTACTATATTTTATTCTTTTATGTTACACCTGTCATCTTATCTGCATGTCTCTCAGATTTAAGACTACAGAAATGACTGTAGCTGAAGATGATATTTGTGATGTTCTATGGATTGTATCAAAATCTTTTGAACTCATTTAGACTATGACATTCTATGGCAGATTAATTAAAATAATTCACAGTTAGTTCAGCCTGGTATGGAGAAGGGGAAACAAGTCTCAGATGTGAAATGCACTCATCACATTCACTCACTGCTTGATTAATCTTGTATCCATCATATTTGTTCTGCAGTGAGTCGTCAATATTCTGGTCACCAAAAAAAACATGGCAGATGAACGCTCCCATGGTAAAAAAGCAAGTCTTTTCCCACTGGTGACACAAATATGCTTTCTGTGTGCCTCCAGAATTGAAGTGAACAGTGGAAAATACTTCCATGTTTGAAACACTCTATCAAAAGGTCTGCGTAATTCACCTCTGTGACCTGTCTGAGCCTCTGTTCAGTGGGAAAGCCAAAAGCTGGAGTTTGACTGTCTGTCTTGGCCCCACAGTCTCATGGCACACTGCTTCAGCCCATCTACAAAGCTGACCATAAACTGCTTGAGGTGATGACAGCCTTTTGTTTCTCTGGATATTTAAAATTCACTGCAGGAGGCAAGAAGTCGTACAGCTCTCTTACTTCATTTTATTGTGTCCTTCATAAAATGCCCAAATTAAAGAGGCTTTCCCACTTAGCAATAGTTAGCAATCCTCTTAGCAGAGCCTGCCAACTGATTAGAGTTTTTTGGGGAGGGGCATTCTGCTGTAAACAATGAAGAACTAAAAACTCAGCTAATAACCCTGAATTCAACTGTCTTGATATTAGGAAAGAAAGGTTTTCTCTCCACTCAATGGTGTCATATGACTCAGCTGGGACTTAAGTTGTTCCTTGTGCTCATTTTCTTATTTTCCAGCTGAAATTCAGCGAGGGCAAGGAGATGTTGTTATTGTATTTAGCTTCAGTGTCGCCTGCTGTTCTTCCAGGGATCTGTGATGACACGTCTTCATCCATTCGTTCCTGGTTTTCTCTGTCATGTTGCCAGAATTAAATTGTGTATCATGTACATTTCAGACCCTTGAATGTGATAGTGACCTTCAGGTCTAAGAAGGATACAGAGATGTCACAACTAAGATGTGATGCTTTACATCTGCAGTCTTTGATTCATGGGGATATTTGGGAAAGTTTCTTTAGGAAAAAAAAAAGAATTAAAAAATGATTGCTTTAAAAACACAAATAAGTGGTCTAAGCATGCCCAGCTTGTTAACATAGGGTATGTCTAACTGGACTCAGCAGAGGAAGATGCACTCTGTGGCACCTGTCTGCACTGTGTGGTAGTTTGTGTAATTTCCATGCAGTAGTAAGCCCAAGAGCTGAATTTGGTACTGAGGCTACAGCAAACCTCAAAGCTACTTGAAAGAGCATTTTCTCTTCTTTACATTCTGATTTTAAAACTTTTAGTAAGACCAATTCATATCTTACATATCCACAGTACTCTTAAAATGTGAATCATTGTAAGCAACTCTTTATGACAGCCTGGCTATGGAGTCTAAAAAAGGGGTGGGAGGGAAGAGACTGTAGTAAAAAAAGATCATAGAAGAACACTGTGCTAGAAATTGTAGTACAATTCAACCTTAACCAGATATTTGCTAAAGATGTGAGCCCACATTTATGTTTTGAGAAAAAGAAGCTAATAGGGCTTTTGTATTCTAGCAGAGTACTCCAAAGTCCTTCAAAAGCTTTATAGCATTTTCTAATTTTTCACTGGAATTTTACTTTGCTTTGCCATTTTGAAATGAAGATGAAATAGGAAAAAGAAAATTGTTTCATACTGTAACAGCACCTAAAGTCTGTAGTCAAAATCATGGCTCTGTTGGCTAAATGCAGTACAAATATATAACCAGACATACTGAAATGCAGTACAAATATGTAACCAGCCATACTGTGTGCCACAAAAAGGTAGTGATGTCATTTGGCACACTGGACTCTAAGTGAATACAGCAGATGTAGGGACATATATTGGTCACACTAATTAATTAGGTGTTAATGCCTCTTGCCACTAATATGTTGTTGTGTCATCTAAGTTGGAAAAAAACCTGTTTAGGATATTATGGGGTCTTCCCATTAGGAGGAGAAGTTCCTGATAGAGACAGGTATTTATTTCTTGTCACCCTGCTTATTTGCAAAAAAAAAAAAAAAAGTCTGCTTTCAATGAGCACAGTCAGGCTCCAACAACAGGCAGTTTCATTGCTCAGTTGCTTCCAAATCTTTCCCTGCTCAGTGCTCTCCCTCAAGACTTAATGCTTACCACAGATTGCTAAGATACTTGACTTGGTTCCTTCTCCAGGCATGTGTAATAGAAGTATGGCATGATGAGAACTTCTGGTCTCTGTTAATTGTGGCATCTGTGTTGTACTCCAATGCACAGGAGTGCATTTTACTTAAGCTTTATCAGTGCTTCTCTTGCTTGCTTTTCGGTTCCTTTTTGTTTCCCACAGACACAAGTAAGTTCAGCGGTCAATATACGATTGATGGCATTTGCATTCATTCCTTGGCAATGTACTCTGCACTCGCATGCCTATTTTATGGGCATTTTATAAGCACTATTGTTCTGCTATTTAACTCTAGAATGGACTTACCTGCTCCTTACCTCCATCCCCAGTGACAAAAAGCTGTTTGTTCAAGCTGTGTAATTAGCTAAGCCATGTTATTAGGTGAACATATTAGTGAAGCTATATATTGCTTACCCTAGGTGTGGAAACATTTCAAAGCTTCAAGTCAAATTTTTTTTAAGCTTCAAAATGACCTTTTTCTTTTTAATCACATTATGGATATTTTACACACTGTGATATTTTTGTCCCAGAGTGTGACTGGATTGCTCTTTTAGGGCCTGATTCAGCAAAGCACTGATGTATTTCCTGCTTTAAAAATCAGCAAAACACTAATGTATTTCCTGCTTTAAAAAAAGATTAAAGGTCTTAAAGTAATCCTTGGAAATTCTGCCCCAGTTTATTGAGAATTTCATTTAAAATTCAAAGAGAGACTGTTATTCCTCAGACTATATCATATCTTAAACATATCCAATGAAGGAATATAAAGCTTTTCTTCTCACTCACTTTCTTTTGTTTTTTATGGGAAGATTCATAAGGCTGTGATGGCTTATTTATTTGAATTATATTGCTTATTTTTAAAAGACTGGTAGACCTTTACATCAAAAGCCATGTTCTCCTTTAAGTTCAATGCACAAAAACACAGGGGTGATGATGAAGAAATAATAATACGTGTTTGTCCCTGTCAATTACATTATTCCTCTGAAGAACAAAATGAAGATACTGGAAACACAACTCTCAAAAAGGAATTTAATTGTCTCATGCTTTTGCAGACACTGTAGCTTTTGAGAAATGTGTTTTCCCAAGATGTTAGTCACTGGAGAAGTTTTGTGCTATAAAACAGGTGTCCTATAGAATTGATGCCCTGCTTCATCACAGTGTTCCTTATTGATAAGTACATAACAGTATTTCATAAAGCAAATGACAGATTAAATTGTCCTATCATGAGTTTTACAGTGGCACAATAAGGGGGTTGCCAAATCAGCTATATGGCTCCCTGCAGAAAAGATTCCATGTCAGGGCAACATCTAATTGATATGCAGCTGGCATTGCAAGTGCAAGAAATGCATGTGGACAGAAGTAAGCTTGGAGGGACTGTCCTTTGCTGTTCCCAACTTGCTCTTTCTGTCAAAGGGCTACTGCAGGCACTGTTTGGATTCGAATAGCTAAACTCCATTTGGATGCTTGTTCTTGAAATCTAGATAGAGCAGCATCATGGTCAGGCACTGGAACAGCATCACAAGTGTTACAACGGCACAACAGGGATCAAGAGCTATATAATAGAGAGGTTTCACACGGCCAGAGTAGCACCCATGGCACAGAAGTACAGCTAGATAAAATGGACAAGGCTTCAGTGTCCTTCTTTCAGCCAAAACTCTATACACTTCAGTAGAATTAGTTCACATTTAACACTGCTGTAAATGAGAATTCTGAGTTCTGTTTAACAAATAAATGTATAGACTCAAGTCGCCTTTTATTTTGGATTACATGCTCCTGACATAACAGCAAAGTGAACAGACCTGAGCCTGTTGAAGACCAAATAAGCACTGAAACAATACTGTCATGATCCTTTCCTTTGCAAAGCCACAAATGAGACATTTGGGAATGGAAAACTGTTTTGAGGGAACATTAAATCGGCCAAGAACAAATTGCTACAGAAAATGACATCCTCTTCTGAACATCCATTAGTTTCTGATAATCAGGAATTCTCGGATGCTTGAACATTCCATTAGTAGGAAGCAGCGAGTTAATTGTAATAATTATGAGCAGTTTTAATTGTTTTGTTATAATGTATTTTGCAGTTTGTTTGACAGTGTGAAATTAATATGCACCTCTAGGAAAAATACCTAGTATAATAAAATTAGGCTCCATTATTCCTCCCAATCTTAGAATTAAACTTTGCATATAAATATGTATTCCTGTTTGTGTGTATAGAAAAATTATACTGATGAGTAGAGATGCATAAATACATTGGACTTTGTTGTTAAAGGGGAAGATGGAGTCTCTTCTTAAGATCTTTTCTGTCTTTCAAACCTTTACTTTTCAGACATGAAATCAGAAAAACACTCCTGTCTCTCTTCAACTTTATTGAATATTCTTTTAGATTACAAGAAGCACTTTACAGAGATTTTAGTAATGATTTCTAGAATACGTTTATTGATGTCACATTAACAAAATGTGGTGAGGTATATGAGTGTTAATTGTAATAATGATTTCCAGATGGGGATCCCAACACACTTAGAGACTATAAAGAATTAAATGTTGCAACACCCTTGAGAAGGTCCTACTTGCAGTTTAGTACATTTGATGTAACAAAATCAGAAATTTTTTAAAAATAATTACCCAAATTTACATAACAGACTTCAATATGATGATAACTAAACCCCAGACATTTGAATTCCTATCCTACTCTTTAATGGTAAAATAACATTGACTCTTTAATTACACACTGTGAGGTCATTACCTACAATCCCTCAATGCCTGTCTTTTTTTCCTATGGCCTTTATAGTGTTCCTGAATATTGAAGTGGGGAGTCTTTTACTAGAGCAGGATTCAGTTTGGGTATATGTTATTTTGAAGAAGATGTTAAAAATTTGGAAGTGGGGCAGAAAAGAGCCACAAGAATGCTTTTATCACTGTGGAGAGATACACTCCAGTGAGATATTCTGTCAGTTTTACCTTTCAAAAAGAAGGTTTACAAGCAGTTGGATTATTGTGTTTAAATGTTGTTTTGTGAGAGCATCCCATATACTTAAGAATTTTTTATTTCGTGACAAAAAAGAAAAAAAAAAGAACCAATAGCAAGATGCTGCAGCAAGAAAAAATCAAACTGGAAATAAACCTTTGTGTTTAACGTGATTTCAATGGATTATTAACTGGTAGAACAAACTACCAAAAGAAGTTAGAAATTCTTCATTTATTTATTTCTTCCAGATACCTTTTAAGAAGATTTGTTTTAGAACAATTGCAAGTTATTGAGCTCTGTAAAGGCATAAACGGGATGAAGTTTAATGGTCTAAGCTATAATGGTTTGTGATATACGAGATGTCAGAAAAAATAACCTAATGATTCCTTCTGGTCTTACGCTGTTATCCAATTAAAAGAGTTTATTGCCTACACAATTTCTGTGCAGCCTCCACATTGAAGTCTCTTGACAAGAGGCGTAAGTGTCTGTCACTGTCTTGGGAGTGTTAAAAACTTCATTATTGTTTGTTTTCTTTGTTTGCCTGTGGAAAAAAGACGGATGGTGCTGTGATTCTTGGAGAGACTGGAGAGGGGCAGAAGCTGAGCTGGATCCCAGAGGAAGACAGCAAGTCATCTTCATCCCTCTGTGAAGACAGGTGTTGGGGGAGACAAGAAATTAGTGAGGAGAAAAGATGACAGATGGGATGGGGGTGGGGAGCAGTGAGACCAACCTGAAAAGTTCTGTGATCACTACTATACTAGGAAATAGATGAGATTTTGGAGCTTATTTCCTACAGTCTGATTTACATGTGAAATCTGAGGTAAGGGTCAGTGCACACTCTAGCAAGGAACAATATGAAAATGTTTCCTGACAACCTGCCCCAATTCTCTTTAAAAATCACCTTCAGAATACATTCATTCTATACTTACCTTATTCTGAATAAAGACATGGTTTGGGGGTTTTTTTGTTTGTTTGGGGAGGATTGTTTTGTTGTTGTTTTGTTTGTTTCATTTTTTCTTCCTGTAGACAAGTCTGTTTCTGCTTATCACTATATTTCTTGCAGAGATATAGGGTTGCTCCTGAGCTGGAGGGAATTATACCCCTCTATGCCCTCCGCAGAGCAGTGCAGCACACCTTCGCACAGTCGCCACAATGACTGAGTACTAACAACATCCTTCGCTGAAAGCCTGTGTCACAGTTCAACTTTTAGGGACACGATTTCAAGAAACGGATGTGAATAGTGAGCATTGTCTCTCATGCTGCTCCACTCTTGTGATCTATAAATAAAGAAAACTTTAACCTTTTGTGAGCTCAATGATAAGTTATTTGTTGGAGCAGCAATGTGTCATACCCTAGCTGATTCAGAAATGACAACTAAGGAGCTAGCAGACTATGCTTTATATAAAACCCAATTGTAGTGCTGTTGTTATAAGGGAGACTTGAGAGATCTGTTGTCTTTTCAGGAGCTGTCATTGCCTCTCTCAAGGGCTTCATCTGTATTCAGAACATATCCCTTTATTTTGTTATGATGACTAATGATGATTCACATTTTTTGCTTTCCGCTGTCTTAGATTCCAACATCAATATGTTTTTATACCTGGTCTCTTAAATCCCTCTATTCACTGTTAAGGGAAACGTATAAAGCAAGCAGACTCAGATCTTCCGCATATGCTCAGCCTTCCAGAGGGTCTCAATAGCTCCTGAGGATTCTTCCTTTTTTTTAGTACTGCCCCATGCTGTTTCAGCTCTTCTGCCACCTTCGAGATTGTGATTATTATTGTCATTGTTATAGCTAGGCATCTACTTGGAGAGTGCTCCAGAGAGAAGTGAGCTGCACCTCCTCCGTCCCCTGAGTCCAGAAGGGCAGATCCTTCTCATCCTTTCTGGTCCCAAAGGCAGGAGTCTTCTGGCCATTCTTTAACCCTGGCCTCTTGCTTTGCAGTAGATAAAGCTGAAGCCAAATCACTGAGCTGACAGTATATAAAATGTCTTACTTTCTATTACCAAATTTGAAAACTCTGAAGCAACTTGCTGAATTTTAGCAATGTTGTTAGTTATCGTTGGAACTTGGCTTTTTTTTTTTTTTTTTTAAACTGTAGCTACTGATAGTTATTACAGGTGACTTAACACATTTCTTTTTATGAAGGCAGCTGGTGCTATCTGCTTTCTCTGCCTCTCTCTTCCAGAGAAGGGAGTTAGTGCTTACTTTTAGCTGTGCTGGATTTTTCTGAAATTATTTAAGATCTGCTCTCCTTTTCTTTTTTCAAACAATGGGGAGGACACCTCTAATGCACTCTCTTTACATTTCTGAAACTTACTTTTTTTATTCTGAGGCTGTGGCTTTGATTTTAAAGGTGGTGCTACTTTCCTCTGATAGGGAAAACCCACACTGAGATGCCAAATTGTTTGGAGAAAACAGCTAAAATGCCTACAGAAGCTGCTTGGAAGAAGGAAAGCTATGTAAATGACATCAGTGGTTGAATTCAGAGGCTGGCTAACTCTCATGTGTACAAGACTAATGGGTATGAAGGGAAAAAAAGAGTATGCTTTGGGGGAAAAACAGTGGTTTTCACGGAATGATTTTTGTTCCACTTATTTGTAGAAATGGGTTGGTTATATATTCCTTCACAATCTAGGTCTTTGCAGGAATAACCTGTGCTGGCACCATGCGATGTCAGAACTGCTGCAGACTTGAAAGGATCTTCAATGTGTTTTATTATATGCTTAACAAGAACAGTCAAGTTGCCTCCCCATTTCCAAGAAAGAGGCTACTTTTTCAAAACCTTTCTCTACAAATACAGGAGAGCAGGGCAGAACTTCCTTTGGACTAGACCCAATGAACTAGTGTAACTCACTGAGGAGCAGGAATGACCATCACGGGAGTATAACAGTCTCACCAGGTTGCAGTATATCCATTTATTCTTAGACTTATGTGACACAGCTGGAGCTGACAGCTCCAGGAATAGTAGTCCTGTCCATGAAAAATAGAAAGAGCTCTGTTCACAACCCATCCTCTGAAAGGCATTAATAATAAAAAAAAGAGCAATATATGAAAGATACTCCTTAAAGGATGCTTTCAAGATGGCCTGTGTACTGGCAGACTGCATGCAGAGGAAAATTTCTGAGACAAATTTCACTAACAAGGTATAAGGTATTCAGAATGTCACACAGGTAATATCCAAGCCACCATTTCCAAGGGTGGCTTAAGTGAGAGAAAAACAAAATGCAGATGTGCTTTTCCAATTTCTTTTTGGTATATTATATGTCCCTGTGGTATTTTTAAGTGCATTTTCTGCATATTTTTGCATTAAAAATATTAGGTTGTCACATCCTTGTGTGTGCTCAAAGATGAACAAATTAGAAAGCTTCACAGGAGACTGAAATCTTTGTACAAACTCTTAATAAATCATCTGGGAGGGAAAAAGAAACCTTTCTGTGTGAAAGAAAAATGTCTTTATTCTTTATACTTTCACAAAAGGGAGAGGTGGTTCTCAGTCTGCTTAGGAGGTCCTAAATAAAACCAAGACTGCTACATCTCAAAGTTAAAAAGATTCCTCAAATCACTTCATGTTAATTGGGAAAACTACAGCTTTTTGCTACATCTCCACAAAGAAATCAGGCAAAATTTTCCTTTCCCCAATTTTATCTTTCTTGCAATTTACCTTTCTTACCTTTCTCACTTATACCACAAATAAGCATGCTACTAATACACTATAGAGCAGGATTTGAAAACTACCATAATCATTACTCAGTTGCGACTAAACAATACAAAAAGTGTGCTAATTCAAAATACAAGCTATTTCTCCTTAATGTGACACTAAGCCTGGTCTGTAAAATCTGCTTTAGGACTGTTATAAAGTTAAAAGGCATTTCTACAGGTTGTGCCAGTTGGATGTGGTTCTCTCACACACAGTAGTTTGATTGTGGCCACTGTGATAAAGCATTAAAAAAATGACAAAATTGTAGTTTTCAAAGGAGCTGTTCTGGAATAAAAGAAGTGTGTGAAATTAGAAGATTGAGGCTACTGATTTTATAATTTCTGACTAGTAAGAGATAAACATTTAGTTTACTGAAGCATCCAAAAAACTGGAATATCATTCACTGCACATGTGAAATTGCTATTTTCTCTCCCTCTTCCCTGGTAAGAAGCTGAGGATATATTTACTGAGAAATACAAGTTGAAAAATTTAATAGTTTTTTTTTTAATATTTATTTATTTATTAAGGTACACACTGATATACCAAAGACAGCTTATAAATGAATTTAATACTTCCCTAAAATATATTTCTCAAAATAATTTTTACTCAAATGTCTAAAATCCTCCTTTCTTTCAAGCAATATATACATTTTTGAACACTTCAAAATTTACCAACTGCAAAGATTTATCATAATATAATTACACTGTAAAAGCAGTGTATTTCTAAAGGAACATTAAGCACCTAAAATCTGTCTAATTTGTGTTTTGATGCTTCTCCTCTTCTCTCTTGGAGACCAGGAAAGAAGGATTATATGTGGATAGAGGAAAAGTGGATGTATGTGAGAGAAGAAAGATTCCATTATGGTGAACTAATCTCGAGAATTATATTTTTTATATCTACTGATTATATTTGAAGTTCTTACTAAAAGGTTAAGAATAGACTATTATTCCTGATGTTTCATGTTTGTAATGAGCTGCAGCTGTTTTGCCACTACAGTCTTAGCCTTCCGTACTCACGTAAAATGAAAATAAGAGAAATGTAATGTATTTTAATGTACATTACATGTTTCTAATTGTTTTTCTTTTATAGAGGTTTTTAACTCATTGCTCTTTCTGTGATGTTTGATCACCTTTCAGGATTAAAAAAAAGTATACTGTGGCATTTGCTATCAGTATAGTTTCTTCTCCCACCTATCCAGGAAAGAATATGCTAAATAATAAACATATATATGTCTGTTTTCCAGAAATGCTGAATTTCTGTCCTTAAAACCAAACTAAAAAAAAGTGGGGTTTGCCTCTGAACCTCACATCTCTAGTTTCTGTGATTATTCTTGGCTATTCTAGAAATTAATTCCAAACACAATATTATCTTACTGAGTAAGCACAGCAGTCACCCTTGAGGTAGATCAGCTTCTACATCCACAGGAAGCAAGCAAGAAAAATTAAGATTCTCAGGAAAACCAGTCAGATGATTGAAAGCAAACTACTTACATGGTGAACTCAAACAAGGCCTAACAAACCAAGTTTCAGCATCTGTATAAAGCAATGAAACCAACACACTGATGGCACAGTAATATTTTAGTCAAGGTGTGCATGGAAGCACACATTTCAGCCCAACAAAACCCCCAATGTTTTCAGATTCAGAGAAGAGAAAAAGTAGATAAGGAGAAAAAGACAGGGGGAGGGAAGAAGAGAGAGATCCTTGCTGTTAGCAGGTTCTCCTCCCCTCCTTCCACATCAGCCATGTGATGTGTGATAGTTGGTGATGCGTGATAGACACGCAAATGGTATTGCTGCTGTAAAATGAGTAACTTCTCAGAGTTGAATCTTTCTGTGTTCAATGTAAACTTGGTGAAATTGCAGCTACCTTGGACAAATTCTGGTGTTTGCAAACATTTTGAAACCAACAGAGAAAAGAGCTAGCTTGAATTTTTCTCAACAGAGGCAAATTGGAGGACTTTGAGCAATAAGACAATTGGAGGAGCAAGAGCAATAAGGAAATAGAGTCAGGGAAAATATTTTTTTATTTTCTTTAGATTTGTGTCTTCCTTGTACTAGCTAAAGTGCAGACTGAAAAATCTGTGTGATTTTACTACCACAGGTATGATGATCTCTGAGAAAAAGGATGCTTAATCTGTATGAACATCCACAGAAAGTCAGTGCTTGCTGAGGGTGAAGAGAGATGGGATGAAGGGAGAGGTAGGGCATTGGGGTCATTATATCTCATTTCTGTGAAGAAGAATGGACAGAGAGCTATGCTGAGGAAGTGTGAGAGGAAATCAGAAAAAAAACCAAAGAAAGCTTAAGAGGATTTTAATTCAATACAGTAGAAGCCAAAGGTGGCAGCAGCCTGGTGAAAATCCAGTTTAGGGGATATTATCTGGTCTGTATAACAGAACCCATGTATTAATAATCGATGGTGGGAGATTCAAATGAAATGATCTCATCAGATATTAGTGATATGAGACATCCCTATAAAATGAAAGGAAGTTCTTAGCTAAAATGAACATAAGAAATCATTCTTCCCTACAAGATTAAAAAATAATTTTTTTATCCAACTGTGAGCATGACTATTTAAAGAGGGGTTGGGTAGAAACTGCTTCTATGTTTTACAGAAGAAAACAGAACTAAGTCTGTGAGCAGGATTTTTTTTGTTTTGCAGTATGCTCTTAATCTTTATTACAGCTAGCAGTAGTAGAGAAAGACAAGGTGATGCTGGTTGTTGGAGAAGATAAAGAAAAAAGTGCACTACCTCTTTCCAATAATTTAATTACCATTTCAAAACTGCTGTTTTGCATATGCCTAAGCTTTCAGAATAGGCATCAGTATGATTCATTGAAGCCAAGAAAGCCTACTTTTTTGGATAGGATACTCGACTGGAAAACCTGCCTCCCAGAAAAGGTGACACTACTTTTTCCCCTACTAAACCACATCAGTCAGATCAATTTCTCTTTATTTTCATTTGGTAGATAAAGCACCTTTTGGACAGAATTACTCAAAAGTATAATTTCAGAGCTTAAGTTCAGTAATGTATGTAAAAGTAAAGAACCCTGACCATAGAGGGAACTAACTAAAAATTTCTGTGATGTCTTCAGCTTTTGAGATTGTAGCAATATTTCCAGATGTTTAGATAGCAAACATATTGCTGAGATTTCTGTTCTTTTGTTCATGGGAGAACAGCATATTGGCAGCCAGAGCTTGCATGTCAGTCACCTTTGGAAGGAAGCAGCAGCAGCAGCTCCACTGAAAAAAATTTCTTCCATGTTAAGAAAATTTCATTTCTACAAGGATTCCCAGTTTCTCTCTGTCTCTGAAACTAGAGAGAATCCCTCACACCAAGAGGAATTTTCAAAATATGACTGCTGGAGAAAAGCATCTACTGCTTGGCATAAAATTGGAGTAAAAAAGATATGCAGTCATGTTTCTGCAACCCTGCAGAAAGCATAGTCCATAACAGTGCAATAAATAAATGCAACAAAACTTAGCAGCAGAGAAATACAACCAGAGTTTTAAAACTTTCGTTAGGACACACGAGATATATCTAACAAAAGAAGAGTTCCTGTTAATGGCCACTGTTAGAGACAGGATACTAGGAATAGATGCATCAGTGTCTCATCCAGAGTAACACTTCCTCTGTTCCTCTGTTCCCTGTTGTTACATTAGCATTTTTAAATGCTATTTTTAAAACTAAGATAAACTATATTTAAATATAGGAAGTAGACCATGGAGAAACAGTTTATTCTAAGAGATGAACAAATTTCCTCAAGTTTTTGATGCATGTGTCCATTTCCTGCTCAAGGATAGTCCTTTTTGGTAACTGGAATGCATTTAACCCCTTCCAAGTTGAATGCAGTAGATCTTGCCTGTGCTCTACTAAGCTGGAAAACCAGTAATTTCTCATTATGTGGTGATGTCATCAGGTCATCTTGCACAGGGAAGGAATAGTTTTATCCAATAAATTAAATAAGAAATGTGTTTTCCCTCAAGGTGTAAGATTTTGGATGTACTTCTGCTTAATTCAGTTAGAAACAGTCCGTAAGTTGTGCTTTCTATTTCAATCTAAAAGGACTTTCACCACCCCCATGGCTGCCCAGGTCTGTGAAAAGGTCTAGCGATCAAATTTCTTTTAGCGCCTCTGCAGGTAATGTCAGAGGGAAATTATCGGGTGCTACAGTCTGTTTGCATTTTGACTACGTTGAGACACTGATAACTGAATCGTGGGCGGCATTGACTATTATGCATCATGATATAGAATTCAGGGTATTGGTCAAATTACTATTCTTTGAAAGGGGAGTTTTTCAATGAAATTATAATTAAAATCCAACTTCTTTTGTAAGTTGGTAGGAATTAGGTACCCAAATGTCTTCTGTGCCTTTGAAAATCTCTGCATAAGTTTATAAATTTGATCACAACACTCCCTCCTGGCCCTCTAGTCTATGAATCTCTTAACCTTCCTACCATGGGAATTAAACTAATTTTCAGCTCATAGATTGGTTACGCTGAGATCCACTTCATTTACTTACTGATGGGATTTATTTTTCCCTGTTTTATGCTGAAGGAAATGTAAAACACTCTCCTAATTCATGGTAGCTACTGCTGATTTTGTTTGTTTGCTGGGAGTTTGTTTTGGGAGGTGGATGACCATTTCTGTATATGTTAAAGCAAACAACATTGAAACAAATAGCTAAAGTTTTTATTATGTGTTTTTAACATTATTTCAAAAGTAAAGAGAACATGTAATCAGCAAAAAGAGAAAGTAAGCACTCTGCAGAGCTGGAAGAGAGAACTTACTTTGATTTTTCCCTCCCCAGTGATGCATGAGTGAGAGGACATTATGGATTCATACACAACTGCAGTACCTCAGGAGGACTGCAAAGTGACTTTCTTCTTTCTCTATAAGACTTACTCAAGAAACAACAATATGAGACAAAGAACAAATAATTCAATTTTTTTTCCTGTACATCTGTTCTCTTGTCCTTCCAAAGTATTTTGAAAAATATTAGGTTTTTTCCTAGGAACTTAGGATACCCATGAAAAATGAGTGTTACTTCTTTCTGTAATGTAGAAAACTGTTTTCCAACACTATCGGCTGGACTAAGAAGACTAATCCCCCCAAACCCTGCATTGCACATATCTTCAGCTCACTGCCGTTGCTGTAATATTGCAAGACACTGTAATGAACAAAGTTGGATTTATCTCAAATCTAAGCGGTTGCTCTTTTTTTTTTTAATTCCTCACTCTGCTTCCTTTTAACCCCTTTTAGTTTGAAAATTTGTGCATCATGGGAATAATACATTCTGAGATGCTTGTGAATGCACTCATTTAATGAGATTACCAGCTTGTTATTGATAACTTCCACTTGCTCAAAGTGAATCTTTACAAGTGCAAGAATCTCTAGAATTTTAATATATTTTTACTGGTGAAAAAAACCAAACCAACCTTTATTGCGTTTTAGAAATCTGCTTCCCTGTAAATAAAATCCTCACTAAATCCACTGGCAGGCATTTCACTGTTTTTAGAATTTCATTGTAAACTCCTGTGAATATCATTTGTCAACAATATGCTTTTATAATATATTGGGGGTCAATTCGATTGACATAATATGGATAGTTTTCTTCAGCATCAACAGTAATAATCATGGAACTAAATTCTAGACTAGCCTGCATTCTGCTCAGCCTATAAAGATCTGGAAACATTTTTAGCCAAAGCTTTTCAGTGAGACACTATAGGCTCAGTTCAGTTGCCTAAACACAGCTGTCTAGTGCCACCTGAGATACCTACCGTACAGTGCCCCACCTCACCTTCAGCAGGTGCAGATTTTGAATGTTATGTCTGCTTCCTTTGCATGAATGCCTCGGATACTCTGATTGTCTCAGTGGTGCTAAATACCTATGTACTGGCAGCTCTGTTCCAGGCCTGTTCCAGGCTGTATTTAAGAATGCTCTGCCTGCGTGTTAGCTGGGTGTTCATCTCCCATTATGGAAATTGATCAGTACAGTCAGTGAAGAGCAGCAAGTCTTTGCATACTAGTCACCTACATTTGGTCAATTGACTAGTTCTCTGGATTCCACTTGCTGAGTTCAGTAGGTCTCTGTGAACTATACTAGGAACATAGACAGTTCACATGTAGACGAGTTTATGTACTCAAATTCTGTTTTATAGAGGTTGTTTTCACCCTATTTCTTTTGAAGGAAACAAGTTCGGTGTGGTGTTTGGGGTTTTTTTTTCCTACCCCTCTGGCCCTTTAGAGAGAGCCAGATAGTATTGATAGTGGGAAACCATGCTTCTGCGACAAGTTGGTTACATTCTACCAAATACCATCAGAAGAACGCAGCTGCTTGAAGGAAAGTGTTTCAGATGTTTCAGAATTCCACCAGAAAGTATTTGGAAAAGGTATGTGACGAGTAAAACAGGAGTCCCAGCACTATGGTAATGTCCCTATACAGGTTCTAGGACTTGAACTGTTATGTCTGCATGATACTTCATGTATACACTCAGCTCAACTGGAGGCAGCTTGAGGAGACATACCCAATTGTGTGTCATGAAGGCATAAAACTGGTTTACTCTAAAGGAAGAATTTGTAACGGTTGACTTTGCATCTATAGCCAAAGGCAACTGTACATGTGATTGAAATTACTGAGATTGAAATTAAGTTGAGTTGCCTTATAATATATAAAAAAGACCAGATTAACAGAGCACTAACTTTAAAGCCAGTTTCTTATAATGAGAAAACAGAGGATACAAAGTTTAAGAGAAGGTAGGAAAATGGAGTAAGATCATTTAGAGGCAAGTAGATACAAATTAAAATATTTTATTGGGGAATCAAAATTAGGAAAAAGTGTATGCAGTAATTCCCATGGAAAATAACACAAAATTTAGACCTGCTAGGTTCTTTTCCTTCACATCTTATTTCCCCCTTTTTTTTTTTTTCCTAAGGCATTGCTACTTAAAAGAAGGCTTGGCCATTTGACAAGTTCATGCTGAAGTTATATTAAAAATTCAAATATGTATATAAAAATGGAATTCATTTTTGTCTTTCCCACCACTTACATACCACTCCCAAGTTAATAAATGCTTTGAATAATATTTAGTGACCTAAACACCAGGCATTTAGATCTCTTTCAGGTATTCTGTATCTCATACATTCACATGGGGCTGACAGATATAACACAGGATCCACCAAGGTTCAGTGTCCTTCTGATCAGGTACAATATGAAAGCATGCTGAAAGTGATATCACTTATCTCTGGTTGGGTGACTGAATCGCACCTTTTAAGACAGAGATCATGTGTGAAGACAGGAGCAAAAACTTTCACTGATTTCCATGGACCAAGAATTATACCCCATGGTTATGATAGCTGCAAAATGTTAATCACAATATCCTGTCAGAGGTCCCCAAGAGTCTCATTAATAGGGACCTTTTCCTCCTCCAAACATTAGGAATAGAAGACATTTTGTTGACTTTTACGGAAGTTGAATCAGGGCATATGAGTCAGTCTCAGGAATATCTGATAACTGTGAAATACATAACTGAGATTTATTAAGATCCTTGCATGCTCCCAAGAGACGTGCTCTAAGCCCTGCTTGCCTGACTAAAGCAATCGAGTTTACCTACAGAAAAATATAGTGACCTGGCCATATTTGTTCAGGTTTGTTTAGATGTCTTAGGAAGTTTTCTATTTCTGTGATTTTCATGGTGGTAAAACAGCTGCTAGTAAAATCACATCATTATTTAAGCAGAGCTATCTTTTTGATTATTTAAACACTAACTGTAGTCACAACTTGCATTATTTATATAACTTTCTTAAGAAATGACACACTTAAGAATGACTGCCTATGAACGTAGCTGGTTTTGTGAGTGTTGCAACTTTTGTAGCCTGACAGCTTGGCGAAAGGAAATCATACTACCATGTCACAATTTATTTTGCTTTGCTGTAATAGGAATTTGAGCATAATCTTTACTGATAGGAAGTGACATCTGATTCAGTCTGTCCTAGCATGGTCCAGTAGCACCCTAGTTAAATGTTAGTATATAACACAACTTCAAGTGGATTCCTAGCTACTATAAAGTATTTTGTAGTACCGGAACTTACTCTGATGAAAAAGATAGGAAGTGTGGCACAATATTAACAATCCTGAAGTAGATTAAATGCTTCCTTCAAAAGTAAACAGACAGGCATGGCATACTAGGTTGCCAGCCAACTGTGGATTTCTATTAAGGTGTTACTGTGCTAATAAAATGGTAATCAGTTCTAAGAATTAATTTCAATGTAGGTATTAGGAAGTCCTTAAAACCTTCTAAAGTTCCTTGGAAAACGTCACTGAGAGAAGTAACAAAGAAGTATACTGTAGTAGTTAGGATGACACCAAATAAAAGAGAAGGGTGAAAAGAGGAAATACATGAACTTTCAGCACAGAATTGTGATGCTGAGAACAAAATTAATCAAGACACTAAAGGATGAAGAGAGAAGAAATTCTTTAATCTTTAATTGCCTATACGCCAATGATAGGAGCTTGGGTAATAAACAAGCAGAATTGGAATTGCTTATTTATGAGCATAAACACAACCTGGTTGGTATAACAGAAACCTAAGGGGATGATTCACATGACTGGAATATTAAAATCAACATTTCTGCTTCTTTTAGGAAGAATCATTTAGGCAAAATAGTAAGGGGGTGGAATTTTTTCTTAAAAAAACAATTCTAACTTTTCTTGACTTAGGGACAATGTGGAAACAAAAGAAAGTATTATAATCAGTATTTATATCCATAAACTTGGGAAAGAATAGCATCTACAAATACATGCTGCTCAACAGATATGCACATAGAGAAAATTTACAAATACCAGGTTGCCAAATTATGCTGTAGACTGGATGACTGACTCCTTGGCTACCTATAAAATTCAGGAAGAATTTAAAAACCTGAAGTAGTCTCCTGCAATCTAGGGGACTTCATTCTTCATGGCATAAAGTAGAAGCTTTGGGCTACCGTTTTAAAATATAACTGGAATTTCTTATCATTATGTAAGACAATTCTCAAATGTCCTCTCAAAAAATGAAAATGAATGGGAGGGGATTCAGAGAAGTACCACAGGACTGACTAAACATAGTTGAAGGCCACTGCAGACTAAAAAATTCATGATATTAAGATTATTTATCTTACTAAATGGAAGATTAAGAATGACTCTACAATGGTTTATAAAAATAAATAAACATTAAAAGATAGTATCTCAGTATATAAGGAGAGTTTATGTCCCAGTGTTCAACAATGCATTTGGGGGCCTAAAATATATTTTATCCACAATGTGTGTAAGTAGTTCCTGGAAGACCAGAGCACAGATCCTTCTGCTACCAGCTAAGTAATTGCAAATATAGGTTTTGCCAATAGAAGGAAGATTGTGATCCCAGAAGTGGAGCAGCTTGGGAACTACTAGGTTACTTTTTCATGCAGTTTTAGGTTACTTTGTGACATGACAATACTGGTCATTGCTGTCTCTTTGATTTGTAGGTTTTGTCCATCTTTGTCAGAAGTTCTTCTCTTAGCAAAGTAAATCACACAAAATGCTGTTCAGTACTGACTGTATGATGAATATAATCTCTGGATAATCTTTTCTGTGGTACAAAGGCAATGGGTGTTCTGTAATTTGGTAAGGAAGGTAGTAAAGTCCTCATCTGACTGCTTGAGGATTAGTTTATTACAACTTTTTATGAACAGTGTTATGTGTGTTATATAGATACCGTGTTTTTTGTATATGCAGCAACTTCTTTGTCAACTGCTGTAAATCTCATAGTGATGGAAAGATAATGAGACAAAGTGCCAAACTATATGAAAATCAAATTGCTGTACTTCGTGTAAAGAGCCTGTAAACTGTTACTGCTCAAAGGTTTTCATGAACTTAAACCAATTCTGTCCTTAAACTGTAGTATTTAAATGCCTGAGGCTCTATTCAGGGTGAGTAAGCGTGTCTGGGCTGTACTTCCATTAACACAAGAAAAAAAAGTCTTCTAAGTTATAATAGGATTGTTACAAATTTTTCTGCATACTTTTCTTTAAAAAGATAACTGTCAAGATATTTCTCATGATTTTTAGGTTTTTTTTCTTCTTCTTCTGTGGTTATAAACGGCCACTGCATACATGAAATGGTGATAGTAGTATAATAAAAGTGTTTATAACTCTTGAAAACTTTTTATATCTATTAGAAATAATATGAACTGTAACAAAGAATAATTGGCAACTAGACATGAAGGTTCTGTCTGGATGATATGATAACCTAGTTACAGCCCAAGGAAATGTGACTCAGCACCTGAATACAGGAGAGATGCAGGAAACTTTCTAAAGTTGAATACTACAGTCTTTTTAAACTTGGTTACTTTTCAAACTATATATTGACCATATGGCCTATTTTTTTTTGAACAGCAATACATGCATTCTGAACCCTGAAGTACTCATGTGACTCTTAAATTTGATCAGTATAAAATTTCTTTACTTACCCAAATTCTTCCATTGTGGCTAACTGAGGTTCCTTCATAGGTGTGATGTCAGACTGCAGAGTACAGGAAAGTTGATGCATCAGGTAATGCATACATTATTCTGAATTTCAAGGCACTTGTGCTGCATAGATGCAAAGAAAGTTAAATAATTTATGTGAGGATTGTTCCCATTACCTATGCTGTTGAGGACAGCACATAAAACAATTCAGCACATAAAACCCCCACATTTAGTTGCTTGAAAATATACTGCAGGTCACCTTTAACTGACATCTTTGTTTCATTTGTAAGAAAATAGACTGTTTTCCTAATTTTTACATGCAAAACACTAAAAGACACAGAATGATACCTGCAAAAGTTTGATCACTTCTCCTAGAACAGATATAATGCAGCATTTGTCACATAAAATGAATGTAGGGTTTCTAATTACAGCTGTATATCAAAAGGACAAAAAATATCATGACTTCTTCTCCTTGGAATAGCATCTTTAAGTATTTGTTGTGTGCTCTACATCTGTTACATGACAGGTTGTTAATGATGTGTGTGTTCATTAAATGTAAAGTGCCTCCTGTGTGTTGTAGTCCTTAAATCTGTCTCTGAAATCCCTACTTGAGCACCCATGATACATTTTCCCAGATTAGGTCCTCTGAGCAGTTCAGAGAATGACTAGTAGCTGTACTGTTCTCAATCAGTTTTTCTATCAATGGTCATTGTTGTTCATTTCTTTCAATTCACGTAAGAACATTCACTGTAGAGTTATTTAAGCAAAAGACAATACAACCACCAGTCCTGGTATATGTTATTAAACACTATCAAATACAGCCTCATGGATTTCTGTCATCTGTTTTGCTTTAACAGTCCTTAGGCATATTCATAATATAAAAATGTATTTTTTATTTTATTTTATATTATACTACTTTATCTGCCTACAGATGGAATTGTATTATCCTGGGAAATTAGTTGTGTGCAAAGCTTGAATAATCTAGCCTTCTCCTTCAACTTTTTTTTCATCCTATCCAAATGAATTTCATCCTCATCTATTTCATTCACTAAAGTCACCGATGGCCTATTCTTTAGCTCAATCAAGGAAGTGTTCCGCAATTTTATTATTCTTTTTCCTTTCAATTTTGATGATTTTTCTTTCAATATATGCTTTCTCTCTTGGCTGTGCTTACCACACCTCAAATGTTACTGGTTTCAGTCTCCAAGGTTTCCAGTACTACTATCACAAAACTACCCAGTTACTTTGGAATTACTGTTTCTTAACATGAAACTTCTGCTAAAACTGTGGAATGTCAAAATCAAAAAAGCTAACCAAAGTCTAGAGTAATGAGCATCCTTGAAATACAAATTATGTACTTTGCTAGAAGACAAAAGAATTTGGATAAAATTGTTCAAAAGATGAAAGGTTAGGTGTGATATAATAGGATTTTAATAAAGCATTAGAATAAAAATGTCATTAAATCTTACTTAAGAAATTCAGTTCAATAGAAATGATTTGTTGTATGCTGAGAACCAAAGAATTAGAAACAAAAGAGAGTAAGGATAAACAATAATATAGCGAGTTGCAAATTTAAGGATTTCCATTCTTTCAATCACAGTTACATGTGCAATAGCAATAAAGGTGTTGGAAGAACAGAGTTTTATAAGGAAGGAAGTTTATAAGTTCCCCCTTTGTAAGGGAAGTTTGAAAGCACTACATAAGTTTGTCTTGAGTAAGCAAACCTAAATGCTACAGGTAAAAACAGTACCAAAGTTTTGTCATGGGTATTAGTGGAGTCAAGGTCTGACACCAAGGGTATGGAGACTTTTTTATAGTCTGGTGCAGGTGCCCAGGTGTTGGCATTTGGGGGTGCTGTGAGGTGGCCTCTGTGAGGAGAGGCCGGGGCTGCCCCGTGCCAGACATAGCTGGTTCCAGCCGGCTCCAACACACCCACCCCACGGCACGGCTC
>JANZLQ010000008.1:24288742-24303007 GCA_026212715.1 Elanus axillaris
TTCCTTCCTTCCTTCCTTCCTTCCTTCCTTCCTTCCTTCCTTCCTTCCTTCCATCACTGTCTTCTCTTTCTTTCCTTTTGCTCTCTAAACCTCAATATTTATCCTTTGAACTTGTAAGTTATTGCATATTATACGCAGTTCAAAGTAACCTTCACTTTAAATTCCATGGCTTTTGTTGGCTAAGTCAGTATTTCAACAGCATTATTACAGTTTTCTTTGTGCGAATATTGTCAGTCAGACACTTAGAATAGGTAAGTATATTGCAGTTCTATGTGTGGCTTAGTGGTGAACGTCACCTATTAGGCCTTTGCAAAATCCTCACAACTGATCAGAAATTCCACTGCATGGAAAAATTGTCTATTGTTAAGCAGAGCTTTAATTAAAGCTATACTTTGTTTTCAATCCAATTTAGGAACAAATACAAAAAAAAAAAAAGATGTAAATTTTACAATGCCTGGCAATGTATCCAATTCTGAGCTGAACAAAGAAGCTTATATGCTGAAAATCTTGTAGGAATAAAAATGTAAGATAAATAAAAAGCTTCCAGTGCTTAATTCCAATCATCTCCACAACAACTGGAGCTGCTGATAAGACACCTACTCAGAGTAATGATGCATAATGTGAAGAAGCAATAACCCAGACTGCATAAGTATGAAGGAATGCCATTCTTTTAGAGAAAATTGTGGCAAATGTGAAGCTCTGTTAATGTCCTGAGCCATTTTCAAACGTATTTTTGTGAACATGGCAAATTGCCAAGGTTTAGGGGTTTTTTTCCAAATGTGATAGGGAGAACAAGAAATGTAACTAATATAAAGGTATCAAACATTTGTCCATGTACTATCATGTAAATATTTATGTACTGTCAGTTCATTATTAGTGGAGGTTCTAATAGGAATATAAATATTATAAAGTGTGTTTACAACAGATAAATCATAGGGGTGCTGAAGTAATTTGCAACAGTAAAGCTCATTTTGGATAATTACACAGCCCCAGAAGATTGTATTTATGTATTACAAAGGAAGGGGATGTTCAGAAGAAAACTGTTTTGGGCTGCTGACATTCTGAGGAGGCTAGAGCCTGATCCTGCCTGGGACTGACTTAGGAACATATGCAAATACTAATGAAGGATTTTGTGAATAGAAGGGAGGGAAAAATCGGTGTGGTTTCAATTGCAAGCCTAACCTTATTCAGTCAGATTTCATGCAGATGAATTACTGTAACTATAGAAATAATGTAAGAAAAGATTAGTTAAGATTATGCTGGCAATAAAGATACTAATGTTTTATTACACATGGACTTCTATTTTGCATTTTATGTGGGGGTAAATTAGACTGCAATGTTGTTTATCCTTGTTTTATGAAGGCTAGTTTCATATCCATATTAAAGCTCCTTATGGCTCTTGCCTTCACTCCCCTCCCCATTCCCATCCACATTTCATCTAGGCAGACTAAATACTTGACTGGGTGCATCTTCTGTATAACTTAAACACAGTTAAAGTTAAGAACAAAACAAAGCAACCATTCTCTCCTCCATCCCCAAAAGGACTAAGCAACAAAGTAATAGACTTTGGAAGGTCCTATTATAATGAGATTAAAATGTAGTTCTCTGAGCTAGTGCTTAGCTGCAAATAAATATGGTTTAGCTCTTTTCCATGAATGTTTTACTCATAAGATCAATTTAAAGTGAAATATACATTCTTCCTGTCTATGACAAGGTAGTCAGTGCCTATCTGGCAGATAGTACAGTTCAAGTAAAACACTATGAGAGGGAACAAAATTGTTTTCTGAACTACAATAAAAGAGCTTAAAATTAGAGTGAAATCTCTCACACACTTTTTTCTTCATGGTAGTAAAAGCTATCAAAGCCTTTGATGTTTGTAGATCATTTATTCTGCTGGTTTTGTTATTGGACATCGACTGCCTTTGGAGGACAATGTTACACCTAGAGATTTGGGTATCACACCTTTTGATCTTTTTTTTCCCCCAAGCCCTGCTAAGAACTGTTTTTTTTAAAAATTTTTGTCATCGTAAATAAATAAATAAGGCATACTGAATACAATAATAGGCAGCTAATCGGTCCTGTCAAGGCAAGGGATCAGGGTCACAGCTCCCTGAAGCAGGAGTTACATAGCTTATGGAGTTCTCCACAGAGTACTCTTTCACACAGAGACCACACTTGCATAGCAGCATCTGTCCTAAAGGCCAGTATGTTAGAACAAGGCAAGATAGTTGTCTTCCCACAATTAAAACCCATCTTCCTGCCTAATCCAGATCACTCAGCTCCTCCCTACAAACCAGCTGGGCTCCCTCCTGATACAAATGAGTTTACCTGCCAAGACTTGTATCTGTGGCTGACTACATGTATTAAAGAACAAAGTTGTGCCATGCAAAACAAATCTGAAAGTTATTCCTGGACAGCCTGGGAAGCCTCCAGTCCATTAGGCTGCCTCCAATGATCTTTCACCTGCTCTCTCCACAAAGACACTATCATTTTCTGCATGTGCTCCCTTTTTGACTTGCCAGTGCCAATGTTCTTCATTTCATTCCAGCCTAGTCTCCCTCATGGCAGCATGATGTGTTAAAACTCCTGCCATGGGGTAGGCCTGGAAAGACAACTTAAAATGCTGAGAAACACAAAATAGGAGTTGACTTGTTAACTAGATACAAGAGTATTATAAGTACTTTCTATTTCTAGTACTGTATCTTCTGTGTGATTCAAAGAATTAATTTGACAACTTTTAACCAGATGGAAGTTGTAATTTTTTTCTGAGAATATAGCAAGTTTAATAGATTCTTCCATTGTTATTTTTGTATAACCTTATTATCAGTCTCTTTCTTTTCAACTGTCATCACCTTTTCTGCATTCCATCTTCACCTTCTGGTTTTCAGTGGACTGCCATCATCCCAGTTTTGAAAGTTAATCCTTTAATCCTTTAGCCAATGTGAGATTTTTTTATACTATCCTTTTACCTATTAATCCTTATATACAGACATTTTTGTATGTTCATCTAATGAACATTTATTAAAATATAATTAAAGTGAATGCACTGAAAATCTTGTTACAAAAAAGAAGGGGGAAAGGCAGAAGGAAACTCAGCTTCTTTCCTTTTACCACTTTCGTTGTACTGAAAGCTGTTATACACTTAATCTTCTCAACTAGTAGTTCTACGCTTTTAAGAGGATTATATTAATAATAGTTTAATTATTCATTATGCAGTATTTTTCCAATTGTTACAAAGGTTTTTGTCATTTGTTTTTAAAAAAATAATTTAATGTTTTATTCTTCTTAAAAGTCATAACTCGTTCTGGTTTTCCCTGTACTTTCATAAAAAGTTGCTTCAGGAAGGACACAAGAAGATGCCTGTAGCAGAAACAGATTCCCTGCCAGTGTAGTGGCTCAAGCCACTGGGATACTGTCACAATCAAGCTGTACTCCAGAGACTACAGTTTGATTACTGTCACTACCAGTCTGATCATTAATCATAACAGTGGTAGTGACAGCAAGTTTCTTGACCTCATCATGAAAGGCAAGGAGGCCATCCACTGGAGCAATTCATCCTCCAGGAAGAAGAAAACTGGAGGGAGGATGTCTTTTATTATCAAGTGTGTTCTTTTTTATCCACTAATTCTGCCTGTAATCCTGGCAAAAATGTGAGGGCTTTAGGGAGGCAAGATCTCACATTTCTTCTGCTCCTAGGGAAACATCTTTTGTTTCTGATCACTGAAGTACATGTTCATTTTCTCACCCTTCTGCATCACTCAGTATGTAGTAGCTTGGCATCGGAAGCCAGAAATGTAAGTATCTGCAGCTGTATATAACAACAGTGCATATGGCTGTCTTTTGTTATATGGAGGTTGGTTGCATGGAAAATTACTATGGGTCTCCTTCTGAACAGCAAAGCATATATTCCTTACAGAATGGTTATTCTCTAATGGCTAAGGCATATTTACAATCTGTTGCTGCCAAAGGATTTAACCCTGAAAATCCAGAGGAACTTCTAAAACCTGAAGATTACAAGGTAGAAAATGTCTAGGGTTTCTGTTAATTTTGCTGATGGAACTGACAGCATCTTGACCCACTTTCCAGTCCATGAAACGTGGTACTTTTTTTAGTCTGTAATATCTATGCCATTCTGTGATGGCATCTGCTATTTATTATGCTTTTTCCATTTCCTCAAGTAAAACTCTCTCATTTTCCAAGTTATTTGAATACAACCAGTCTTCAGAGAAATGATCTCAAGCAATCCCTGACAATTAAAGTCAATTTGGTTCTCATTTTCCTTCAAGATTATTTGCAAAACCTGTTACTTTTGTCAACAGAGAACCATGAAAGTGCATTTTAGATCTTTTTTCAGTATAAGCAAGGTCAAGTTGCAAGGAATTTCTATTCTGGGAGTGGGAAAATGAGTAGGAATGATAATATCTTTAATGAAAAGCTTCAAAGACATGATCAAATATAGTAGTTGCAAGTATTAACATAGTAGTTGCAAGTCATATTAAAAATTTCGAAGTATCTACCCAAATAAATACTCACATGGGAGGATAATTAACATGGGTGTGTCAAAGCAGACCCTTTATGGATTCATTTATTTTCTTTATTAATGACCCACCTGCCACTCAAAGTAGGCAATGCAATATCATTGGATGAGTAACTAGAAACACACACTTTCCAAGAGCATAGAGAACCTTTCATTGGACTGAAAGTTTTCTGCAATTTTCTAATTTATATACTGCATTGAGAGTTAATGGATATTTAAATGCTTTTAAAAGCGGTTTGCAAAATGAAATTTTATAAGAAATAGCCATAATAAAGCTATGGCCATGAAACCTGCCTTTGCACACAAAAGTACGCCTTGTTTGGATGGCAGTATGTGAAGTGAACAGCAACTCTGACTCATATACACATACCTGTGTAGCAAGTGTCCATTAAATGGCAGTGGTCATGACTTCTAGTCATAGCAGAGGACCTTGAGCATATTAGCCAAAGGCAATATACGTAATATTAGTCCTTATTTTATTTACACAGTTGGTGCTCAGTTATGACTAAATAATTAATTAAATGCTCATTTAGAGGTGCCAACCAAGTTATTTGATATTTCAAATACAGTATTTCAGGAACAGTGTTTCAAATACCAGCTCCAGGCAGGATCCCTTGGTGCCAAGAAAGCAGCGTCATGAAATTGGGTATGAAGTTCTGAAAGCTAATTTTCACTGTGTTTACTTAAAACATCAACATTGTACTTCATAGCTCACGATCCAAACTTCCATGTTTCTTGTCTTTGTTGGAAAAACAGCCATAGACATTATTCTAGTTTTTATCTCATCTATATAATTCATCCTTATATCTCCAGTTGTTCAAATTTCCCTGGAAATAGTTACTTTGTGTTAGATTCATGTGGACTCTTGCTTAAAGCCTAAATCCTATCATTTTTTTATGGCTGCTGAGTCCCAGACTGCTTAAACACTGGGTTACCTTGACCTTGACCAGCTTGGATTGTCACTTCTCCAGTTCTGCACAATGTCAGTTTGTATCTTCATATTTCAAAAAATTAAAATTTTGCTCTTTTGGTCATTTCAGGGCTTGATGGTCTTTGGTCTGTATTTGGATATTCACTCAGTGCTTTATTTATCACTTTTCTTTCTGGTTCTTCTATTTCACTCTCTCACTCTTTTTGCTTTTTTTTTTTAAATATATTTTCACACAGGCAGTTCACAACTTTAATGTATGTTCATGTAAAACTATTTGGTAAATGTCAGTATTCATACAAGTGGGTCATAGTTAAATCTAGTCTAGTGCCAAGTGTTAGCACTGTGGAAACTTCCCATATAACTCACAAACACCTCAGTCTCAACCTCTGTCTCATCCACTTAAGTGATGCAGACTTTACATTACAGAGAATTTGTAAAGAGCACAGAAGTAACAAACAATTATGTATTTGGTCTTTCTCTTAATATACACAAAGGCCAATTAAGCAGACTTTGAAATAAAGTGCAATTAAAACTTTCCAACAAAATAACAACAACAACAATAATAATTTTAAAAAGCAACATATACCCTATTTATCAACCTGGAGGAGCCATAGATTAATTCATATTTTAGGGTGAATTTCACCTAAAGTTTGCAAGTTTTGTCAGAAGTTTTCATTAATATTTTGGGCTAATCTAAAAAAAAAATATCTGGCCACAAATCCTCATAGACTTTATGTGCAAAAGTAAAAACAATTACAAAAAAATGTAGTGAATATAAATCTCTGAGATTTTCACAAATCTAATAGTTTTTCCAATTAATGAAATTTACTGCTGAATTAATCTCATGCACTACTAAAAAATCCTTGAAAATATAAATGTTTGGCAGGCTGGAAACACTACATCAGGTTTCTTGTTTCTAGTTCCCAGTTTCCTTTGCAGTACCTTTTCAGGTGCATGTAGAGCTATGAGGGATTATGGAGAAGGCATAAGATTGTTGAATGGAGAGAGAGGGAGGAAAGGGGGCACTGAAATGTAACTGGAAAAAAAACCAAAAAGGAATAGAAAATGAACTATGACACCTGCTAGGGCAGAAATTATACTTGTATGCATTCAACAGTTCTGTGATAATAGTGTGGGGTTTGTGCTACGTGCTTAAGTGGACAAACTGAACAATCATGTTCCATAAATATCACTTTATTTTCTATGTAAAATCCTCCTTTGCAACCTACTTTAGACATGTAACTTTCCTAGTAATCATCCTCCAAATAATTTAGGAATAGATAACTAGATTGACATTTTGATTAATTAACCCTATTAAGACACAGGCTTGTGGTATATTATTGTAATAAATTTTAGCAATAAATGAAATAATGCACTAGTCTTCCCATAAAGAAAAACCTCTTTTTGGTGGCAATTTATATCATAAACATTAAAACCCTACATCATCTGGGCCTGTAATAATAATAATGGCAATATAAATTATAAGATTATAATCTTCTTATCAAACATTTTAAATGTTAATACCTGAAAAGGGTATGAATTAGTATAGCCTAAAGTGTTATTTGTATCCTGGTTTCCACTGAGCACTATCGTACAATACAAAGGTAAAGCTTTGTCATTTTGTGAGTTATGCCACTCATAGGTTCCAGAAGCAGATCTTTCCATGTGTCTTTTTTCTGTGTCCTTGAAATACCCTATTGGGCTTCCATCTGATCTGAAGTTTACCAATATGGCCTGTGTTCTGTAATATGATTATAAGGGCCTTTTCCAAACACCTTAAAAACTTCAAAAGACTCATCACCTGCTCTGTTTCATTTTCCCATCTCAGTCCAGTATTTTGCTTGGTTTTGTGTGTGTTTTGTTGTAGGTAAAATACCGCAGGATGTAATCTAGAAGCAGAATCATTTGTGAAAATTCTTAAGTGCTTTTGGAAATGAGTTCCATAAATCTGAGATTATTCCTGAGGACTTTCTTCCTAAAATTATTTATTACAAAATGCTGTTTCTAATGATGAATGTCTCATGGACATAACTTTTTTACTTTGACTTGAAGTGGCTTTGTTCTGGAAGTATGCATCTATACTTTCTCACAAAATAATGCTATACAAAAAGTGATTGCTTCTCCCTTTTATCCAACAGCCCCACAGGTATCCAAGACACTCACCTAAAAGCAGCTGACTCAAGTTCTGCCCCTTCTCTGGCTAGGAGATTCTGAGGATATGAACATCTCTTCTGCATACCTCTTATCACCAAGCTTGTGAGGTTTTTGGGGCAAGGTTCTTCTGATGTCCTGCTTTTGAAGTTGTTCCCCTTTGCATAGAGTAATTAAGGATTCACAGGGCTAGAGCAAGCAAGAGGGAGCAACTATGTGATGCTACATGGTAAGATTAGTGTGCTTAGAAAGATGAAGCTCCAGTTTCTTCTCCAAATAATAGTCTATTATATGGTTAGTTCTTCTGGAGATTTCTGATCTTTAGGTTCCCTAATAAATTCAACACTTTTGAAAACTTTAGTCTATGAGTCATATCTATTGCTCTAGATTAAAAAAAAAAAAGGGGGGTGGCATTTAGGGAATGATTTAACTCATAACCATTACATGGTAGGTAAGTTAATGACACAGACTGACTGATTTAAGGAGGTTTCTAAAGGGTACTTTTATATCACAGAAAATGCACATATTTAGCAAAAATATTACCTTGCCTACATTTCAGTGCATGACTTTTGTTGACAGTCATCAGTGTTAATTGGACTGGGGTCATACCTTCTAGGATAATTCAAAATCTTGAGATCATGCTCTTGTAGTAAACCAGAGAATTCTTCATTCTCTGCACACTTTCTTTAATTTAATTAATTAATTAATTTTAATTAAATCATTTTAAAACTAAATTAGATATTCCCCCTTCCCTCACATCCGGGAAACCAAAGCCTCATGGTCTATTTCCTTCTACCTACCAGGCAGAATATGCAACTTGCATAGCCTTTTCAAGCAGCTTCTCTTCATTCTTACCCATCCCATCCCATCCTATCCCATCCCATCCCATCCTGTCCCATCTCATAAATTCCTTTTCAGAGAAGAGCAAAATCTTGTCACTTCTAGTCAATTTTCAAAACATATTCCATTTGCAATAATTAGTATTTTCTACTGTCTCTAATTTTGAGTAGCTAGTTAATGTTAACTAGTAGTTAGCTATGTTAGTAGCCTTTTCAGCAAAGGTGAATACACCCAGGCATTTCATGATACAGTGTAAACCAGAAAATCCACCATGGGCAAGAAGTTTTTCATGTTCCCTCAGTCTTAATTCCATTACAGGCAGTTGTAAATCCTGCTTTCCCTAGTGCAGATGACTGAGGCTTTTAGGATCAAAAACTCCCCATGAGTAAATAAACAAATATTATTTTCTTAAAAATCTGTGGGTTTTGTCCTCCTAATTAGCAATCACATTTTAAAATTTAGTACTTTAAAAGAATGTCTTTTCACAGATACAGGAGGACTTACATTTTTAAATAAATGCTTAATTTCTGATATATACAGTATGAAAACTTCAGCAGAATAATGTTTTCCTTATAGTATACTCTGCTTCAGTTTACTTTTTTATACTCTTTATTTTGAGGCATAAACAAAATCAAAGTATGCTAAAACAAATCAGCATACTTCTCCCTCTCCATTTCTGTATCTTAACTTTAAAGATGAGGCCTAGGGAGGTTGGCAGTGTCACTGTGCAATCTACTTTGCAAAATCTGTATTGTGAAATATGACATGCAAGAAAGTAGGCAGCCAAAGATATGGAAAAAGATTGGGAAATTACTTTCTATATTGAAATGTGCTATGCAGTGAACACTGATTTTCTGTTATATCCTGCAGCTATCTTGTCATAATAATTTTTTTGTAAGTCCTTTCCTTTTGTTTCTAGATTTTCCAAGGCTTAGCAGCCTGTCTCAAAGAAATAAACGGTAACTCTGAAAATTCTTTGGTACAGTATGAATACCGATTAATTTTCTGATGTATTTTTAGTCATGTTCCATTAAATATGTAAAATGATGAGTCGCTAGTATTGGTGAGAGGGGGAAGTGGAATATAATTAATAGATGAAAGAATGCCCCTTCAAAATGTAGCTGCTATAAGTACACTTGGCTGATCATGAAATTTCTAATTCCAGCCCTCATATCTATATTTTAGATTGACTATACCCTGGGGCCTCAGAAGTGAGCTTCATTTACTGAAAAGTCATGGGAAGTCATGTTTATTGTCTCAGCAGGTAGCTGCACTTTAAGGGTAATACTGAAAGACAAGAGAAAACAGAGGCCAGCTTATGTTATTAGAGGCACACTGTAGCTTCCCAACTGATGTGCATGGCAGAAAAGAGGAAAAAAAAAATAGCACATGCATCAGATTCTATCAAGCTTTAAACATTTCTGCTTAAAATACAGCCACCCCAGTTCTTCAGCGTTCCCCAATACGTGAGAATGGTGTAAGCAATCTCTTCTGTGGAAGGAAGGGTGACGAGTCTATGTAAGAGTTTTGTGTAGGCTGTAAGCATTTCCGCTTTATCCTTCAGACTCATATCAGTTCTTTAACAATACACATGGAAGGATTTGTGTATTAAAACTGACTACAGTAATGAAATATTTGTTTATTCAATTTCAGAAAGGATACTTATCTCTCTGAGGTTGCAAAGCAAAACATTATGCTAACATATTTCATATGTGTAGACAGCAGCAAGGCAACCCGAGACAGTCTGCTCTCTTTTTGTCACATAATGTTCTTAGTGCCTAATAACATTGTGATAAAGGGGCTGTACTATATCTGTGCAGCCATGTTTATTGCCATATGGTAGTTCCCAAATTAGATTGCACTCTGATGAGTAGAGATTGGCCAAAATGGTCTGGCTGGCTCCCAGCACCGAGCAGTTGCTGACAGGGCTGGTGCACACTGATGGTGGCAGTACAGCTGGTAATACAGTGTTTTCATCCAGTTACCTTTACTGCCAGCTATTATTTTCTACAGTTACAAGAGGACATTTCCTGTTTACCTTTATTATTAATTATTACATATCCCTAAGACATGTCACCCATGCTTCTGCTAATAAAGCTTCCCTGGGGTATAATATTGACTAATTAATCCATTAACTAATTAATCCAAATCCTTGACAAAGTTCAGTCGAGGTGTCCTATTAAGAGTGTCAGTCATATTAGTTGCTCTAACACTTTGACTTCTGGGTTTTGTTGCTACTATTTCTGGGACAAGTAGCATATATAATTTTTTTAATGTGAACCTCACAAGATTGAGTGGGATGAACCAGAAAAAAATGCTAAACATGGACCCACACTCCAAATGATGTATGTGTTTATTATGCTTCTTAACATCCTTACCTAAAATGAACAATGCACCTCACCACAGTTTTTCTGACCATTTTGCAGACTTTACTGAGTCACATGTCTGCTACTAAATTGCTGTATCTTTATCTAAATAAATCTAATCCAATCCTAACTTGATCTAATAATTTTTATCAGCCCAGCCAAACAGTTCTTGTACGTTGATATGTTCACATTGCAGATTTTCATGTGATGTAAAGGCATCTAAACAAGCTCTAAATCAATTATCTCATATACTAGAAGTAGTTTTCTCCTCAAGCTGGAGGTTACTTCATAGGCTAACCTGACTTCTTGGAAAAATGAAGGAGTTTACATTAATTCTTTGATATGTAGACAGTTATAGTACAGTGCCACCAGTGATGTTGACATACCCTATGTTATGGCACATTTCTAACTCTAACTCTGTGGGAGTAAGGCATATGTAAGTCTGTAAAAAGAAGCACTTGCATTTTGGAATTATTGAATTGTACACAGAAAACCATAATTACATCTCTTCATATTCTATTATATCCTGTTATCCCACAGTGGATTAGCACTAATACAATTCACAAAATGTTTCCAGAACTGAAATACACTGGAAAAGTCAGAAGGCTTATACTAGTTCTTGAATTCATGAGGGAACCTTAGTCTGCTATTATACCTAGCACTTCATAAGCTTTTGTTTCTTAAGACTAAAACTGTAAAACATTCTTTGAAAGAGAAAGACATTAAGATTTTTATAGATGTTGAAACTTGTTTAATAGTGTTCATGAAGTATTTTTATGTCTTAACTAGAGCTGTGTGAATAACTGATTTTTTAGATGAACTTAATTTTTTCATATTTTTAACGCTAGAAGGAACAGAGAGGATTGTCTCATGCTTTTCTGTGGAATTTTAGTCACTCTGACCGAGAGATTTCTATTGGCTTAAATTAATTTTAATTTTTCTTATCATCCTCTGTTTTTTTCAAAAATTATATTTAGCAACATTTCTAGATGAATAATTAAAAACAAAAATTAGGGAAAAAAAGAAATTAAATATATTTTCTTCATAAAAATACTTTCTTACATTTTCAACGGTAAAACTATTAGCCAGACACTATTTAAATTCATAAAAGATTTCTAAGTTCTTCCAGGAATAATTTTTTTTCCACACAAAATACTTCCTACAAATATATGGTGTTATAAAATACTTATGATGATGACTAAATCTTCTTATTTATTGTCCTATGTATGAAATGAAGCCCTTGGCTTCAGAAAGGTTTTCATTAGATGAAATGAAAAACTTCTTTTCAGTAAAATCAATGAAAAATCATGAAAAGTCCTGTTTTGTCCTCAGTGTTTTTTTCAACAACATTTTGTCATGAGCATTACTCTCCAAACCCTCTTCTTTGTTTATGTATCCTCTAGCTCTGTGCATGCTCTTGACTCTGACAGAAGTACCTGTTTCCACCCCTAGGATCCTATATAACATTCTTATGGTCCTAATGCATGTTAGAGAGAATGGGTGTCTCTCTAAAAGATACCTAAAAGGAAGGCTCCCAGCCACCTTTGATATGGTGCAGTGTTGACCTTGAGTCAAGACTGCTGGAAGAGAGATGTGTCCTGGCCCCTCTTTGCTCGGGAGCTGCATTTAAACTGAGGCACTTGACCTTCCCTGAGCTGTTGTGCCTGCCCATGCACCTCACTGATCCTGATCCTGATCCCAATCCTGATCCTCATCCTGATCTTCATCCTCATCTTGACCTACTGACTCAAATTCCTGCCCTGACCCTGGATTCATCTCATCACCAAACACTTGCCTGGCTGCTAGACTGTTGGTTGAACTGGGTTACTGTCATGGGACTTGCTCTGCTCACCTTGCTCAGGGTCCATGTCCCTTGTCAACCGGGTCACTGCCCTGTCTGCCTTCCTGCTGCCCGTGGCTCCCAGCCCTCCTTCTCTGGCAGAGCAGCCCACTCCTGTCTCTCCCTGACAGTGGGGCTCACTAAATGAGACCCTACTTCTGTATTGCTACCCTATTCCCTTAACCTGGCTGTATCAACAGACATAGTACTTTCTAGAAATAAAACAAGTAGTAAAAAAGAAAATTACAAATAAATTTCTATTTAGGAGCAGAACAGCAAAGAGAGCTCTAGATAGCTACTTTGGTACGTTCAAATGGTTAACCCTCCCATACTGATTAAGACATCCTTTGCAAGAGCGAGAGACAGTTACTGTAAAGGGACTATAGGTTGAAACCCTCACAGATACATGTTGCTAAGGGGAATTGAAATACTGGCAGAAAATTACTTGGCATAATGAAAACATCACTTGATTATCATTCATTCAGTAATATTATTTTCATTAAGTAAATGGAGATTTCAAGAGCTTTCATGCCTCAGTCTCTCAGAAAGGAACACTGAAAAGCTGACCCTCAGCATGAATGTGAGCTAATAAAAGCTTTCCCAAATTGAAGGTAGGCAGTGGTGCCTACCAAGGTGATGTTTGTCACTGTTTCAATCGACCTTTCTGTGAAGCTTGAAAACCAATTCAGATGTGATTGCAAAAGCTGCCTTTTGGTAATATCCTATTTTATTGACAAAAGGGGATGGGGTCAACTCATTTTCGTAACAATCTGCTTGAAGAAATCCTTAACCACTCTATCATTTACAGTTGTTTTGCAATACAGCATATGAAAATATTACTGGGCTTAGAGTAGGGAATAAGAAAGGGGAAAATGACAACATTTTGTTTTGGTTTTTTTAATAGCCTTTTTAAGAAGAAAAGTTTACCATTAATGAGCAAAAAGAGATAAGCAACTTAATTTTTTTCTCTGTCCATTAATCTATTCTAGCTTTGAAATATTGCTGGCTTTAAAAGCAAATAGTTCTTACTGAAACCTTTCACAAATTAAACAAATGGAAAAGAAAATAAAAAAAAATATAATGCAAAGCAAGGAAGTGGTTCTCAAAAACACACACATTCAAAAGGCTCTTTTTTTGTAGACGTCAGCAATGGCTACTGGCAATGGGTGATAAGTGGTTGTCAGGAGACCTGGTTCTGGTTTTGGTTCATTAGAATTATGGTTTCAGTGAATCTATTCTTTTATCTGATTTTGGATTATCCTAGATCAAGTCATAATTTTCACTGACCAGTTATCATTCATAATTGGTGAATGAGCCATTTGCTTGGACAAATTGCTGCTTATCAATTGGTCCTGAACAGTTCACTACAAGTTATTTGTAATTTTCTCTCCGAGTTACATGAATGGTGTCGTGGTTTAACCCCAGCCAGCAAGTAAGCACCATGCAGCCACTCACTCACTTCCCCCCCCCACAGTGGGATGGGGAAAAAAAACGGGAAAAGAAGTAAAACTCATAGGTCGAGATAAGAACAGTTTAATAGAACAGAAAAGAAGAAACTAATAATGATAATGATAACACTAATAAAATTACAACAGTAATA
>JANZLQ010000008.1:24303192-24317384 GCA_026212715.1 Elanus axillaris
TTGGCCAGTTTGGGTCAGCTGCCCTGGCTGTGTCCCCTCCCAACTTCTTGTGCCCCTCCAGCCTTCTCACTGGCTGAACATGAGAAGCTAAAAAATCCTTAACATCAGAGTGTTATCAACATTCTTCTCATATTGAACTGAAAACAGAGCACTTTATCAGCCACTAGGAAGACACTTAAGTCTGTCCTAGCTGAAACCAGGACAATGGTTACCTATGTCACATTGCAATGTTTTTGGTCCTTGATGGGATGAAGTAAGTTTTCTGAACTACTGTGCCTGAAGAAAAATTCCTGCAGTTTTGATTCTTGTCATTAACAGTGGTTAGAGCTAATTGTTCTTTGAACATAGGGAATGACAGATAGAGGTAATATACAGGCACAGGATACTTTCAGATATTTGAAATATTTTGGTGACTGCCCTTAGCCCAACACAAGACATCCTCTTCTATGGATACCAGATTTAGAAAATATCTGATGAAACTCATAAGCAGATTCAGCAGCTGCTTTATAATAATTCGTTCAATTTTTTTGTCATATTCATATCTAACAATTCACACCAAGCATATTTTTAATAAGAAAACTGAAGTTAGATGTGTGCTGTCTTCACCTGCATCGTTCTGTAGCTGGAACACCAGAGTGTTTATGAAGCTGCTGTGTCATTTCCCCTGCTTATAAACAGTAGATCACTTTTATGTATCTGCTGAAGAAGGGCATGGATTCAATACTCTGCTCTTTACTTAGTGTCATGCTGTCACCAGTTATTCTCTATTCTTAGAAATATAAATGTGCACAGTGGTCTTTGTCTTGTATTGAATGTGTTAGTGTCAGGTCTCTTCTTTAGGCTTTTAGGGAACCACATCTTACTGCTTCTTTAAGTATTCCAAACTAAATAAAACTGAAAGGTCATCTATTCTGTCAGTGCTTAGTTGTGTTCAGGCAATCAGCAGAATTACTAGATGCATCCTTGGTTCTCAGTGTCTTCCAGGATATGGGGCCCTCTTGAATTATTGTGGTGGTATCACTTCACTCCATGACTTCTGTCTTCCACTACTGCTGCTCCTTGTTTACTTTGGCCTCCTTTGCTTAGATAGGAGCCTTCCTCCTTCCTTTTCTTTTACTCAGTTTTTGAAAGTACAGTAGCTATATTCATATGGTCTCTTAAACATTTGTATCTGCACAAATCTTGTCTACATTTTCAGGTTTTGAATTTTGAATAAAATCTTACTCTCTTCAACGCTTGCAAGAACAAGCCCAGCAACTATAAGCCAAATTAACTGGCAAGTGCTGTTATTTGCAAGCTTATTTTGCAATTTTTCTTTTGCTGTATTTCCCCAGTCCAGTGTAACTCCCTCAATAAACGGGTCATTAGGACGCCAGGGACTATCCTGCAGAAAAGGAAACTGGCTCTGTTCCAGAGTTTAAAAGTGCTCTACTCCTGCTGAGGATCTAGACATCTATTTTTTAATTATAAGTTTTGTCATTGCTCCTTCAGTAACCCTCCTTCCAAAGAGAGTTATTTCATTAACACAATGTTAGCCAATTCAGCTATTTAAGAAACCAAAAACACCCAAAAATGTTTGGTTTAATTAATTATAAAGGGCAAAACCAAGAAAACAAACAAATATTAATAAAGGACGGCAGTCTTGAAAAGGGCAAGAGGAAGATTAATACATGTATGTACTATTATGTAGGGAGAAGCACTTTAGAGCTGTGTGCAGAGTAAGACACAATGGAATATCCATTCTTGCAAATTGTTCTCAGTAAATCTATCTAACCTATTTATTTATCCTCAGATCATGCACATTTAGATCAGAGTTCTGCCAGCTGAGTTAATAATTCTTATCTGAAAGTAATTACGTTGGTCCATAAGTTTTCACCACTGTGCTGTTCCACATCATATCAAACTGTGTGATGTCTCATCACATTAACATAAAATGCGTTGTGGTGGTGCACAGCATGGTGTGGTGGCAGACTAGAAATGATGCAGCATTCCTAATGATAGTGAACTAGTAAGTGTCACTGGTATTTAGAAACTTGTGCATACTGCAGTTTGATTACTCTCTAGAGTATTTGTTTTTTACCCTTTCCTTTACATTTGAAGGGCTTGAACTGGATGTTAACTTTTATGACCCAGATTTGGTGCTCTGGAGAAGCACTGTTAGAACCCCAAAAGGCTTCAAACCTACCTTTTAGTTACAAAAATGTGTCAGTTCTGAATTTATTGACCATCTGTCAGACTTCACTCACTACTAGCTAGCTGTCATTGTTTGTTATTTGATGCACTTCTATAATGACTCACTGCAGGGAGCTACCAGTATCTCCATCACAGTGATTAATGAGGTCACTCTCTATCCGCAAGCATCTCAGCCTATAATTATTTCTAGTCGCTATTAGCTAGTATGCCAGATCAGATAAAAGTAATGAGTTTATATATAATATTTGCCCTTAATAATAATACTATTCACCTGTTGTGAAGATATTGGGCTGATTGTTTTCAATTAGTATTTTTCTTTAATTGCATTTGAGATGTCTCTTAAACCAGCCCCATTCAAATTCACCTTCTCATGAGGGGTAAATACAACTGTCACAACTGACCTCCAGTGCTCTTCTATTTCTCTGTACTAAAATGTCTACTGTATTCCATATGTATATATGGTACATGAATATTTCTTTGGTGCTTGTGATAATTTTGTAGATAAATAAAATTTTGAAATACTCTCATTATTACAACTGCTACTGTTGTAGATTTAAGATAGTGGTCCTAGCACAATCCAGAACTGGGATCCAGCAAGCAAGCACATGGTGGTAGGTTTTTGTGCCTTGAAAAACCTGTGAAATTTCTACAAAATTTTTTTTTAGAATAGTAGTTCTCCCTCATGAAGACTACAAGTCCATTGTGCAATGGTACACAGTACAATGGTAGTAGTGTACAAGAAGATATAATTCCCATCCTGAGGAGTTTAAAATCTAAAGAGGCAAGCTTTATTTTGTTAGGGACAAAAAAGAAGGATAAAATATTTCAGCAGAATTAGAGAAGAAGGATTTTCTTGTCATTCAGGTATCATAGTAAGAGGAACATCAGGGCTTATCTCCAGCAAATTATTTAGGGCTGTGAAAAATGTCTCTTCTGAACCAATAGATTTATTTGGGGTACTTTTTGTAGAAGCTAAGACAAAAATGGTCCAGATACAGAAAGCAGAAGCAATAGCGTGAGTTTCTGTTCTTCTCCCCACCCAATGCACTTTTCATGTGGTGGCACAGCAAAAAGGGGACTTATCCAACATAAGGGAACTGTCAGGTTCAAATCCTTTCTATTCCAAAGTGATTTAGCACAATCCTCCTACAGGAGAACGACAGAAAGAATTTGTAAGATATGTCAGATCTTCTTTTTGCCACTTCAGTTTTGTGTAAATTATTGGGAAAGTTTGAGAAAAACTGCAAATAGTTTTGGTTGCCTTAAAGTCCACACTTGGTGGGCTCACCCAAGATTTGCCAATTACACTCTTATTTGGACCATCAAGTCTATATTCTGTATTCATAAAATAATTTCTGAGGATGAATGTATCAACATTTATGATGCACTAAAATACTACAATGGCATAGACTATGTACATAAAGGGAGGCAGTGATAATCTTATTGATGACATGCAGCAATGTTTTGATGTTTTGTGTCAAACTGATTGTTTTTCATAAATATTCTGAACATTCATTAGTCAGTGGAAAATGTTCCCAAACAGAATTAAATTAATGCAAAATTTGTGTTTTACCAGATCATTTTTTTAGATCTTAGCAAAAAAATTGCTCTTCAACTGTTTGCTTTTATGATGACCATTATCTTCTGCTCTAATTTATTCTTTTTACCAGAACACCTTGCCCCAACTATTATTCATTGTTAGACTATTAGGTTTTTCTATTAAGATATGATAATCAAATTCCTTTCTTTTCTAAAGCCCAATCACAGGTCCGCACTGAAACCCAGGTAATTTTACTGAGGTTATAATTTCTTTTCTCACCACCAGGTCTGTCAGTTTACCCTTTCTGCAGTGAAGAACCTTCACTGCACTGAACAAACTGTTAACCAAGAAGCCCAGTGAGGCCTGGTGAGAAATCCCTGGTAAGACACAAGGATACAACAGGATTTATGGGAAGAACTGAGAAAATGAGGAGAGATGTTTCCCTACAGACAATTCAGAGATGAAGATGGACAAAGGTGGAGAAACAACACACTTCCCCTGACGTGTGGAAGGACTTTATGGTCAGCAAAAGGGCTATGGTTAGGAGAGCAGCAGAAACCTTTTTCAAGGCTGAATTCAGAAGGAAAGAAGGAGTGAAAGCTAAGACAACAGTCTTATGTGCCGATAACTCAGTGCTGAAGAGGAAGGAATGGAGAGACCAAACAGTACGGGAGAGTTCTTCAGGTGACAAGAAACTGAGGGGCTACTGGCAACTAGCAAGCCTGGTGTGGGGAGGAGATGATCATCATGGAAAATTTCTGAGGAAGTCCTCAAAGGTCTCCAGAGAAAGGTGTAAGAGGTAAGTTTAGTTAATCAAAGGTAAGTATAGTTAATAAAAGATTAACTACATAGTCTCTGTAATGTTGTACCTGGGACTTCTTAAAAATGATGCTTAATGATGCAAACAGATTTTATGGTGATATTGTGATGGATATTATTTTGTACTGCTATAGAAAATGCTTCATACAGAAGTGGCTCTAAGGTTCCAAAGAGCTATAGGGATGTGATGAAATTACTCTTGACAAAAGGAGAAGATAATGACAAAAATGCATGGGAGGATGTGTTGGGCTGAGAACTGTACCTGTGTACAACCAGAACACATAAAAATTACTACTTTGTTGACAGTTTATTGCCAGGACTCATTATTTTAAGGCAAAGAAAGTACTTCTTCATTGCTTCCACACCTTGCTGGAAAAGCAGTCAAGATTTTCCTTTCTCTCTCAGCTTTTGAGAGGTAACTTTAGAAAACATAAGGGAGGGATAAATTGTCTAATGTTATTCTCACAAAGGAGAAAGAGGGAACAGAGAGAACCTGATAGAGATAATCTGTTCCCTCTCTCCTCTTTCTCTGAAATACTAATTTGGAAGAGGTAGGTGAATAACTTCCAGATGAAGAGTTAAAAAAAGAAAAAAAGAAACACAGAGAAATCAGCAGTACATATTTCACTGCTCAGGTGGGGAAGAGATGACAATTTGGATGGATATTGGTAATGCAGGAGCAGAATTAATATGGGGAGGCTAGGGAAGATAGTCTTGTTGTTCCTTTCAGTTGATGGTTTAGGTGATGCTTTATCGTATGATGCAATGAATCAGAGCTTGTTCAGTGAATGAACTCTCCTTAACATTTAAATTTGGGAGAATGAGCAACACTGTGGCTTCCACATGGTTTGAAGGCAGCCCAGGGTTATTCTGAGAAAGCTAGTCAGGGAAAAATGTATAATATAGCCTTAAGAAAATTCTGTCAATTGGGAGGGTGCAGCAGATTTCACTCCATGTTTTTGAACCTTAGGGTTCATAATACTGTGCTTTGACAGAAACCCCCCAAACAGCTCCAGTAGACTTTATATTCTCAACTTAAAATAATTTTAGAAGATACCATATGTAATACTGAAACAGTCAAACACAAAGGCAAATTCCAGTCTCAAGGGCTACTCTTTTACTTAATTCTTTTTATTTCACAGTCTATTCACTAGTTAAAACCCATTTGTTTAGCTTCATAATACCACAGAATTGGCATTTTTGTTGTAAAGAATAAAGAAGGTCTTGTTTCATCAAAAGCTTTACTGTGTAGACTTGTAGGAAACTTGTACAATCTCTTTCGTCACATTAGCTATTCTATTTTTATTTTCTTTTCAGTTTGGTATTGTTTTCCACCGCACAGCTTTGTCTCATGCAGATTGTCAAATTTGTCAGGATTCCTTATTTGTTTGAAACTTTTCAAGCATAAGGGTTATTTTTCTACTAGCAGTTCTAAAAATATATCCCCAGAAGATATGACTTGTATGATGATAACCTAGACTGCAAGAAGGGACACAACTGAATAACAGAAAACTAAATAAATAAAACTAGCATTTCTTTCATGTGCACAAATCAGCTGGGAGTTCTTCCTTTACATGAGCTGTTGAATTTGAGTGGATCCAGTTATTTATTATGACAGGTTGTAATTAATCAGCTTACCTTTGCTTAAGATTCTTCTACTTGCTGGAATACAAAAAATGTTTGAACGAAAGGAAGCCATAGGACCTTTGACTGACCTAACCCACTGGTCTGTCTGGAGATATTAGTGGATTCAATGTTTATGTGAACAACTAGTTTGAAAAACATAGCTGTGCTCTGAATACTGTCCCTTTCATTGCTTTACTGATGTCATTTATTGCAGTCTAATTTTATGTTACAAGGTTATTTGGGGTAGGATTTTTTTTTTAATTATTAGGTATTTCTGCAATTTCTAGCACAAGGGGACCCTGAAATGGGGACTTGTAGCTCTACTATTATACAAATAATAACAACATTTAACAGCCTTTTGTCTCTGAGGCATTAAGACTACAAATTGAGCTGTGTTAATAACTAATTAGTGTTTTCAGCATCTTCCCAGTGCACTAGTGAAGTAAAGGTAATTTGGGTTTTTTTTGTTGTTTTGGTTTTTTTAATTTTTTATTTATTGTCCCCAATGATGAACATTTTATTACATTAAATCTCTTAATGTTTTTCAGGAAAAAAATGTAAAATTTTATTTTAAAATTTGCGAACAGATCACATTTAACTTGGGATATTTCCAGCAATGGGAACTTCTGATATCTTTTCACTGTATTGTGAAAAATCCATTGTTATGACAAGAGATTTTAATGTAAAGAGTATAAAGAAACAATGAGATATAAACATTGTATATGACATTGTTCATAGATGTAAAGAGAGGGAGACATTCCATTACTTATGCCTAGTCATTATGGAGTCCATGTGATTTTAAATATGTAGTTCTTCCTGTAAATTGTCTGCATTCCAGCAGGGTAGCTAACTCTTGAGGTTTGGGGCAATTAGAAAAAAGTGAAAGAAAAGGAAAAACCCAGCCTTGACTCAATTTGGTAAAGAGTATAAAAGCAGAAAGGGGTCTGATAGGATGTAATAGATGTGAATGTGGATATTTTTTACATGCTTGAAATATACTTTTAAAATCATTTCAGTCCACTGTCTTCTTGACCATAACATGAACGGGTTTTTTTCCCAGATTAGAAAATTATTAATTAATTTAGAAGAAACAAACTATAGAATGCTCTTAATAGTATTTTAAATTTTTTTAAAAAATCAAAATTAAATGTTATTTTGAAGTGAAAGAAAACTTTTTCCTCCTTGGATGCATTGCAGGTTTCTTTCCTTTCCACTTCATTTCTTTCTATATCTTTCCTGCTCTGGAAATTTGTTCTCAGAACTATGTTGCTCATCTTAACAGCTACAGCTCATATACTAAGGCAATAGAATCTTTAAAATCAACTTTAGATTAAAGGTTTCTCAAAAATAAAGAAGAGGCATTTAAGAAAAATCAAGAGTTTATTTAAGCAGATGGATAGTCCTTGCTGACAGATCAGAAAACTTCTGGAGGACCACAATATTTTAGCTGAGGTTTCCAGAAAAAAGAATAGCCTGCTTATGCTTTTCTGTATTCCAGATAAACTTAAGTCATTTATGTTCCACAAACAAATGGCTAATAAAATATTTTTACATTTAAGCACTAACTTCTACCCCACCCTCGAACCCCTGTCAGGGGAAAATTGAACTCTCTCCAGGCTGCAGATCTGCTGTCATTTGGAAAAAGTAACAACATTTTGTTTCCCACCTCTTTCCTACACGTTTTTTTAAGTCACGCATAAAGTAATATCTGTCTTTCTTTTCTTATCTGACTAAGGGCTTGCTATCACTTTTCCTCAAATAGATATGATAGTTAAAGCGTGCTTTTTGAAAACTTTCAGTGCTGCATTAAATATCAGTGGTAAAAGTCTCTTCAATTTCAGTGGACAGAGATTCAAAAAAACCTCATAATTATGAACCTCCACTTTTGATTTTTTTTTATTGTATAATTTTTTATTTTTCCCAAGTTCCATGAGTTCTATTCTTGCTCCGGGGAGACCATCAGCAACCACAGTTTTAAATTAATAGTATTCTGATGTGCCCATCCATAGCATGGCTTCAAGAAGCATGTGAGATACCACATCTGGTATAGCTCTCATCCTGCTGGTCAGGGCACTTTGTAGAGATGCTGGGAACATCAGTTTGAACTGCCTAATGCTGAGCAGAACAATGAACCTGAATTTCCCACCTACTCCAGTCTTCAGTCCACTAGGCTGTAACAGTACATGTACCTACAAGTTGATGTTCCTCCAAATAAAATCAGCAACATTTAATGAGTTGTCTGTTTCTCCAAATGTTTGTGTGTTCTGGAAATACAGATTGTGTCGGGTCTCTAATAAGAATGAAGCATTTGTAATGGGACTGAGGCAGGAAAACTCAGAAAGGGGCAGTTCTGAGATGAGCAGAAGCAAAACATGGGAGCTCAGAGAGCTTTTCATTCAAATAGAAGAACATTTAATAGGACTGGCAGTCACAGAATAGCAGTTTTGGACTGAAATCTTGATCTTCACCACAGTCGTGCTTAAGTTCAGGCTTATGATATTCTCTGTCCTCTTTTTCTCTGCTTCCAAATCCATTGAGATAGTAGTGATGTATTGCTGCTCTGGCTCATAAAGATGCACTAAGAGTCTGATCCAGGAAGCAAGCAGGATTTTTGCCACAGTGAATCAGTATAACTCATGTTGCACAAAATGAGCAGACATAAAGTGCATTTCAGGACATGATATGGCCTTGTACTGTCTCCTGTGATGGTTCACGGGATTCCCTTGAAGAAAGCAACTACAGCCTTGTTTTTACATTGTGGGGCAGAAATGTTTCACCTCGAAACTGTCATTTCTCCTTATGTTTCTCTTCTTGAGTCTCCATGACTACTGATCTCTAGGAGGTCAGTATAAGGCAACATGCTTGCCAGAGTTATTCTTTTTGAAACCATAACAACCAAGTCTGTGAATTTGTCTGCCTTTTGAATGTCTGTCTTTGTGAACTACCACCTGTTACAGAGCTTGCAGATTTGCTCATTTCTCAGGTATGTCATTCTCTATAAACTGTACCCCAAAAAGACACATGGAAAGGAAGGAGGAAGAGACAACTCAATACAGTATAAAGACAGATAATCAGTCAGAACTCACAAAATCAGGAGCACATGTAGCCCAATTAAACTCAACAGTTCACAGGTGTTCACAGGAATGACTTTAACATAAAACGACACTTCTTTTTAGTGCTCCTTAATATTTTTTTTCTTTTCTAGAGCTCTTTAAATTTTATATACTTCACCAAACTAAACTAGAAAAAGTAGGCAGGTAATTGGAGATTAGTTGGATATAATTGACTTAAAATTCAACATGTTAATTGTCTGTTTGATTTTGGAATACATGGTGAGCCATACTTACTTAGGGGATGAGGGTTAAATGATACCATATAATTTGTTCATATAAGTTGGTTTTGAATGCCTAGCAAAAGACATTCATAGTTCAAACTGATATACATGAGATCTGCAGGTTGCTAGAAAATGCTGGAACTCTAGTCCTAATTGACTTCAATACATATAATTCTTTCTCAGCAGCATGTGATGGAATTTGTCATTGTCTCACTACCTGGATACTCTGCTATCAGCCAGAAACACAACACATATGCCATTCATTCTTTTCAAACTGGTGCTTTCCTGACTGTTGTTCTAGGATTTTACTGAGGGGAATGGGCAGAGTGATAGTGCACACATTTTTCATGAGTATCCGTTGTTATGGTGTTAGCATTAATCCTTTGACTTCCTATCACATTGCAGAATGGAAAGGTTTTCTTTTGCCCAAGTGCTGTAACATGTGGAAGATAGAATTCCATCTAGTTTTCATATATTGTATTGGGATCATTTTTTTTCTGGAAATCATAAACCACAGATTTTGCCTTAGCATAGCTCCTAAAATGATAGGTGCTTTCTTTTCTTGGCAATTAGACCTTACTAAACTTCTTACTTGCAGATAATATTTGCATTCAGGACCAGATGCACCTGCAAGTTCAAAGAATGGGCTGGAAAGTATGCATGACATTGTCATCTTGACCTACCTTTACAATGCAAACCTTACATTATTTGGCTTTATTTAACCCTCTATTCAGTGCCATTTTTCTTATGCCAGTGCATACTCTGCTTCTTAAGCAAATGAACTCTGCCTGTCTTAATTTGTCAAAATCATCAGGATCAGACCTGATAGCCTTCAGCTTTTGGCTTTCTGGATTTGGCAGAAAACTACATCTATTCAATAGGCTAAAGATTTTGCTATGTTATTTGAGAACTAATGTAGCTATAATCCTTATATTATATTGAGTCCCAGTATTTGACTTCCCTGTAGCAATTTCCACATTAATCTAATCTGGCTAGCAAGGATGTGCAAGCCAATTTGGCATCCCTGTGTTTCATTTGCACTTCCTCTCTCTCCATTTCACCTGTATCAGTATGCTTTTCAGTGGTATATCCTGTGAGTCTTTGTTCATGTTGATTTCTTTGCACTGTATAATGAGAACTTATGTGGGCCTTCTGAAAACACAGGAGGAATTGCTGGAAGGTATTGGTAAAACAGTAGGGCTTGAGAAATTTAGTCTATAATCTCACTTCAAATATTGAGGTTATCCTTTTGAGTAAAAGCAGCATGTGGTCTCTTGTTTATATCTCCAGCCATACTTACTGGCTTGGACTGAAAGCACTGCTAACCTCAAAAAGAGTTTTTTTGTCTATGTACAAGGAGAGAGATACAGATGATTTTGCCAAAGAAAACTGTTGTTGGTTGTTATTTGGTTTTTCTTATACTACTTTCCTCTAAAAATTGACTTTGCATATGTGCTAATGTAAGGCACTGTAGAGATAAACCATTTGTGGGATCTTACTTTGCTTCTTCTGAGGTAAACCTAGCTACCTTTTCTTCCACTTACTAGCAACTGATATTACATCTACATGTCTTATCACCATTAAGAACACCACTGACAGGATGTGGAATTGTTCTCATATTCCAGAGGGATAGCTGTATGGATCAGACCAATGGACTGCCAGTGGGTCACAGGAGATGCCTTCAGCAGATTAAAATAGCTTTGTAATTCTCTGCCAATGTTCAGTGATTCAGAGACTTCCTGAGTCAGTTGGTGGCTTGACCTTGGCCAGCAGCCAGATACCCACCCAGCTGCTCTCTCACTCCCCCTTGTCAACAGGACAGGGGAGAAAATAACACAAAAAAAAATTGTAGGTCTGGTGTGGGCTCCTCTCTCCCCAGGCTGCAGGTGGAGATCTGCTCCCCCGTGGACCTCCCTGGGCTGCAGGGGGACAGCCTGCCTCACCATGGTCTTCCCCACGGGCTGCAGGGGAATCTCTGCTCCAGCACCTGGAGCACCTCCTCCCCCTCCTCCTGCACTGACCTCGGGGTCTGCAGGTCTGTTGCTCTCACATTTTTCCTCATTCCTCACTGTCAGGCAGCACTTTTTACCCTTTCTTGAGCACATTTTCCCTGAGGCACCCTGGCCTTGTCTGCGGGGCTGAGCCATGCCCTGGGGTGGGTGGGTTGGAGCTGGCTGGAACCGGCTATGTCTAGCACCAGGCAGCCCCGGCCTCTCCTCACAGAGGCAGCCCCACAGCACCCCCACTGCAGTATGCACCTCCTCTGGGGTATTCATGATTTTATGCCCCGTTAACATTTATATCCCACTCAATTCACCTCTGTTCTAGGCTGAAAATACCTATTTAACTCAGTTTGTCCCAAGAAGAATGATTCTTTCTTCTCGAGGAAACTGTTCCTCAAAAAGATAACTTTGATCATCCTTGTTGCCCTTCGCTGTACCTTCTCCGGGACCCTGTTTTTGAGATGGGTGTGTGGCTGTGCACATGGAGAGGGTTGCCAAGTGGAGCAGAGAGGTTCTCCAAATGACATTCAAGGCACCAAGCTTTCTCAAGGAAAGAAGATATATTCTCTAGCTTTTTGCTTTGTTTTTGCCTGTAGGCAACCTTTATTTATGGACTGAATACAGTTAAGGGTTCTATCCTCTGCTTTTCCAAGTTAAGGATATCACTGGACTTTTCCATGTTATAGTTTTCACTATCTGCAGTAAAATAAACTATAACTTAGTTATTAGGATAGCATATAAATTAAATAAAATTTAATATTTGAACAGTGAGTAAATATGGAGTAATATACATTTTATATATGTTATTATTCCCTGTTTTGTGGTGATCATGAGAGTGGAGTGGCTTTAACATTTAACATTAAACGTTTCTGAACCACAGGTATTTTTTTATGAGGTAAAAGCTGTTTCCCAGCATGACATAATAATGAGTTTCTTATACTTTTTGAAATGTAAAGTAAAACAATTACTCAGTTAAGGAATTAAATTATTTAAGTTGCAAGTGGAATTTGTTACTCTTTCAAGTAATTTTTAAAAATTAATAAAACATTACTTAAGTAAATTTAGTGCTTATATCTCAAATATAATGTAATAAATTTCACATAAATGAATAAGTCATTATTTAATTTAAGTATTAAAACGAGATCATTTGCTAACGGTTGGTATGAGCCTGGAGACTGACTATAGGATGAAACCAGTTTTATCAGATGGCTTCCTTAACTAGACTGGGGTGGCAAAAGAGTTGAGGCTAGTACCATTAAGACCTGCAGGGCTCAGCAAAAAAAAAGGAAGATTTGATGGAACTGATGTATCTCATCGGTCTGCTTCATTGCACTTCCTATTTTAGGTACAACACTGTCCTTGCCATAGTTACATGTCCTGCAGAATTTTCTGTGGTATATATTGTTTAAAATGAGTTCTGCTAGAACAGTGGTTGTGCTGCAGAGTGGAAACATGCTGCCGATCACATCAGGAAACCGTTATGCTGTTTGACAGGCCCCTGCATTCCAACCACATCCCAGCTGCAGATTTGGCAGACCCCAGAAACCTGCCCTCAGGCCAACCTGGGAGGCCGTAGCTGAGATTCCAGAACTGCAAAGGGCCATGCTTCCTGGATAGCAGCCTCCCTACTGTGAGCTGCTTGATGCAAAGCCGGAGAGTTCTGCAAGCCAAAACAGCATTGTGATACATCATGACCTCCAAGTCAGAATTTTGACTATCTGCTTTTTTTTTTTTAAATTCCCTTACATGGAGCTTTTGATACATCTACTTTCACTCCCAAGTAGGTGATTTTTCCAATTTGCTTTCTCCATCCCACTCTCCCTCTGTGTTCTTTTCCCCTCAAATATTGGCTTGATGTATGGTTACAGATGATTTGCTCTTTACTCCTTGTCAGTAGCCCTAGATGTTCTGTCTGGAAGCCCCAGCTTGATATGTCAATCCTGGCTCTTCAGCCTTTTCAGAGCAGGCAAAGAATCTGATCATTACAGGATTTTCAAAATACAAAGGCTTTTGTGCATGGAGACTGAAGAGCAACCAACTTAATTCTAAATACTTTTAATTAAAACAGTATATTTAATGTAACCCCCTTTTTTTTTCCCTAGAGCCCACTGTGTAGACACTGAATATCTGAGTTTTACAAGGAATGTTTAAATTATATTTAATACAGTATGGTTTTAAAGTTGCATTAATAAATACTATTTAGTAGGATATATGATAACAATTTCTATGAAAAGCGATTGAGAACTTCCAAAAATTGGTAATTAAACATGATTTAAATTCATTCTGTCTGCTGACATACAAACTGCCTGTCACAAACCATAACCACCTCCACACTGTTTTTGTTTTCCTGTCTACATTTAATTACATAAATGATTGCATTTTTAGTTCACCTTTCAAAACTCCATATATATCAAGGGAATGGTGTACTATACATGACAAGTGATACAGGGTATTTTCATCAAATCCAACAATACTTGTTCATAATTACTTTTTAATTGTGTAAATGACTTAATAGCATTAGATGACAGTAACTTTATCTCTTCCAGCTGAAAAATACATTATGGGAAAGAAACTGTTCAAGTGAGATAGAACTTAAGGAGCTCTTGACTTCTACTTCTCCTAGGGCTGGGAGTTTTGCAATTCTGGTAACGGAATAGTATCAAAAGCTCATGAGAAA
>JANZLQ010000008.1:24338281-24366994 GCA_026212715.1 Elanus axillaris
CCTCTCTCTTTGGCTCAGCACCTCTCTCTCTTTCCCCTGTTTCTTCTTCTCATTCTCTCTCTCCTCCTTCATTTGCTGCCCACCCCTCTTCCCAGTTAACAGCCCTCTGTATGTCCAAAGACTGTTTGCAATAAACTACTTTAAAAGTGCATGTTTTAGGAAGGCCTGTTCCCCTGTCTTTTCCTGTCTATATTATTTTCTTCTTACCTCCAGTGAAATTACTTGACCCCTGGCTTGGACCTTATTGATAAAGACTGTTTGAAGGTAAGAAAGGTAAGGAGAAAATCCTCAAGAAAACACTTGATGCCATGTCTCTTGATGAAACAGTTCTTTGCTACACAAGAAAAACAGACAAGAGAAAGACCAGAGCCCAACAGGATGTTAGGGCCAACCTAATGTATTTGTTAAAGCTAGAATTTCTCTACTCATGAGCTGCTAATTTGTTCTGTCTCCAGAAACATCAGTAATTCACAGAAGAAAGCAAACACAAAGGTGATTTTTATTAGTCATTTGGTGAATCCGTGAATGGCTGTGCCTGTCAAAGGCTCCTTTCCATTCATACTAACAATAATTTCTTCACATTAAGCAGTCCATTTGTATAAGTGGAGGTCATTAAAGCTCCTATGAGAGCCTAGTGGAATAGATTTGGATGAATTCCACTTGGATATGTTGTTACTTCCCATGTCAGATGTGGAATATTATTTCTGAAAAATGTTTACAACACTGAGGATAAGGGCAGAAGGATAGTACTGTCATACTTTCTGCAAGGTTTTATGCAACTCTGATAAGGATTTACTTTATACACTGTATTTCATATTCATTAAAAAAAAAAAAAATCCCTCTACCTTAATCTTCCCAGAATTCTCAGATGAAATTCAGTGCAACATTTATAGGAAGTTCCTTAAAATACTTGTATTGAGGCTGAAAGAAGAAACAAAGATATTTTAGGTTATTGTTATGTTATGTCTTCCTACTTCAGGTCCGGAGAGACCTCCAATATTGTTTATATATTTTTAAAGGACCTAACTTATCACAGACTCCTTAGTTTTTGAGGGATGACATCTCAGATTCTGTAATTTGGAAATCCTTCCAAGCTGGATATTGAGCATTCTGAGTGGTATAAAGTATCCTAGGTCTCTGTCCTGGCATAAGGAGGGTTTGGAGTAACACATGATAATCATTTTTGGGTGTAAATGACAATAAATTTGACTGAATATGTAACTGGGAACTAAAAAAAGATTTTCCATGTGTCTGAAACCTTCCCTGACAGTAATGTCTGACAGATCTAAAGTAAATACACGTATTCAGATTACTTTAAACAGTGTCTTCTGTCTTTAATTGTACCAATGCACACTTTATTGTCCTGGAAAGCTTATGTATGAAAACATTGTTATTCATGTTCATCATGGTAGTGCCTAAAGACAATGTCAGTTCCAAAGAGCTTGCCATCTAAGTAAATAAGACAGACACAGAAAAAGGAATAACAAATACTAACACAGTTGTCTCAGATCACCGTTGTTAATGTGTGCTGACTTCACAGATAGACTATAATAGCATAATACTGTGTCTTCTAATCTCAATGTTTCATTTGTCTTCCTCTACACCCACTGATGTCTCCTGCCTTTTTCTACATTCTCTTCCTCAAAGATGAGTAGAGATAAACCCCACTTTTTTTTTTATCTGTGCTATTGCCAAACAGTATGACTTAGGAGTCAAGGAACAACTGTCTTTCAGTGTGACTGAAGCTCATAAATGTCTTTTAGCAAGTTCTTCTTGGCTATTCTTCAGTCTTGGAAAGTGTCCTTTGGGGCTGGATTGATCAAATTCAGAAATCTAGGTTTACTGGTGAAATCTGAAGATTTTTTCAAATTATGGAGGAGATGGTTTGCTGTCCACGAAAGCGATTCAAATAGCTTATCTTTAAATGCAAAAGAACAGCTCATAAAATTGCTTTTAGGAACCACTTAATTACACAAGTGCCCATGTTCAATGGTTTCTTCATTTTACACAAAAAATTCCTTTGGGTTGTATTGATATTAATATGATACCTCAATGGTATTAAACTATCGCTCTCCCTTACAATTACCAGACTTGCTTAGGAGTTAGGAGAGGCTGGGCACCTTTCCCAATAGGCAATCTGGAGTCAAGCATCCTCTTTCTGGTGCTTGAAAATTTTAGCTAGTATTCCTATGGTTATTGGACTTAATGTCAGAGAACTCTTCTGGGCTCCCTTAGTTGGCTAATATAGGTATGAACCATGTGAACTAATCAGTGGTTTCCCTGTATACACAGATGTGCATTGTTAGGTGGAACTAGATGTTTAGCTTCCTTCTAAGGTCTACTGTTGTTCATCTTTTTATTAGAGAAGATGCCTAATCTTGCCTAAGTTCCTGGAGCAGGTCTGTTGGACAAAGAACAAGCCTGGCATACAAAGACACCACAGCAATCCAGTTCTTCAAAACACAGCTGGTAGTGGAGCAGCTGCTTACTTCTGCCTAATTTCTGCATAGTAGCCGAGTGGCTGGAGCAGTCACCACTGAGGAAGAGACATGAATTCTAGACCTCCTCAAGTTCATATTTCCACACCACTAAATATTTCCAAGTGTGTGTGTGGGAAACCTCTGAATGAGCCTGCTGAGGATGAGCTATTGTGAATGTAGAAATGATTGGCAGAGTCCAGGAAAAAAGCCAAAGTCTGTAGTTTGAAGGAAACTATAACCCAAATCTAATGAGGAGCACAGAAAGAGGTGTTTGTATCCCACAAAAGGGCAGGTGCTCAAATATGTCTTGTTCATAAATTATTGTTTCTGGGAATTGTCTTGATCAGCATCAGTGCAAGTTGTGCCTTTCTCTTAGTACTGACTACAACAAGCCTACATACTTAATTCTAACATCTTATGTGATCCTGTGGGGATGAAGCTTTTAGTTTTCAATGCATTAATGGTGCTCTGATTCAGGGAATAATTCATTTGGCCATCTTGGCCAGCTAGCTTACGATCTCTGTGGAGTCAATAGAAAGAAAAAATTACTTTTAAGGTGCATTTATGTTAGCTTGTCTGCATTTGCTTGGAAGATTCACACCTCAGAAATGATAGTTGTCTTTATTACTTCTAAGGGAAATCTAGCTTAGATTTAACCATTTAAATTTTATGTATTTTAAGTGATGTCAATCCCTTTCTCTGAATATCACTACAGGTGTCTAAAAATGTGACCTTAAAATGTAAAGAAGAAAATCCATTTCTTGAGCCTTCTGTGGCTATTTGGAATATATAGGCTATGAACATGTTGGATAAACTGACACACTCATTTTCTGCAACTATAGGTATTCCTTCAGCCTTCAAAAAATGTTCAGGTTCTTTAATTACTCATAATCAAACAACTAAGTGGAAATTCCTGTTGATTAAGTTGCTTAAATTTCAGAAGATCCGAGGTTGTTTTGTGATCTGAAAGTTGATTTCCTAAGATGGTGTAATACTTCACATTAGCTTAGTAATAGCTTGTTTGAAAACACCTGTGATTTTATAATTTTCATCACATTCATGAATAGAGCTTCCATTGCTTAAAGGCATCCTTAATGCACTCTAGAACACGTTAAAAAGTAGCACAAAATAATAATATATTTAATAGCAATTTGCTGCTTGTATTTTCTTTACTACTAGATCAGAAAGAAAAAACTTTCTAATCTTCACATTCCTATTGCCTTGTTCTTTGGTGGTATTAAAAGCTGCAGATCATGATAACAGAATAACTTCCATAGAAGAAAAAAAAATTGCACAGTGACAATTTATTTGCAGAGGAGGCTCTTTAAAGTCATCTCAAAATCAGTTTCATATATCAGAGCTTAGAACTGTAAACACGATGTTTACTTCAAAATATTGTAATAAATGTTTAGTATAATCACCAACACAGGACAATATTAACATAAATTAAATTATTAACTGAAATTTCTTATCATTGGCTTTGCCTTCTACTTGTTGAGCAACGTAAAATTGCCTGTAGAAGTACAGAAAAGTGAGAGGAGCACAGCAGGATTCCTAGAGGTGGAAGCTTTTCCTCTCATTACCACTTTGCCCCATTCTTTACAATTACACTTTGTCCAAAGAGTTGGCATGTAAGCCTGTTTTGATAGCCTTATTTCAAACTTGAGTTACTGGTGATGTTACTAGCCAATTCTCTCAAGCCCTACGGAGTGATAAGACTAATAGGAGAGAATGATGAATGAGTGTAGAGGCAAGGCTCTAAACTAATTATAATTTTTAAAAAAAGACTGTGAAAAGAAAGTAGCTCTTTGCCATCAGGGAAGGAAAGAAATATGAACATCTTCAGATCATGCAGCTCAGATGACTTAAGGCAATTCATAACCAACTACTAAAATAGAATATACTGTCAGCAAACAGAAGAACTACAAGGTACGGTAACTGAAAACAGGTTTGTCAATGTATCTTCCACAATTTAGTAGGGTAATAAAATGAATGTGTTAAACTGTATAGTATTCAGAAATATGGTTAAAGCAAAATTGGGAGTGTGCTACTACTGTAAAGTAATCCTGCAAAGAAATGTAGGTCTCTTTAAAGTGAAATTGTGTTTACCATGTTAACTCCCTGCCCTTTTTGTTTTAAAGAGATCGGAGAACAAATGCATCTGGGCTTGACTTTGAAAGACACAATGGAAGAGCCTCCCACATCTTTTCATTGCCTTGTGCTCCTTCAGTCATGTCATAATGTTCAGCCATCAAATCTCCATGGATTAAGTCATCCCTTCAGAAATAGTTATTTGTGGTGTAGGTCTTGCATAGCTGTGCTTGTACAGTGAGGAACTTCATAAGTTTGACTGGATCAGTGGCTAAGCAGGCATCCTCCAGAGAATATTCTGATGGTGTGGACCAAAAAGAGGACTACATTTCAATTCAGTTTTGATCCAATTTCTTGGTTCCAGGAAACACTCTAGTCAGTTGTCTTCTGAATGCAGTGAAGCACAGATAAGATTTGGTGTTGAACCTAGTACAAAGGCATAGAATATGGACAAATGTAAGCTCAAATTCATGACCTTCACAATGAAACCCTTTAAAAGAGAAGAAGTATTACCTTTTATGAATTGTCTTATTTCTAGCACCAAAAGTAGTATTTATCCACTTAAAGATGCTTCACAATACTGCTTGGATAAAGCATACTACATTTCTCATCCAAATCTGAGTTTGTAGTACTGTTATGAGCTGGTAAAGATTTCCCTTTTTTTCAGTCCAAAAGTCACCGCACTTCAGCAGAAAAAATTAGTTCTTTGTGGGATTTTCAAAAACACCTGGAACATGAAATAACTAGTCCTGCTACAGTGATAGATTTAAGGCTACCTAATTTAAGGCTACCAGATTTAAGGCTGTGTCACCTAATAAAACACTAAGGATAGAAAAAGGTTCTGTATATGTGGGGTGCACACACACTGGGAAAGCTTTCTTCTTGAATACAGTGTCACTGTAGGTTTTAGATATTAATAGTATGATGTAAATGTCAGCAGCTTGGACTAAGTCTGGATTTGATATTGGCACTTTATGGTCTGTGTTCAGAGAAAGGAGACAGTCCTTGATAAGTTACCATGGTAATAGATAGTGTGGAAAAGCCTCAGGTAGACAAATGAAAGCAGAGAGTCGGTTTGTGATTCACCTGACTCGCTATAATAATTTCAAGCCAGCCTAGATACATAGGGTACTACTCCTCATCTCCAGCTGTCATGTCAGAAAGGCAAGGGGTTCCCACGTGTTCTGGCTCTGAGCTCCACATTTATACCTCAGATGCATTAGAGCATCTCAGATAATATGAAATAACCTATATTTAGGCAAATTAATCACTCAGTCAGACTCCTTCACTTCTTCTATTTTATAGATCTAGGTATTCCTGTTCTTTTTATAGCTCAGATTCTCTCTTTATGGTAAATGCCCTTCTGAAATGTTGTGCTTCCTCCAGCATCTCCATTGCTTTTCAGCTGACAGACTTACAGCTTTTTGTATACCTAGATTCTCAACTGCTTTGCACCTACCATAATGTTGTATATAACTGTGGACATTACTACCAGACAATGTTTCAAAGCTATACCTCTGGCATCTTGTCAGAAATCAGTCCACAAAATTGGTGCCTTTAGAGGTGAATCTAGAGAATAAGCTAGAACTCCAAGTAAATATGGCATACTTTAATGCTTTTGTAGAGCTGATGAATTTTAAATGTTTTCTGCATGCTTTCATGGTGGTCTTACTTGGGATTTAAAAGTGTGTAATACACATGCATTCCTTTCCTCCTCCTTTCAGTTCTTGCTACCACCCCTCCTATTCCACCAGCTGTCAGTGTAATTTGTAGACTGTTTCACTGGTTAAGCACACTAACATAAATCCCATACATGTCCATGTCTTTAACAGAAGGAAGGTAGAACATGAATATTGTTATATTGCAGAGATCATAGGGGAGAAAAAAAACAAACAACATTTTTAGTGATGGTGAACCATAAAGCACAAACACTCCAGGATTCTTGACTTCTTCAATTGAAATCTAAAATTATAATGACTTTCTGTTAGGGTTACAGATGAAATTCAGGCTCTGACTTAAGGCATGAGTTCTCAGGGAGCTGCTCTGTTATGATAATATATGAATGACATTCTATTGTTGGCAGCTGTTCTACATGTGCCTTGTTATACATGGATGTGGCACTACATCCATGTGTAACAATTTGTCCTGCCAGTCAAAAATCTTGTCAACTATTGATCTGACATCAGATTCATGTATAACAAGATTTTTGATTGACACCTGAGCAACTGCCCAGAACTAAATCAAAACCCCACTGTTTTTAAAAGCTAATACTGCCAGCCAGTAATCTGGCTTTTCTGTAGCATTTACCCACACCTAAAGTGTCTTGTGTCTTTAATTTTATATATAAAAAAATCTTCAAATTGGTAACATTATGAGGATTGGATTTAGCTTCTTAATGAAATTTTAAAGATAAGAGCTGGTGTAGCTATGTTAACAAATGCTATACAAAACCATGCTTGGCAGCTTCAATTTCAGTGCAGACATATGGGATATCAAAACAGCAGGAAGAAAGTGAAAAGGCCGAGGGGAATTAAGGTGATGTGTGTAAGAAAAAACATGTTAGACATGAGGTTTTAAAGCCTGGGTATTACCACTAAAAAACACCAGCAAAAAACACCATTGGGGTTTTTGAACTTTATGGAAACGACCAGAATAGGAGTCTCGTCATTTCTGCTTGCCTATCTCTTACAATATTTATGCTGTTCTGAAGAAGCTTTCTGGATTCTAGTGATTAGTGAGAGGAAGAGGAGAGAAAGCTTCACTAAGCTTTTGGCAGGCCTGTGCAAAGGATGTTGTCACAGCCATGAGACATAGAGAAAATGAGAAAGAACATAAGCTGGAGTGAAGAGATTAGGCATTCATCATTGATACTGCCACAAAACTCAAATCAGTCAAGGTGTATCGTCAGCAATAGAGAATTACCCAGGCAACACCAGTCACTAAAAGCTACCAATGATATGGTTTGAAATTTCATTGCATAAATACCATCAATAACACAAGTATAGTTTTGTATTTAACTTTAAAAATCATTGTAGCTAATGCTGCTCGTTTAGTAATTTCAAGGAAAAATAAACACATTGAAGAGAACTTATGCCACGGAACAGTCACACAGAAGTTCCTGGTTGTTAAATAGAAAAAGGGCTAACATAGTTTTTCAGGTCAGCACTATAGACTAAGGTGCAAAGGGAAATGGCTGATGCTCTCTTCAAATCAGACTAATTACGATCAGCAGTTTAAGACAAATGGGAATCTTATTACTGATGTCAACTGGCTGTGGATCAAGCTCTAAGGGATCTCACCTACTTCACAGGTTGCCTTCCTTCCTTTACTCCAACTGCTTTGAATTAAGCTGATGACCCAAGGCATCCACTACAAGGATACAAAGTACCGTTAATGTAGCCTTACTGATTGGTTAAGTCAGGTTTATGGCTCCTTTGTGTTGCTCAAGTATTGCAAAGCGTCCAGAACATATCAAGTCTAAAAGCTATAGAGACAGATTTTAAACACATATAAACATGTAAACACCATTTGTCCTGTGCTTATCTTCAATTTATTCAGCATCCTAAGCCACTTAAAAACCATTAATTGAACCTTACAATAGCTCTGTGTGCATTTTACCTGGGAGGGCTTTGTGCGTGTTTTGTGCTTCAATGAGCAGTTACCCAAGGACAAGACAGCTTGCTTGGTTAGTTCTGTATTTGCAATTATATTTCTATATTATCAGTTTCCAATTACTGCTATTACTCAAATAAACAGCTAAGTAGACAGGCAGTCTGGAAAAGAGAGGTACGCACAAACACAAGCAAATAGAAATGTGTGTATCTATGTACGTACATGTATTTCCCTTTCAAAATATCAGATTCAGTGGTGGAATCCGAAGATGTCCAGAATCAGAAAATTATAGAACTGCAGAGCTTGGAGCAGAATCCATCTTAAACTACTGACAGCCAGCTTTCAGCTTTACTAACGAGGTTTGATGCTCTTAAGCCATGAGACACTAATTCATTGGTGGGAATATTAGTTACATTTGTCTCCCTTAGCTACATGTGCCCCAGGATAGGGGAAAAGTAGGAAAAACTCTTTGCCAGTGTGAGGATTTGTGTGTGCTGTTTGTGTTTTATTCAGTGCAATCCATTATTAATTCCTACATTCCTAAAACCTCCAGCAATGTTGAAACCAGTACTTTCAACTTCAGCCTGAGCCATAGTAGCTAGTAAGTGAGGCCTTTGAAATCTCTACATTTGAAACCACTCTCAAATCAGAGAATCTGGTAAATCTCTCTAGCCTGTGCATATGTCTGTGAAAAGCCTTATTTTCAAAGAACTGCATATTTTTTTCTTCTGAGTTGAGGGTAGCTTCAGCCTGACTGCTGATACTTCAGAGGTTTCCAACTACAGTCAGATGTGGCTGAGGCTGAATTTGAGGTCATATTTTTAACAAAGAATAAAACTTTGAGTTCCTGAGACTTTTAGTTATTTTAAAATTAATATTAAATTACAACATGCTCTGGTACAGTGTGTGAAAAAGTGTACATTTTTATTTGGGATGTTGAGAGTGGTGAGTGTAATTAAAACACATAGTAAGCTATTGCAAAAAATCAGAAAATCAGTGGTTTTTTTAAAAAAAACAAAATTCCACAACCTAAGACACATTAATATGGAGTGATTTTACAAAACTGATGTATTTCAAATAGAAGGAAACTTTATTGCACAACCCAAACAAGTGTTCTGGGATCTTTCTTGCTACATCTGGCAGCAACCTGATCTAGCAAGGACAGTAATTGCAGTAACTTTTTTCTATGGCTTTTATGTTTTCCAAATCTTGGAACACAAACAGGTGTATTCCAGGACGTTGACACAGTATGATTTTATTTGGAATTTCTTTAGTTCTTCTGTACTATAGTGTTTTCTCTTTCATTTTCTTGGGATATAACATCTGTCAGTTCTGTTTTATGGGTTTGTTTATCTACAGAAAATGGAAAAAGTAATGATTGTGCCAAGGGACCTCTTTTTCCACCAATATCTATGTATCATTTTATATGACTATGAAGAATGGCCATTTATGACTTGCTTACAATGAAGAAAATGGGCCTGATGCTGATATCAGTTACTCCAATGTAAAACAAAAAAAGTTCCACTGTATTTCACCAGTGTAAAATAAAAGTAAGATTTGAGGAAAAGCTTTTCAAAATCAGAGAGGGTATAAAAAAAAAATTTGTGAAAGATCAAAGATTGGCTTTAATAACTAATTTAAAATTAGTTTTAAATCTCTATTTTCTCCCCTAAAAATTTTCTAATTGGCCATAAGGGGAATGACACACTCTAGGCCTTTCAGCTGCTTTGAGAATACCAGATTTCTCATGCCTCACTATGTATCCAAGCAAGCTGTGTAGTCCTCTCACGACAGCTGCACATGCTGTCTCGAGTTATTAACTCCAGTAGGAAGCCTGAGGAGCTGCTGAGTATCTTCCTCTCCAACAGGGTTTCTGCACTGGCTTTGTTGGGCTCCTGCAAGGAAATGGATGTTTTAGAAGAAGCCATCCTCTTAATAAGGACTCTTTGGAAGCTTGATTCACATACTAAAACATGAGTACTTTTCTCACCCTGATCTGGGCTGTTTGGGGAACAGAAAGAAAATAAAGTCAAACAAGAAAAAGAAAAATACTGCCTTGTCCTTTGGTCACATTTATATTTATGGGGATCAATTCTTTGAATAGAAAATTTAAAATTACCTAATGAGAAGAAAGTTGGCAGGGGAGCAAACTGCTGTGCAGTAGGCTGTCTCTGTGACTCAGGGTGAGTTTTATGTGAATTTTCTCTCTGTATTAGTATGTCAGTATAATGGTGGCAGTACTGCTTCTATAGGTCAGGTTGATAATTTCTGAGAGTAAATAGTTACTTTCAGGGTACCTTGATACTAAAGTAATGGATGTTTATATGAACTGATATACATCTTCAATATTTAAAGTTTGCTAATTGAGCTGTATATCAGGCCAGCAAGTTGTACAGTGGATGACCTCATTTTCAGTAGCTGAAGAAGAGTATGATGAAAACTTTGGAGTGATAAATTGTTTTATGACACAATGATAAAGCTTTAAAGTGATAAATAAGTCAATGAAGGAACTTATAAGGTAGCTTAATTTCTTCACTAACTCTGCATTAGGTAACTTAGATTTGGAAAGGATCTGCGTTCTTTCCCAATGGAGAGAAAGAAAAAATATACAATAGATGTAATGGCTTTCTAGCATATTTTGCAAGCTGTTGGTTGATGCCAAGTTGCTGAAATCCACTATTTCTGTTGCCAAGCCACTTTATTTCTAATTTTCTAGTCACAGGACACAGGCCAAAAGGACTCAGGATCATGTCCATAACCAAGTATGTTGTCAAAAACATAGATATTCCCAAACACGAATATTTCCAGCGTGATATATATAGTTAACATCTTCCTCCGCAGTCTGTGAATCAGACATTGTGCAAATACTTATTTTCCTTAGGGAAAAGACTTCTTATTTGTATTCCAAAATGTCTTTCACTCTCCTCCACTTACTATTGCTTATGCAAGGGAGGTGCTCACTTAATGGAATTTATATGCACAATTAAAAAAAAATAACTTACCTTCATAATCCTCTCTTGTCTTTCTAACTCAAACTACTTTTGACATGTGGATCTTCTGTGGAGATACACAGTGGTTGAGTCAACATTTCTGGCCATTATATTCATACAGATAAAAAAACTTTTCCCCAAAATATTTGGGCTGGCATTAATGGTCTCAGTAATACTAATCTGAAAGACAAATCAGAGGGGTCTGGGATAAAATACATGCAGGAAAATATTATGCAAGTACATGTGTATCTTAAAGTAAGATGTAATAGCTTTTTAAAAAACAGACTTTGATCCAATCTTTGAAGAAATTTGACCTACATATTTGATGGAATTTTATTAATCCTTTGCTGTTAAACTGAAGATAGTTGCCAAAACTCCGGTCTCATGGAATTCAATGACTAGCCCTTCACTGATTTCAGTGGGATAAAATTTTCAAACTGCATGTGCGTGTTGATTACATGTTCATTCAAATTGAGAAATAGTTTACCGTGTACTTAGTGCTAGAATATTCCTGAACATTTAAATTGGAACTCATTAAAAAATGAGAAGCAAAACCACCTGCTCAATTTTGTTCCTCTCCAAAACAATGGAGAAATGTCTGACTTTACTGACTTTTTCATTCTATTTTATGGATTGGTAAGAAGAATAGAAAGGGCTTCTACCTGTCTATTCAGCACTAAAAAGACTTTACCTACTACCTCATCTTGGGACATATGAAGGGTTAGAAAGCCCATAGAAATGACCGGAACTCAAAGATGAGAGACTGCCGAAGTCAGCAAATACTACAGATGCTGATGAGTCTATTTTTAGCTCCTGAAAAATGAAGACTTTTCTTATCTATGCAGTCATCTCAAATTAGTTTTGTGTAGTCATCTCTATACTATTTGGTGGTTCCTTGCCTAATTCTTTCAATAAGAAAGTATGATATATAACACAGGGGTTGTACTAATGAAATCTGGGTAAGCACTTGGCAAAAAATGATACTGGTTGAAAGAGATGAGGAATGTCTGATGCTAATCAAATGCAATGAATTTTTTTGATAAAACTTGTGTATCTAAGCTCCAGTTATATATTAGTTAATGTTCTGGGCAATCCTTTTCAGACTTTTAAAAGTCTTATGATTCACTGTTGAGATATAAATGTGCAGACATGTATATGTCAGTCAACCACTGTACAAAATGGAATGATATCACTTAATAAAATTATGTCAACTATTATAACTTCCACTGCTTCATGTCATTCCTTTGTAAAAACTGTAGAGCAAAGTCAGCAATAACAGAGGCAGAAAGTAGGGTTAATCCTATCAGATTTCTAAAGGAGTCATTCCTTTAGAAAGTTTTGATGGTATACTTTAAAAATTATTACAAATCAATTATTCCTTTGTCTGGAAGAAAATAGTGCCTGTAATGTGATTGCTATGTCAATACTAGTCATGAATTAGGTTTGGAAGCATGTAGAAATGCAAATTCTTACTACATGCTGAGTATTCATCCTGCAACTAATGAATATTCACTTGACTCTTGTAACCTAACCTAATTACCCATAAAGCCACAGATAGATTTCACTTGACTCCAAACTTTAAACTGTTGGCTGCTCCTTTGCCTGATAACAAAGTGATAATGCAATTATTTGTGTACCAAAGTTTGATCCCCAGTAATCTGTCAGTGAGCAGCATAACATGGAAAAAACTCAACCATTTTGGAGAAATTCCACTACATTTTTAATTGTCTGCCTAAGGAGTGTAGAGGTCTTTTAAGCATCCCACAAAATAATACCTACCCCAGGCTTTAGCATTATTGGCTCTAAGGCAAAAGAGGAAAAGAAAAGAGATAAAACAACTGTAAGGGAAATAGAAAAAAAAAAAAAGTCCTTTCATTTAGGCTTAAGCCAAGTTATTACATGTTTACTTTCATTCCCTGCTTAAGAAAAAATCACTAACATCAGTGCATATGTGCCTACATAAGAAAGGAGTCAAAACTGATGAAAGGTGTCTTGATTTGATGTATTTTAACAGTGAGGCAAAGGTCTGACAAGTGAAATGCCCAGATGCTGCCAGCTCTAGCTAAGTAAAACACATAATAAATAGAATCTGTATCTTAGGAAATCATAGGAAAACTGAGAAATTGCATCTGTACTTTCTATATTTTCATATTACATCCAAATTTTCTAGGGGAGTATTTTGCCATCTCACTTTAACAACTAGGATTTGTTTTGGTATGAGTAAAGATTCACTGTCTGTCCACAGTCCTAATGACAGTAAACGGCAGCTGGAGATCAACAGAGTTGCTTCAGCCTAGCACTCCTCATGTTGGTCTTGCAGATATACAAATATACACCTGCTTTTCCTTGTAGACAGGATTAGAAGATTATCTTCTCCTGTTTTATTTTAAGTTGTAACTTCATGTTCTTCAGTATTAATGCTTGTAGAAATTGCTCCTTGCCCCTCCTTCAGTCTACCCTGCTTGTTGTTTTTGAAGAGTTATTTTTCCGCTAAGGTCCTGGCCCAACTCCTTGTTCGACTGGGGAGAACAGTGGCTTAAAGCACAGGGATAAACAGCAGAGATTGGAACAGTCTGCAGACTGCTTTATGAGGAGATTACGTGACTCCTTTCCTGCTCTAACACCAAAATCTGGGAGACATCCAGGCTCACTGTTGTCTTGTGTTTTTATCATTCTGAGAACTAACAAAAGTATACTTCAATCCTGTTGTAAAAAGTGAAAAGTTCTGGCTTTAGCTCACTCTTATTTATATACTGTAAATCTTCTTCTGGTTGTTATAAGTCATCTTTGTTTCTGTTTGTTCTACTGACAGTGATAGGTAGTGCAAAGAGCACAAGGCACCTGAATACATTTGTGAATTCTTACCTCAGTGAACAAAACTACTTTGCAAGGGGTGTAAGTGTCAGAAATGCTCTTCTGGTCATTTGTACTAGAAGGAATTAAAACAGTAAAGCTGGTGCATGATAAAAAAACAGGGTGACACTGTCAACTTGTCTCTCATATTTAGTACTGCTGGAGCAGGGGGCTGTTCACTTGTTCCTTAGAGGAAAGCTAAGGACTGCTCTCTTTCCCACTTTTCAAATTGGGTAGAGAGAAGGTTCCAAAGCAAGTGCTTATGTTTCCCTTTTTAAAGCAGGGCGGCTCACAAATGCTGTGATTCCAGGCACTGTAGTGAAAATACAGTACAGATCTATTGCAGCATCAAGAGTAGAAGCTAGTAAAATTTCTGGATTTGGGCCTCTTGAGCTTCATGTGAAAGGAAGAGATAACAAAAAACATTGTCAAAGCAGAGACAGTGTTCATCCATATTTGGGAGAAATTGATCAGTTCTATAGCTCCAGAAAAAGACTGGCTTGCCCAGGAAACACTCAATTGCTCAACAGTCCTGTACAAACCTTGCCTATAGATAAGGGTTAATAAGAACTGGCAGGAGATTATTTCATTACTAAATAAAATATTTCCCCTTCTGCCCAGTTTAAGACCTCTTCTACAGGTGAAAAAGATGCTTAATTTTGACAAAGTGCAGCCAAAACCACATATGAAAGATCATGTTGAAAAACAGAAAAAAGTGAATGCATCTGCTTAAATCAGTAAATTTCAATTATACTGCATCTGTTGCTTTAAAAAAAAAGGCAAATGTAGCATTCTAAGAACAATGATTAGAGGTTATCTGGTTGCTGATGAGAATATTTTGATAAACAATTTTACTAAACACTATGGGTCAAATTAATCTTTGGAGTAGGTGGGCATAATTTCTATTGCCCTCAAGGAAAATTACACTAATGTAAAAATGAATGTTGCCATATATGTCACTTTTCTTCTAAACTGAATAACTGGAAAATTATTTTAAAATCATAAAATTTTTCAGATTACCTGCTGCTGATACTGAAGAGATGAATGTAGTATTTAAGTAGGTAATTTATGGAGAGGTACTTTTGTATTTAGTATGTTAGGGGTTTCAGAAAAGACAGTCTGACCTGCAGCTAAAATAGTTGTGAAACCTTCTATTTGTAAATTACAAGATGCCTCCTGAAATGATTTCTTTTGTAGTGGCTTCATGAAGTGACACTATTCTCTCAGCAGGCAAACAAGAAAGAAAGAAAGAAAGAAAGAAAAAAAAGAAAAAAAAAACACATTAAAAAAAACCAAGCAAAAACAACAAGTAATGTTTCAAGGCCAAAGAATTCACATTTTTCCTGATGTAGCAAAATCCACTCTGCTTAGTCTATGTAGATTTATGAACTCAAAGACAGAATTTGTAGGGAAGGATGTTAAGAGTGCTTCTCTTTATTATCCAGAAGAAATTAAGGCTCCAAATAGAGGAGAAAAGATACCTTTCTGACTGATCAGTGATGCCAACAGGCTATTTAATATTCAATTTGGAGCACATAACCTATCAAAGATGATAGAGGACTCACTCTCTACAAGTTGCCTCACACACCATATGAATAAATACCACTGGTTACCTATGCAATATATTGTACAGGAGAAGAAAGATAAAAATTCTTCTATTTCACCAGCTTGCATTTCACCAGATTTCTTTAGGGTTACCCTAATAAAACCCATAACATGATGAGCTATGAATTAAGAAAGAAATCAGCTGACATAACCTGTTATCATGCTGCAGTAATTCCCTAAGATGTCTGACCTCAGTCTGGATGGGACTTTACAACAACTAAGAAAAACAGTGTGACTGGGAATAACAATTATTTACATTGCTTCTTTTCCATTCTTATGCAAATCTACTTAGAATTATTATATCAGGATTGGGGAGCATCTGGATAAGTCAGTATATTGCGTAATCAGTTTGTATGGGTAGGAAATATAGAAAGCAGTATATATCTTGCCATTTTGTACCCTTTTGTACATTTGCAAAGCACCAGAGTTACTAATGCCTGCAATTTCCTTCCATGTATGAGATTTAAAATAACTCCAATATGATAAGTCAAAATAGTAGATAAATAGTAAAACTGGGAGGTAATTTCATGTTTTGACCAAAAAAGGCTGTCTAGGTGGAGTATGAAAACTTTCTTACATTAATTGACCTCTTGTGTCATGAGTTAAGAGATTGTATTAAGTGGAGTGCATATGCCTAAACCTGATTTTCCATCATTGTTTTATTATCATGGAAAATATCCCCAAAATATTATAAATATTCTGTCACATATAAGTCATACATAGATCAAGGATTTTTGGTTAAAAAAAAAAAGAGGAAAGAAAATTATGCAGAAAATATTGTGGTTTGCTAATTATTTTTTTTTCTACAGGGAAAATACAAATGAAAGATTTAATCTCAGATTGCTTTGTGTAAGAACTGTAAGGAACAGTACTTTGTTTCTAATGGGCTTTCAATTACTCCATGGCATGCACTTACCATCTGGACTACAATTCCCAAAACACATTCTGGAGAGTTCTTTAACTGAATCACTCAGTGCTTTAAGGGAGCTTGACCACTAATCTGTAAGGTGGGGCAATAAAGGAAAAAGTAAAAAGAAACACAAGGTACCACTGTATTATAGGTGGATGAAACATGTTATTTTGCATTGAGTTGACCATGAGATTCACCTACCTGAAATGTACAAAGCACCAGGTGCTTTGTGGTTCATTTCCCTTTGTATTTCAACATTTTCCATCCTAAATATCTTGATCTGCCAAAAAGTCAGTTTTAAACAGTTTTCTTTGGTTTTCATCTGTTCTAATTATGAAGGATTCTTGCCATCCTATTAAATATTTGGCAGAAGTTACTGGATTAAATGACTCGTTGATTTTTTTTTTTTTTTTGGTATAGCCACTGCTACTAGTAAAGCATACATTCTGTCTTTTAAGTCCAAATGAAGACACAGATTTAGCAGTAAAGAACTTCTACATAGGTGCGTTTTTTTCTGTAAGGATGTTAAGTATTTTATTTGACCTCTCAAATATGTTTTAACTATATTTTCTTTTTTTTTTTCTTGATTAAAAATACATATAAAATGGTTACATATAAATGTGAGTTCTGTAGGTAGACAGCTGTCATCCAGACGGGACCTTGACAGGCTTGAGAGGTGGGCCCATGCAAATCTCATGAAGTTCAACAAGGCCAAGTGCAAGGTCCTGCACATGGGTCGGGGCAACCTCCAGTATCAGTACAGGCTGAGAGAGGAGTAAATTGAGAGCATCATGCTTAGAAGGACTTGGGGGTGTTGGTTGATGAGAAGCTCAACATGACCCAGCAATGTGCATTTGCAGCCCAGAAAGACAATCCTAGTTTGCATCAAAAGAAATGTAACCAGCAGGTCAAGGGAGTTGATTGTCCCCCTCTACTCCATTCTCATGAGACCCCACCTGCAGTACTGCATTTAGCTCTGGGGCCCCCAACATAAGAATGGCAAAGACCTGTTTAAGCAAGTCCAGAGGAAGGCCAGAAAAATGGTGAGGGGGCTGGAGCACCTCCTGTGAGGAGAGCCTGAGAGAGCCGGGGTTGTTCAGCCTGGAGAAGAGAAGGATCCAGGAAGACCTCATAGCAGTACCTAATGGGACCCTACAAGAAAGCTGGAGAGGAACTTTTTACAAGGGCAGGTAGTGATAGGGCAACGGGTAATGGCTTTAAACTGAAGCAGGGTAGATTTAGATTAGCTGTAAGGAAGAAATTCTTCACTATGAAGGAGGTGAGGCATTGGCACAGGTTGCCCAGAGAAGTTGTGGATGCCCCATCCCTGGCACTGTTCAAGGTCAGGCTGCATGGGGCAACCTGATCTATGAACGATGTCCCTGCCCATGGCAGGTGGGTGGACTAGATGAACTTTCAAGGTCCCTTCCAACCCAAACCATTTTATGATCCTATGTATTCATGGTGAAATTTGGAACAGATACTGAAATGGGCATTTAAATTATTATTATTAGTTTAGCAAATACGTATTACAGATAAACAGCCACGGATTGACAGTACAAGTAAGTACTGTTGAAAAATGTAAAATTGACATTGATATTAGTGAAAATACACAAAAATTGTTGTGGACATTGCCTTTGATCCCTATACAATATGATTATGTCTGTGACACCCTACCAAGCATCCCCCTGGAATATAGAATCTAACTGCTACTTATCTTTAATTTTTGAGGCCGCTAACAGTCCATGTTAAATATCCATGACATTAACTGTTAACTCAACTCGAATGGCTACCATTTTCTTTCCAGAATTTCTTTTGAGGTAACGAAGCAGTTTTATTCAGTTAATATAATATACTTCTGTCTGAAGTAGCAATAATATCATCTCTACTTGTAGCAGTTTCCTTAGGAGTAGTGCTTTCTCCATTTAATCTATACAGTTTCTTTATTTATTTACTTCTGCAGCCTTTCACATAATTTACCTAGAATCTAAAAAGTTTACTCTCCTGATCTGCTTCTAACTGCTGTCATTTGGTCCAGTTCTCCTACCTTTGCTTAGCTCCCTTCTTACAAAGTCTTCAGGAGAAACAGTGATACCTAATATCTAACTTTTATTTTCTCATCAGAGGCTTGGGGGTGAGGTGGGGGGGCTGGGGAGGAATAAGAGCATCTCATTTCTCCATTTACCAATCAAAGTATTTCCTTTCATCACTCCTGACTCACATTTGCCACCTCTCCAATCAGCAACCAATAGCTGTTCTTATATCTCTAATCATTGCTCACAACTGATTTTAATTTCACCACAGTTCTAGTGATAGCACAGAAATTGCTTTCCTTCATCTAGCTACCAACGTTCTTCTTCATTTCTCCTTTCCTTCTAGACTTTAGTGGACCTTTTAACACTGTGGAACACTACATGCTTTTGCCCCAGGTCCACAGCCATCTATTGTTCTGTTTTCTCACACACATAAATAAATACATAAATGAACAAAAACAACAACGAAAAAAACCCTGTTTTGTTCTGATTTTTATTTTTCCCCAAGACATTTATCTACAGAATTGAACTTAGCAAATTTCACCGTTTGCTTCCTTTATCCACTGGTATTATTTCCCTTACCTCATCTTGGGCACAATCCACAAAAGCCATCATTGTGATCCTTAGGATCTCATCCTATTTCTTAAGACTTATGTCACTTGGTAGTACAGATGTTTTCAGTTCAGGTTCTGATCTTCTATTTCAAAGACTGAGTCTAGGTTTAGTATTTATGACATCCCCATCCTACTGCACCCCCCGTAAAAGACTGGCAAGCTGCGTAAATTATTCCTTAATAGGTAGAAAATCACTATTTAGTTCTTTTACCTGTTGGAATGTGAAATGTGGAATTCCAGGCTGCAGGCAGCCTTTTTACATTCCTTTGCATTCAGGAGCTTAAACCAGTCCTTTCTAAGGAAAAACAAAACCAAAACAACATGCTGAATAGATTTTTTAATTTACATAATTCTTCATAATTCAGACATTTGGGGTCTTCTGTCAAGGACATCTAATGCATTATCCAATTTTAAGAAGACCTGACTAACCAGGAATAGAGGCATCTTCTGTCTGGATTGCCTAATCATCCAGATATTCATACATGATGGGAATAAGTATTTACATGACTCAGCCAGCATTGGCAATTATTATCTTCTGTTGAGGCTGTTGCAGGGAATAATTTAGAGTGTATTGAGCCACAGAAAGAGAAAGAATGAGCTAGATCCAAAATAAGGATTTGATAAATTTCTACTTTAACTTCTCTTCCTGGGCACACAGTGGGACTCAGAGCTCAGAGTTAGACTTATGTTTTCCCACATAGGACCTGGAGAGACCTAAGCAGCTCAGAATTGAATCCAGGAAACCTCTGGGCCGCCTGAGGAGCTACCTTGATGTAAGCATGGGAATCACTGATGACAGGTGTATATCTAACAGCCTGACCATGTCTGAAGTCTGCTGGCTGACTGAAAGCTCATCAGCAGATGCCTCCAGCCACTTATGATCCCTGACGCAGTACCCTGCCTAGAAGGTAAGTTGCTAACTCACAGCTTCTCTTTCAAAGAATGAAACAAGACTCTCCCCTGTGGTAATGATTAGGGTGCCACAGTTGCCCAATTTGGTAGGATTGTCTAAAAGACATTTATAAATTGGGAATTCTCTAGGTTCAGAAAGGGTTTTTTGAGCCTGAAAGAGCCAGGCTTACATCTCTTCTCCTTCCCTTCAGGCTTTCATATGGAGTGAGTTTAACAAGATCCCCTCCCTGTCATGTTAAAGTAGTTTCAGGATCTGTGGAGGCAGAAATAGAAATGCATGAGGAGTGGTCCCATTCTCTGGACCATCATGCTTGGGGTTCTTGTGTGGCAGGTTAAAAAGTTTACCATGTATCATGTAAATGTATAGAGACAGACTAGGTTTGGGGTGGCAAAAAAACCAAAACAAGTTGTTATGAGGTCCTACGATTCCTGGTGAACAAAATACTGTTAGTCTAGTCATAGACTAATTATATCTGTTTCAACTAGCCTTTGCCTTGATGCTGAGAAAATTATGGAGAAATTGTATGTTTCTGTATTACTTGGGAAAGGGTGATTATCCTGGGGATGTCTGCTTTATATTTTATGGCTGTGACTTTATGGTACAAGGTAGTAGAAGAGAAGCTTCTACAGCTCTAGTCATGCCTGTGAGATTGTAACTCTTGGGGCTGCAAGTCCAGGGCCTACTGTCATTCATCTGAGGGGGCTGTTGCTTATACACCAGACTCACAAGCAAGGCTCAGTAGGGTCCCCGAGTCAAAACCCATGGTTTATTTAGGCCAGTGGTACCCACACAGTATAGTCCCAAAGAACATTTGTATACCCATTGTTTTCACCTTCCCATTAAAAGATCCCAGTGCATCACTTAATAGATGGCATGTTGGAATATGTATAACATTTTATAAGATATACCTTCATCCCCTTGTAATAAATTAAGCTGATATAATCAGCACTGCACTTTGTAAAACACAGTACCTGTGGAAATAAAAGCACATCTTTGAAAGTCTCTAGTGCAATTACCTTTGCACAATAGTCTTTTCAGGGAAGTACAGTAATTACCAAACAGAAATATGTGCTCATTATTCTAATCCAATTACCTTTCAGCAGCTGGAACAGTGACTGTTTCTGTCACTTATTTCTAGATTTTAACTTCATTTTAAATTCAGTAAAAGCCACAAGTCTTCCTTAATCACAGGTGCTTTTGGCTTCAGGACAGATGATAACCAGAAATTGTAACAGAAGTTTTTGAAAGTTTTACAGGATATCTAAAAGGGTTGGCTGGGTCATTGGTTAAACAGTGAGATATGCTTTCTACTTCTAAACCAGCAGAATGCCTCTAGCCTATATCAATGTTACAAAAATTACCTGCAGCAGACTAGCTTTTTCTTAACAAGAATAGATAGCCCTCTTCCGTTTTGAATACTCTTTTTACTGTTGTGCACTTACCCCAGGAGTAACTTAAATAAAGCGGCTATATAAATGCACATGTGTTTAGATAAAACACCGCTATAAAAAATCACGTTTGCAGCAGCTAACATGACTGTAGGAGAAAAATCATTCAGATCTGTAATACTGCAATAGCATTATTCAGTTATGAAACAGAAAGCAAACATATATGTATATAAGTGTATAAAACAAATGTAACACAATGTATTATAATACAATATATAAGTATATACTGTAATGGCTTCTGTACTATATCACTTCAGAATTGTGAATCTCAAAACTGTTGAGAATTACAAACTTTAATGAATGTCACTCCTATTGAACCCTTGGTAGAAAGCAGAAGAGCCTGAATTATTTGGGGTTTTTTTTTAGTTTCTAATATCTCTCAGTGTGTTTTGTGAAATGAGTGATACTTTGGAATAGCTACATTTCTTGACTTAAAACCACTACCTTTTCCGGCATTTTTTACTTCAGTGTATTGGGTTTACATTCAGCCATAGCTAGAAGGTCATGAGCCAAATAAACTGTAAGATAGACCTCTACACTTCTGCAAACAGTTCCAGTAATTGTGCTTCACAGTGTGTAGGAGAAAATTTTTGTTATTTTGGGACAGGGGAATGGATTTACTCATTGTGCATCGAGTTGAATCCTATCTTAAAATCAGCAAACTGAAGGTGCAACTCTCAAAAAGGTTTAGCCCATTTTTACTAGGGGAAATATATCTCTGGTTGAGTCAGGTATACATTTATCATAAATATAAATATCTATCTTTAGATTCAGAATCAAAACATTTCTCAGTATCTCAAACTGCCTGCCTATCAGTATGCTGTTGTGACAGAGTTTATTTCTTGAATTTGCCTCTCTTTTTATATATTCAGTGCTTTACTCCATGATGCTTCTCTTCTGAAAACACAAGATAAACACCTTTGATCAAGAGTTTATTTAAACAAAATAACCTTCTCCACTGAAAACTATCCTTATCATAGAAATGAAAAAATAAAGGATATATTTTTTCCACATTGCACAAAAGTTTAATCAAGTATAAAAATGACATGTCTTGCAAGTGAAAGTGGAGTATTTCCTTTGTAGTATGTGCTAATTGAACTGCACAGTAGACAAAATGTCACTAATTATAGCAGTGATTAAAAAGTTGTACAGAATTATCTGGCAGGTGATGACATTAGTTTATGTCCAGGGCTAACAGATTGATACTTTGTTTTATTTTAAGGAAACACTGCAAAGAATCTCTTGTTTTAATTCAGTACTTCAGGAGGGAAGTTCAGGACAGAGTGGCTCTGCTTGAAGCCAATGCACTAATGAAGTGCTCAAAGCATAGCTTTTGTGTAGGATTGTGCAGGTTATCAGTATAAAATGAGAATTTTAACCCAAATACTATTTATCTAGAGAGCCACAGTCTACAAACACCGCTAAATGATGTAGCTGGTTGCCGTTATGGGAAACATTTTAGTACTATGATGCCACCAGAGAGCTACAATTCACAAACAACTTCAGTATCATATATTCCTTGTTCATTTATTGTTAGTTGTTGCTTATAAAATAATTAATTGTCAAAAAGTGCAATGGTTTGGCATTCAAACACATTCCTGAAGATACTTGCAGGACATATTTCCTATATTTCATTGTATTTCCTTTACTCTGAAAAATGTGTTTCTGTGTTTTCCAGACATTTTAGTGGACTTTTATAGGTAATTTCTTCTCTAGCCTGGACAGGTCTGCTGCTTTTATTGCCAGTTACAATTTACAGCAAAAGGTCTGCAATATTTTTCTACTTGAACTCAGGTGGACCACATCATGTCCTGATTACATCCTTCTGACCCCAAGAATCTTGTTTCTGTAACCCAATGGGGGATGTGATACAAAAATCTGTGGAATTATATGCAATTTGGGTCTACTTGTTATGACTTACAGTGTCACCTTTACTGTAATGATATCTTGGCTTCTTGGTAAAGGAGCATAATTTTCTTCATTGACTTCATGTCCCTCATTCAGATTTGTCTCTGTTCTGTCTTCCGTCTTGTTTGCATGTGATTCAGCTGGTATGAAAATTGTACTTGGTTTTTTTTTATACAATAACCTACATTTAGAGAGACCTCATTCAAGTGTTCTGCAGAGCTTTAGTCAGCTTTCAGTTTTCTATTATGGTGTGCCCACACAAGAAAAAGCCTTGTGTTAAAAGAATCCATAAATCAGCAAAACATTTGGGAAACAAGGCAAGCCAGTACACTGGCAAAAGTTCAACTATTTGAAAAAGTATTCTTTTCTTAGTCCCAGGTGTTTGAAAATGAGTGAATAGCATACAAATGTTCACTTCAAAATAGTATTTCAGGCAGTTGTTCATTATTAACTGCTTAATTTTTAACCACTGTCATTTCAGATCTTGAATTGGCCATGAATGATTCACCATAAGCCGTGCTAACTTCCAACACTAGTGCTCTGCAAACAATCAGTCTTGTGATCAGGATTATGCTACTTAGGAGCTAGAAGGCATTCAGGGCTTTGTATACATAGTACTTCAAATATATATGGAAGTATGTAAGCAGACATACTGTGCTTATTAATATTAAGAGGATTTTCATTATATTGTATATGGATTTGAGGCATTATTCTTCAAAATGACAAGCTATTCTAGCTCTCTGTGGTACGCTCAGTTTCTGTCTGTGAGCAGAGGATAATGTTTGCTGTGTTCTACACACAGTTCAGTGGCCTGATCTTGCAAATAATTATGTATGTATGTATGTATAGAGCTTTATGAAGAAAACGACTCACATAAGGTTACTCACGTGTAAGCGTTTGTAGGAATAATATATGAGAGACTAAGGCAGTGTAAAAATGGTCTGTTTCAATAATGAAAACAAAACTAAAAGCAAGTATAAACTGGCTTTAGCATTGTGGATTCAACTGTCTGAAAATTGCTTATGGGGAAGACCACTTCTTAGCATCTGACATGCACTATCTGCTCTACTGAGACAGCTAGTAAGTGCTATTTTGCTTCTTTGTGCTAGCTGACAAATCTAGCTGCTACTGGTTCTTTTTCACTTATGTGGTATTAACTATATTTCCATACAGTTTTTACAGATACCAAAACTGATCTTGTATACCTTTGTGTCATTTACATCATAGTAGAAAACAAGCATTCACTGGAGGCAGGAGATGTTGTGTTGTAACTTTGCCATACATTTTCCCCCTTTGTCCATTTTTTTCTTTTTTTTTTAATTAAAATTCAGTTGAAAGTCTTTTAAACTAAAAATATAATCTTTTGAAGTCATTCATTATTCCTTAGCAAAGTACAAAAGTGTGAATATGATAAAAGCTATCCAAAATGAAAGATAAAAATGTACTTGGTTTGAAAGTACAGAGCAGAATGTCTCTTTTGCATAGAGAATATAGTTTCCTCGTACATTGTATATTTGATATGTATAACCACGATGATATATTTACTTTTCATATATGGTCTTGTCTTCTTGTAATGGCTTTCTCCTTTTTATAGAAACGAATTAGCATCTAGGTGGAGTGGTCATATTTTTAAATGCTGCTTCTTTCTCAAAATATTACACTGAAACAATAGACTTGAAAAATTAATTGGGCATCATAATAAATCACAGTAAATGTATATCAAAGTATATCAATAATATGAGAAACAGACAGATTGACTATATGAATTTATACAGCTTAAGAATATTTATAATACTGTGTATATCTTTTAGATGTCTTTTAGAGCCTACTTAGAGAACTGAGCTGGGGAAAAAAAAGCAAGCACTGAAGATACAGCCTTTTTGACCATCAAAGATATCCTTCACCAAGTTATTTCTTAAGAAAAGTGTTCATCTTTTGAAATGAAGTATGGACACAGTCCTCCTGGATTATCTGAAGGAATTTTTGTCAGTGCCTGTCTTGCTTGGTCATTCACAATTTATCTGGTCCTGTCTAGCTCTTTTGCAGATCAAAGTACCCATTAACTGTCAGATGCTGATATCTGAGAGAAAGATATGCTCAGTCTGTAGCCTTCTTATCTCTCAGTGTGTGCCCATGTTCCACCTTTCTTCACAGACCTTAGTTTAACCACAAAGTGCAGGTCTCAGAAACGAGGGAAGATGTCTGAACCAATGTTTTAAAGATAGGGGTTTCCTCGGACTGTGAGTACTAGTTCAGTCTAGCTATCTGCATCTATATTAATTAACTAAACAGGGCCAGGATGTGAGGTGAGCATTGCTTACCTCACTGAGAGTTAAGCAGTTACATCTGGGAACCTTCAGTGAGTCAATTGTCACTGCTTAGCCTTTTATATATAAGAGATTATATGTATATATATATATAAATAATGAGATTATATTAACATCTAGTTTTAAATAACTTGTATCAGGGATTCTTAAAGACACGCTCTCCTCTTGCCTCTGTTTCTAGTTGAAGTTAATGACAGTAGCCCAGTAGTTAACATAAATGTAGCATAATGAAAAATTTAAAGTCTGTATGACTCAGATGCTGATTACAACAAAATAGGAATGTGTGATTTAATCTTAGATATGCCCTGCATGCAGTCCTGGGACAATGCAGGAGTGAGAACGGTGTTTCCTGTGAGAAACAAGGATGAATTCTGTCACATGGCACTAAGTCTATTAGTTCTGGTTTTGCCATATCCTGGGGCTCAGTTGTTTCAGCTGACTCCAGCTGTTTACTACAGCATGTGGAGCATCATGTTCTGGTTTCAATAGATTCTTACTTTGACCTCTGGATGCTGTTCTGCCTCAGGTGTCCTTTCCTGCAGTATTCTGGATTCTCTATCATGTCTGCAAGTCTCAGAGGACTGTCTGCAGTCCATGGGTTTGTCTGGTCTGTGTAACTCTCTTTGCTAGACAAATTCTAATTGCTGGTCAAGAGTTAAATCTGAGTCTTACATTAATTTCTCCTCTAGGCTGTTTTGTTCCAGATTCCAATCATGATCTGATGTTATCAAGGATTCAGTTTGTCCCTGAATTGCTACATTAGCTCTTCACACATGAGCACTTCTATGTTTTCAGTTTTTTGTGCTCTCTGCTTAGAAATGCATTGCTCATGTGTTTCATTTTTATGTAATGAGCAACACTTCTCAAATCTCTGTATTATATCTCTGCAGTTAGCCTCCTCTGCCTGAGCACCATCTACCTGAATTAACTGCAAAATACTAACAAACATTAAGTGCTTCAAGACCAGCTGTTATCAGTAAGTTTCCTCTGTCTTCTTTTCTGAGGGTAATCATGGCTTGCAGACACAAAATGAATCATTACTTTTTAAACCTTTTTGTTTTCATCTCTCTTTCCAGGAATGTCAGTTTTAACCCAGCTTTTAACTGCTCCATCAGAGACCAAGTGGTCTTACAGAGATCTGTTTTTTCTACGCTACATGTAAATTGATGTTCTTATCAATTGAGTCTCTCGGGTCCTGGTCCCTGTTTTGGGTCTCTGTGGTGGGGTTTTGGTAGCAGGGGAGGGGCCACAGGGCTGGGTCCTGTTAGAAGCTGCTGGAAGCTTCCCCGGCTCCAAGCCGGACCCACCTCTGGCCCAGGCTGAGCCCGTCAGCAATGGTGGCAGCGCCTCTGGGAAAGCAGCGGGAAGAGGGGAAACCTGCAGTGAGTGGGGGATTGGGATGTGAGAGGAAGCCATGTGCAGATCCCGAGGGCAGTGAGGAAGGAGCGGAGGGGGGGATGCCCCTGCAGCCCGTGGGCAGACGGCAGGCTGTCCTCCCCAGCCCACGGAGGGCAGCGGGGGAGCAGAGGCCCACCTGCAGCCCGGGGAGAGAGGAGCCCGCGCCGGAGCAGCGGGATGCCCCCCAAGATGGCCGGGGCTCCAGGGGAAAGCTCGCACTGGAGCAGGCTGGGACTGAAGGACTGTGGCCTGTGGGAAGGACTCACGCTGGAGCAGTTTGTGAAGGACTGTCTGCCATGGGTGGGACCCCACAATGGAGCAGGGGAGGAGTGAGGAGACCTCCCTCTGAGGAGAAAGGATTGGCAGAGACAACGTATGACGGACTGACCCCAACTCCCATTCCCTGTCCCCCTGTGCCGCTGAGGGGAGGAGGGAGAGAGAGAACCGGGAGTGGGTGGGGTTGGACCAGGAAGGAGGAAGGAGTAAGGGAAAGGTGTTCTCAGGTTTGGATTTACTTCCCAGTATCCTTGTTTTGGTTTGATTGGTAGTAAATTAAATTGATTTTGTTTCTTCCCCAAGTCTTCCACCCGTGACCATAAGTGGTGAGTGATCCCTCCCCATCCTTGTCTTGACCAAAGCTTTTCTTTGTAATTTATCCTTATCATCCCACCAGGGGAGAGGAGCAAGAGAGTGGCCTCCTGGTGCTTTGTTACTGGCTGGGCTTAAACCATGACAGTCCCCTAACAATCCAGACCTGAAACTTAGTGAAACTGCAGTGTAGTTCCATTTTGTTCTGCAACCCCAAATTTCATTTGTATGAAAAATGAGTGGGGAGAGAGGTGGATGTGCTAGGATGCTTCAACGGTTCCCAGCCTAATGCACTCTCAGGGCAGGGTTGTATGACAACATTAGTCTTGGGCATTGTCACTACCTGAGGTCTACTGTGAGCCTCTGTGAAACATGACTGGCCCTTTCTAGTGGTTCTGATTATGTTGTGACTTCAAACATTACAAGTACTGTATTAAAATGCAAGCACGACACTTCCTTTATAATACCATATATGTGGCAAACCTACATATGCTATACTCCCCTCAGGTCCCTGCATTCTGTATTATGTCCTCCTTTTTATATGGGATTTACCTTTTATAAGATTTTTTTCTCTGGGGGTGCTTTCCCAACTCACTAATTTGGGTAGGGTCAAGCTGCTGCAAGCCTTCAGCAATCATTTTAACAGTTGGCAGTGGTTTGTTTTGTTCTTTTTCTCCCAATGAGGTAAATACCTGTTTCATTTGAGTTCCTCCTTTCTTAGAATAATGACAGATTCTTATATCTTTTGTCTGCTAATTTTGTAATTCTCCTGTAAATAACTTTTCTTTCTCTGGACATGAATCTTGCCTTGTATAAAGTTGTATTAGGTTTCTGTGGCAAGGTTTTGGCAGCGGGGGGGGGGGGGTTTGTCGTGGTTTCAGCCCAGCCGGTAACAAAGGACCACGCAGCCGTTCGCTCACTCCCCCCGCCCCCCTCCGGTGGG
>JANZLQ010000008.1:24371549-24388535 GCA_026212715.1 Elanus axillaris
TTAGAACCGGCTGGTATTGGCTCTATCGGACAAAGGGGAAGCTTCCAGCAGCTTCTCACAGAAGCCACCCCTGTAACGCCCCCCCCCGCTACCAAAACCTTGCAACAGAAATCCAATACAGCTGTTGTAGAACAAACCTTTTGTTCTTTCTTGCCTTGTTGGGGGAGAAGTGGATTCTGATTTCTTACTATAATGTTTCCTTCACAATTATAATTTCCTAAGAAATTCATACTGATCCATGGAAAGCTCAAACTACAGAATTCCCTTTCCCTGCAAAGGTCTAAAAGTATTGCAGAGCCACATGGTAGCCTTCGCCCTGAAAAAAAAATAGTATATAGGAAATATTCATGCCTTCCAGCAAAAAAATGGTTATAAATATCCCATAATTCTTTGCAAAATAATAAAATCCTGGGGTCTGAGACCATTATAAATAACCAATTAGGCATTACTTTAGATCTTCTCTCTCTTTTTCCTTTAGTGCTCTGTAGAGACACAGATCATGCCCTCTAAAATAGCCATTCATTCTTCAAAGGATTTCTGTTTATGTTTTATTTATGATTTTTTCTTCATTTTTTTACCTTAATACATAACCTACCTTATGTAGTTCTGTACTTTTGGCTGACACCAGTTTTTATAAAAAATATATAAAAGTGAGAAATGTTACATGTGGCAAAACAGTATTTGGAAAAATACAACAAAGGCCTGAACATCCAGTGAGAACAACTCACTGTGGAGAATTTCCCATGACATTCTCTTGATGATACAAATGGTCAGGTAGAAGAAGGATTCATACAGAACATATCATTAATCGCTGCCTCTTTCTCTGGGGTCTTTTGTGTGTGTCCTCTTCCTAGTTATGTTTTCCTCAGTTCCTCTTGATGCATTGCTTTCTTCTTTTTCTATTGGCAGCTTATAAGACACAGATTCAAGAAAGAGTGCACAGGAAAGGTGTGGCTGGCAAGGGATCAAAGCCAACATAAAACAATAAAAATACGGTTGAGGAAGCATTACTTCATAGGCCTAGATCAAGGTTGTAACTGTTTCTCAGCCTGTGCGCTTGGATTTGAAAGAACTTGCAAATAAGATGTAATTATAGTGAAATATGCCCATTTTCAGGGAGGCAGCTGAAATGGAAACACTGTGATAAAAGTTTCAGATTTTTAATTCAAAAGCATAGCTTGTTTTATAATCCTTGTCAATGTGGTCCTTTTAAGTAGGCTTTGGGGAAATAAATCCTTGGTTATGTTCAAAGAAGTTGCAGATTATTTGTTTTGGTCAAATATGGATTAAAGAGGCAGGAGGCTGAACTCTGAATATTATCCACATACTTGCCATTTAACTTTTTTATTTGTCACAAAGAAAGAAATAAGTACACATTATGTGGCTAAGGGAATGTCAATAACATGCAAAATTACCATGGGATTAATAGACTTACTACGTAACAACACAAATCACAGAGAACATCACTTAATAGAAAGTGATAATGTTTCACATAATTGAGAAACAGAGTCACAGACAGGATTAGAAGAGCTCTGAGATCAGGAAAAGAACTCTTTTAATCCAACAAATGGCTCAGAATTAAAGTGACAATTGAGTGTTGAGGAGAACACAAAGGGCCAAATTCATCCCAGGTGTGAGTCAGTGGAAATCAGCACAATCACTCCTGAAATCAACTTGGTCCAAAATATCTTGTAAAGGATAAAAAGATGATGGAAAAATATCTACAGTGCATGTAATTGTAAAAAGACATTTTATAAAGGAACTCTCGGGTCTGTCACCTACATTCAAATGTTTCCCTTTTTATTTTTGCTGCACACAGAGCTGATGACAGAAAAAATTGTCAAAATTAAAAAATACATATATCCTTTGCCAAATGAGATCAGAGCAGAGAATTAGTGAAGTAACATGATAAACTTAGCCTGATATGCTATATAAATAGGGCTATTAATGTAAATGTTACTTCATTAATAACTCCATTTTCATCATGACATTTCTATTTGTCTGGGCAGCGTGAGGGTGGATTTTGCATGATATTCAGTAGACGCCACCTGATATAATGACTTGTCTGAATAGAACATAGCAGAATACAAATTAAATTGTCTTTTCAAGTTCTGGGTTATCCACCTAAGACTGGTGTCAATTAGCAGATCCCAAACATATTTGCAGACCTGTGGGTAAAGAAGCATAATGCAGTGATATGTTACAGACAACAGAGATACGATTACTATATAAACAGTGCACAGTTGGGGAGAATGCATTAGAATTCTGATCCCTAAGATTTTATAAAAGAAAAATGTTGTGGAAGTAAAATGTATATTTGGGAAAACAGGTTTTTTTTGCCAATGTTGTTAATATAATCATAATCCTCTGTGTGTCATATAGTAGAGGTCAGCATTATTATTATGACAAAAGTGTAGTGGATATCTTCTTTTCTTTAGCCTCCCAATGAATATTATGATTTTACTACATTCTTGGCAATGTCACCCATAAGAATTTTGGTCATGATACTTCTCACAAGTTAGGTCATTTTCTCACAAGTTAGGTCATTAGAAAGAATATTCTTTTCCACTGAAAACACTGTTGTCCTGAACTGAGTTGATCCTTCTGAACTTGATTATGAAAGCATTGTGAAGAATGTAGCTACCATATTTCATACCTCATCAGTAAGTGGACCTATCCTCTTAGGGGTAGGTACCTTTCTCCAAGGTGACAAGCATTGCAGAATGCCATAGTGGGATGATTCAACATCTCAACTACCTTTTCATTTATTTCAGGTATCAGTGGAGTTTTCTTCTTCTGCTATTCTTCAGTACAGCAAATTTTGGCCTTTGTATGCACAGGTGTTGGATGTGTTCCTGGATTCTGTTTCTTTCCCTTGGATTTAGTCTTATATCCTGATTATCTGATAATTGGCATTTTGCTCCCATGCCTCCAAACTCACACAAAATTAGCATCTATGACCATGATTTCATCAGCCTTTATATCCCCAAGGCTGTGAGATATAATTAAATCCTTGACAAATTTTTAAATGCAAAAGAAGGAAAAATAGTAAAAAGCGAGAACACTGATGCAAATCAAACAATATTACTTGCACTGCCAGATTCCTGTCTAAAAGATTTTAACTAAAGATTTACAAATGAAACACTAGGAACAGTTTGCTACACACCATTTCTTTATGAAATAGATGAAACTTTAGGGATTTACAGACATTTTTGTAGGTACCTACCATTTGTCTGAATAATGACTAAGATCCTACAAATCACATTGAGCAAAACACAGTACTTCCTTAAATCATTATTGTCCCTGATCTACCTTTTCTATTCTTTTTAGTGGTAGATGTAGGCAATGTAAAATGGACTGTGTGGTCTTCGGTTTTCAGTACTAATTTTGGTTAATAGAAGAAAATACCGAAATAAAATTCAAACCAAAATGTTTTGAAAGGTAAATCAGACCTAGATATTATTACCTTGCTTTCAGAACTAGTTGTTTAAGTTTATGCTTCTGACAACATTATTATGCTTACAAATAAATAATGTGAAACAGACTGTTATATGTTTGTGGTGTTTGGTTTTTTTGGCTTCTTTGGTTTTTTTGTGGAAAAAAGCTATTGCCCTGAAATTGGGTTTCAATTCACATCTTTGTTCATGAGGTAATATATACCAGGTTAGTCCTTTCTATGATATTCCTTAGGAATTCTGTACAAGACTATGCAGGAGTCAACATAGGACAAAGCAGGTAGTTCCATGAGAGGGGCAGTTCATTGGGAAAAGGGTAAGTGTACGTTCTGGGATAGTATCATGTGTGTCAGCCCTGTTCTTACATTCTTCCTTAGACATCAACAGGTATTTAACATGCAACAGACCTAGCTCAGTGGCAAGATACTGGGCAAGATGGATTTTTGGCCTGACCTAAACTGACTGCTTTTACGTTCCTTAAATTTTGGGGTGCCATAAATTTTGAATACAAATCCTTATGGCCACTATATTAATTTTCCTTTCTTTATGGTTGGGTTGACAAAATAGTAGATTGTAATATAAGCACAGCAAAATGGTGGTTCCTGAACAGGTGGCCACCTCTCCTGTATGGAAGGATAGTGCAAGGATAAAGTGCCACAGAGAGACTTGTTAATTTGGGAAATGAACTCTAGTCTCTTACATGTGATATATTTTTGGTACTTGTAAGAAGCTTTTTCAGTATTTTTAAGAATCTTACCATTGTATTTTACCATGCCACCTCACACCTTCTGCTGACAAGATCATATGTGCGTGTCAGAAGTACTGAAACCCTGTTATTGGCCTGGAAGGCCAGCATGCCAAGTGTTGTACAAATTAATGGATGGACACGGCCCCTGCCTCTCTCCTGAAGCAAGAGCCAATTTTTTATTTTTAGCTCCAGAACAATTAAGAAAGAGTTTCAATTCTGCTTCATAAACTACCTATTACACAAGTCTGTTTTGTATTATTTACAGTCTGTGTTGTTTGCCACAGCACTTGCATCACTTTCTGACATTGCTTTGGGAGGATCACTCTACTGGGCTTGAAGTAGCTTCTTGAGAACAAAAAGCCTCAAGGCTGAATTAGTTCCTTCTGTGTTAGGTCTCTAAGTGAAAAATGTCACCCCTTTTTGTGATCTCTGCAATTGGTTGAGATTGGTGAGCTCTTTAAAATATTTTGGGGCATTCATATCTTGGGCTGAATTGTTTCCTGGAGGTGTCAGTTTCTTCAGTGACTCCTAAGGAGCCCACAGTAAGCGCACTCTTTGCCTCCCACACACAAAAAGATTAGGTTTTCTAGCTGTGAATGAACTAGGCATTTGTACATCATACCTAGAGGGAGACACCTACTGCCCTCTAGCTAATGGGTTATATTTATGTAATTACTTGTTAATGAATAAATATAGAAAAAACCCTACAACATTGATGGAAATAACAATGCTTCTCTGATTCAATTCAAAACATTTGTACAAGCATAGCTTTCTCCTTGCCTGGATGAATTTCAGTTCTGTTCAAATCTTAATTTAAACCTATTTGATTTGAACCCTATACTCAGTACAGCATCTGTACATTAATCCTGAATCAACAGTATTTTCCTGAAAAGTAGGACATCCTGGGGCAGCTGTGGCAAGCATAAAAGATATATATTTCAAACAGAAAATAAAAAGGATCATACATTTCTGATATACTCATGTAAAAATATTGTTTGAAATGCTAGGAGTGAAATATTGCTTTGGTTATGTTTATATGTGTATCTTCTGGTTATATGTGATTCACTTGGTTTTTTATAATGTGAAGAAGATAACCCTGTGTCGCTATATCTAATTTTCACAAATTGCATAAGGACTAGGCAACTTTAAATCTGGAATTCAGTGGGGTCTTACTTACAAATAAATACGCCTTCTTCGTAGTGGTTGCAATTCAGACAGAAGATGGCAGCTCTCCCTTTTCAGTCTTTTAAGCCCGGGGATTGTTTCCAGAAACAAATCAGACTTCCTGGCTGTGTTTCTTGTTTACAAAGTGCTGTATACATTGACATTTAAGAATTTCTGTGTACTTTATTTCTGACTATCATACATCACATCATAAAATTAACGGCAGTTAATGTCCCACAGAATGCTGGGTGAGATCAAAATTGTTCTGCACTCTACTGGTTGTTGTACAGTACTTCAAAAAATACACTCTAAAAATTACCTTTTTGAATCCCTCATTGCTTTGCGAACTGTACTTCTGGTAATGATGATGGACTTTTTTGACTTTGGAGCAGGAATCCTGCTTGAAATACAATTTAGCCATTTTGCTCTTACATTTTTATGTTCTGTAACAAAAAGTACAAGGTGATCTAATATGCTTTGAAGGTGAACTCTTTATTATATGGATTAGATTTCTTTTGGGAGATACCTTCTAAAATCCTGTTTAACAATGTTAAAAAAATTAAATAACCAACAATGAAGAACTTAAGAAAAGATAAGAAAATAAAAAATGACTTTGAAACCAGAAGTACTGAATGTATAAGACAGATGAAATCTTTGAAGATAAGCCGAAAGAAAATATGATTAACACTGATGAAGCAGAATAGTGCCAAGTATATGTCATTTCTGAGCCAAATGCATTATACAAGGTGGAAATTGAACTTTCAAGACTCATGTTAACATTTTACTCTTATGCTTTATCAAGGTAAGTGAGAAAAGAAAAAAAAAGCAAAAACTGCATAGTGATAAGTCTGTTGAAAGTTAAATATGGTCATGTGTCAACACTTTACTGAATGACATCATTCTGGTAAAGTAATTACAGGATTACATAATGATTCATTTATAAAGGCTGGCAAATAATAAGGTCAGTCACCTTTTGTGGGTGAAAGCCTTAAAAGTTTTCACAGTATATTCTTAACCTCCATTTGTTTGTATCTTGTATAGAGATCTGCACTTAAGCTGATTTGTAGAGATATTTTATGAACTCACACAATGCAAATCCTTTTCATTATGCACTGCTAAGGGGAAAAAAAAAATTCTCCATAGAGCCGTCCTTGGTCTTACTTCAAAATGATAAATCTGTTTTCATGTCATTGTTCTGAGTTTATTATATGAGTAACAAATTTCCCTTCAGTCCATATGGTATAACCTCTCCACAGAATCTGTACAGCTATTTTTGCTAAAGAATACTGTGCTTGCTTGCGATATAAACTATTATAAAATAATGATTTGATTATTTTTATTTATGTTCTGTACAGGACATAATAAAATGAAGGCTCAGTGATATTGTGCTGTAAATAGCAAAACCAACAATGTAAATTATGTAGATGAATGATAAATAAAGAAGTAATATTATCAGAGAGGTGCAATTCTCACTGACACTTGAAAGTTTATACAAAACTAGCTGAGCAGATCAACTTATTTTATGCACGTGTATAGTTCTTAAAAGTTTGACAATTTTAAGTGTTGTACGAACGTTTCCCTATGTTCGTAACTTATACAATTAAATAATAGAGAACAGGTCCAGTGCTCAAGCTTCTTTAGGTATTTTGATTCCTCTGAGTTTACACATTTGAAATACTAACCCTAACCTCAATGGTATATGTTTGTTGTTGGTTGATGAGATAGAATTGTTCTGTTAAAATATCCATAGCCTGCCCATTATTTACCTGTAATAAGTATTATAAATTAGAGATATATGTGATAATAAGAGTAGTAATATTAGTTATGTGCTTGACAAAGTGTAAATTACAGGATCAACTAAAAGCCTAAGTCTTTCCCTAAGAAAGAAAAAAACAACTAGCCCAAACTGAGGTTTCATTGATTTAACTGTTGATGTTTTAATCACATTTTAATTATCTTACCTGTTAGCATTAGCAAATTTGAAATATCCTGAGGCTCAGAAAAACTATTGTGAAACCTATGGTATCATAAGGCCAATCTTCGCTGATTCTTACCACTGCCTTTTGATGGGACTGTATCGCTTTTCAGGGTATTGAATTACCGTCAACTTTTTTTTTCTTTGCCTCTCACACTGTTTTTATTTTACTGTGTTTTAGTTTTCTGCATCCTTGTTTCAGTTTTCTAGACACCTTATGTCCTGACTTCAGCTGGGATAGAGTTAATTTTCACAGGAACCTGGAAGGGACCACAGCCAGGACACCTGACCTGAACTAGCCAAGGAGCTATTCCATACCATGTGACACCATGCCCAGTATATATATAGGGAGCAGGCTGGGGGGTTGCTCTCAGCTTTCAGTGGGGGAAGTGGCGCAGCACCGGGTTCCAGGCGGTGAGTGGTTGCACTGTGCATCACTCGTTTTGTGTATTCTCTTATTTGTATCGTTATTGTTCTAACTTCTCATTTTGTATTGCCCCAGTAAATTGTCCTTATCTCAACCCTTGAGGGTCCATTTTTTTTATTTTCCTCTTTCTGATCCTCCTCCCCATCCCACCGGAGGGGGGCAGGAGGAGTGAGCGAGCAGCTGTGTATTCTTTTGTTACTGGCTGGGCTGAAACCACGGCGGTCCTTTTTGGCACCCAACATAGGGCAAGAAGGGTTGAAATAACAACAGATCTGGCCAGAGCATGTTAAAACAAATTTGTTATAAGCATTTTCTTATATTAGTTAAATAGATGGTAGTCTCAATGTTGGTTCATTTGTTCACATGGTGTCATTTTGTAATTTTTATATGCTCTGTGTACTGCCTGTGGTTCCATTTATCACCTCTGGGATTGGGATCAGGACTATCATTTTGCTATACTGGGCAATGTTGACTTATTAAATGATTACATCACAAGTCATAAGATTAAGCTGGTATCTGCACACAGCCGTGATATCATTTCCATACGCTGGGCACCAAAAAGGACTGTTGTGGTTTCAGCCCAGCCAGTAACAAAGGACCACACAGCTGTTCACTCACTCCCCCCACCTCCCTCCAGTGGAATGGGGAGGAGAACCAGAAAGAGGAAAGAAAAAAACCCAGAACCTCAAGGGTTGATAAGGACAATTTACTGGGGCAACACAAAAAGAGAAGTTAGAATAATAACAATACAAATAAGAGAATACACAACACGAGTGATGCAAAGTGCAACTGCTCACCACCCAGAACCCGGTGCTCCGCCACTTCCCCCACCGAAAGCCAGGAGCCACCCCCCAGCCTGCTCCCCATTTATGTACTGGGCATGGTGTCACATGGTATGGAACAGCTCCTTGGCTAGTTCAGGTAAGCTGTCCTGGCTGTGGTCCCTTCCAGGTTCCTGTGAAAATTAACTTTATCCCAGCTGAATCCAGGACACCTTGTGATATCTACAGCAGCCTCTGTGATGATTGTTTAAAACACTGATTACAATCTATAGAGCTCCAAGACCTGCTTAGCTGAGAAAATACATTTCCATGTCGAAAAGTTTCTAGGCCACTTTAGGTATTTGACCTAGATTCATGCACAGTGTAGAACAGATGGATTACTGGGTAAGAAATCTCTGTATCTCTTAAGAATCTGGAATTTCTTCTTTACATTTTTTCTGAAATAATCTGAATTTGATGGTCATCCAGAAATACTGCAAGATCTATTTGTCAAATGGTTTCTTGGGAAAAGGATTAAATTTTGTCCCTCAGGGTGAGAAGTAGAAAGCTTCTTTGAGCTCTTTCTTTTTCTCCATTTGGTAAGTTGAGGAAAGCTGTCAGCTGCCTTTTGAGTACTTAAGGCTGTTGGTCAGAAAAGTTGCTGTATTCTGGATAGTAATGTACGCGTATTGTTACTATTAAGAGCATAATTATTGTGAAACTCAAAAAATGAATATGACTGCTCTTTTAGTGCTAAATCTGAAGAAAAATAAAAATAAAATATTTCAACTTCATAAATACATATGTACATATGGGTGTCTTGCTGTTGTTGTGTTTAATGTGAATACATGAACAATATTTCCAAAACAATCTAACTACGCTACTGATATAAGGGGATCTATAAGTCAGACGTTTGTTAGAGACACATTGCTTATTCATTCAGAGGGTGAGAATTCTGCTTAGGAGGAGAGAAAAGGTGTTTTTCGCTTAGAAAAGCAGGTAGGCAAAAATCCATGTCACCTATAGCCAGTATCTCCCCTATTCTGTTCCCTCATTCCCCTTCTGACCTTCTATGCCCCAAAAAGGGGAAAGAAAAACATTCCCTAAAGATAGTCAGATATACAGATTGCTTTACTGCCTCTGGAAGATTGGTCCACTGCCAAATGTCTTCAGCAGAGGCTGCTTTGTCACCAGACATCACTTGCTTCAGACTAAATTCTGTCACTGATATTTTTCTGGAGAGATATGATTGCTTGATGACTTTTTTTTTTCCTATACAAGATCTAAACATTCACTGGGGCAGGGACTGAAATCTAAGTGATATTTACCCAAGCAAATATCTTACGAAGTTACAAGTTACAAGTACCATATCTACCATCCTTGAGAATGGAAGATATTTATATTTTCCTATTACTCCTTAAATAAAAAAAAAAAAAGGAATCTAAAGAATGTGAGCGATATAATATTAAGCAATATCCCTATATTCCTTAAATATAAACATCCTCAATTATTTAAATATTCCTTGCTGAATGCCCTATTTTTTTTGCCCGTAGGGTTTTTAAAGTAAGGGTATTTCCACCTCAGTGCTTAGAGTTGTTGTTCCTCACTTAAAATAATTTAGTGCTCTTTGAAATACAAAGTGAGAGGACCGTTCTTTAGGCAAGTGGCCAAGATGTTCACATAAATTCTTGCCCTTTCTCCCATGACATTTCTTACAAAAATTGAACAGTGTCAAGAGGACACATTGAAAACTTCTCTCAACCTTTTCAAATATTCTGTAGCTTGCTGGTTATGACACTGATCCTAGAAGAGACTGTCAGGTATTCAAATGCTCCTTAAGAAAAGTGGACACCAAGTCTTGGTCTCCTATGACTTGTGTAAGTCCCTAGCACCAAAGCTAAGGAACTAAAACCAGCTTAGTGAAAGCTTTTTGCTCAGTTGCTCAATTACAGAACATTATCCATTCTCTATTTGGAATGATGAATGGACTTGTGTAAAAATATTATCTCATTACATAATATGAACTGCATCATAAAGTATAGAGCGAAGAGAGATGAATGAAGATTCCAGCACTTCATAACTTCTAAATGCCTCATTCTGCTACTTGACCAGTGTGTTCCTTTGGTAGGTAGTTTTTATGTTTGTAACATTACAAATACAAGGATAGGCTTTGATAATTGATTGTTCAAATATGTGGTAGTAGAAATGTGAAGCTGGGTCACACTCCACTTCTCTAGGGATAGTATTAGATACACAGCATGTTAGGGAGGTATAGTATCTCAAGAATTCCCCACGTTTTAGGTAAATCATATTCACTGAACTGAAGAAGTCCAAAGTGCTTTCATTCGTTACTAACCAATATCAAATTCTGGTGGGGAAAATTCCCAAGCCTTCCTCTTCTTGAGCACTGTCATTGTATTTTAAATCCCTAATATACCAAAGAAAGCTAGTAAGGGATACTTTTTTTTTTTCTAGTTTCTTGTGAGGAAGGCTCTTTTTCCCTCTCTTTTTATAGATATATATATCAGCTGACTATAATGGTCAGTAAAAAGATTTTGGAAGCTTATCTTTGTATATTTATGAACTGAATTGTCAATTCGTAACCATAAAGAACATTCCCTCCCTGCCTTTACTTAGGAAGTTTGTTAGAAATACGCCACAGTCCCTGAAAAGCAGAGACATTACTTGATGCAATAATTACCCCAGTAATTGACATTACTGAGATCAACACTTAATAGCTCCTAACAAATCAAGTTAAAAACAGTGACTTTGTTTATTGCAATATAAAAAATATCATACACTTTTTAAAATATCTCAGATAAATCTTCAGGGTCAGGAGTCTTTAAACTACTTTCTAATTCTAGTATATTTTTATTTCATTATTATATTTTTCTTTATTTTATTTTACTTCATTTTATTTTACTTCATTTTATTTTAGATTTTAACCAACAAGCCTGTAATGAGATGTAAAGGCAGAACTGCCACTGTAGATTAATGAATGTGAAATGATAAAGAATTTCAGGAATCAGATTGACAGAACAGACATAAGACAAGAACAATCATAAGGACTTGAGATTTATGTTTACAGGCCTGTGACACTCCAGCACTATAAAAATTGTAGTTTATTCTCTTTTTATTTTATTTTATTCATTAAACAACAGTGATATAATAAATTATTATGTTTAACAAGTATTTAATTAACTTCTCTAAAAAAGCTACAACTCACATTTTGTTAAAACTTCTTTCATATTCTTAAATGCAATTATCTAAAAATTATCAATCATTTTTATTAGTTAATACTTGTAATCGCATGCATATCCAATATAATTATTAACGCCAATCCATTTACTGGTTCATTTAACTCTGGCTATGCACAATTATGTGTGACATTTTGAAAAGAAGCACCATTTTCATAATGATACAATCATTTTTTCTGAAGATCAACAAAAGATTTATTCCTTTCAATTCTTTTGCTTATCTTTCTACTGTCTAACTTATAAGGATAAGAGAAGCCAGATGGTAATGGAAAATATAGCTGTTGCAATCTATATAATTGCCACTTATACATTGTTTTCCTTTTGTACTTTCATTACAGTACAAAATGAGGACAAAATAAAACCATCTAAGGAAAGATAAGAAAAAACCCCACTTCTCAGAGGTGAGAAAGTTGATTTTCTGACACCTAGAGCAAGCAGACTGGGTTTTGCACTGCATCTGTTGGTCAAAGAACAATGTTGGTTATTCTTTTTCAAAAAATAATGTTGCAGAACATAAGTTCATGAAAAAAAAAATTAAAATATTTGGACTTATTGAAGATTATTGCAGTGTGTGACAGAAGAGGGTTTGGTGATATGGCTGCTTACCCAGAACTTCAGGTAGAAGTGAAGGGTTTTTTCCCTGTTTTGCCTCAGACTTGATTTGGATGTTGAAGTGGTCACTTAGGCCAGATTTAAAAAACTGTAGTTAGGTTGCCAGTGTCTTTTAGATGTCCTCATATATGACTTAGATCTATTAGGAGATATAGGTATCAAAACAGTTCACATAAATATCCCAATTTATCTTCTGTCTAGTGCTAGAAATGTGTATGCGTATCTGAATATGCTTTATCCTCTAGCATTCCACAAGTGCCTAGAGACTTTCCCACATGAAGAACTAATTGGTTTGATCTTCAGAGAGCTAGCAAATTTTATATGCTGGGATCTAAAAATTAGTCATTCCTTTATATCAAACACCAATGGAGGATGATACTGTAGATGTTAAATACATCTAACACGCTTATACAGTCCAAAATGCAGCAAAAAAGACATTATAGTCTCTATCCTGCTCCAATAATTATTTGCAACATGTTGTAAAAAGGAATCTAGCTTATACTGTGCTCTGTTAAGTTATCCTTAGCCACTGCTCAATCTACTGGACATGTTTACTTCTTTATGTGAATGAACAAGACTAGAAAAGGAATACTTAACCAAAGAAGGATCAAGCAGACACATGAGCATGTGGTGTGGATTTTTGGGGAGAGACTTATGAGTTAGACTTTCTATTAATTCTACACTGTCATGGTCAATAGTGAGAAAAATGGTTTCTTCTTTTTAAGTAGACATTTAAGGTAGGTCAGACATACTGCTCTTTGGAGGTTGCTTTTATTATTTTTTTAATTTATTTTTGGTTATTTTTTTTTTCAGTTGAGTTTAAGGCAGCTTAGTAGTTCAGATACTGATGCCAAACCTTTAGACCCCTTCAGTGAAGTGAGACCTGTACTACCTTTGGGATCTGGAATAGTCTTAACTGGATACTGTCTTTTTGCTTCAGTGTATCAGCTATACATAGTTGGGTGGGAGTGTGCATTTTCAGCCCTTCTTTAGATGTTATGCTGGAAACCAAACATGTTTTTCTTATGTGTTTTTTTATTTGTAGAAATAAATAAAATGTAAATAAAAGCTTGATATGGTTATCAAGTTTTGGGGAATAATTTCACTATGAATTTCAATGATTTCTAAGTGTCATCCTTATTAAACTTCCTTTCTTTATAAAACATCTGTAGTATTTCTCACAAATACATTATATACCATTGTATCAAATTTAGATGTAGTTTGTTTATTTCAAATTACTATCATATAGCATCTTTTCTGCCTTTCAGAATAACGGTTGACTGTGTTGGGCCATATAATCCACAGACAACAAAAATAGAGGAAAAAAATATATTTCTCCTTTGTTTCAGATTTTAGCAATTTTTTAAATTATTTTTTTTTAAAATCAGCTGCTGATAAGGATTTTTAAAAGTAGTACAGTTTTGCTGTGTATGGACTATGAAGAGAAATGCCAAAGTGCTGTGAATTCCAACATATCAGTACAGAGACTTGGACAGATGACTTCTATTTTGTATTGCTAACTGCAGGCACAGTAGTAAATATTACTTTGCCTGCAAACAGTTATTATGCTTTTTTTTTTTAATTATAAATCAGGCATAGATTCTGCACCAGAGAAACACATTACATGTATATTTAGATACAATGCTGCAGGACTGTTAACAAAGTCATTCTAATGTTACACACCTGTAAAACAGGTAAATAAGTACTATCGCTATTTCAGGTCTAGGAAAGGAACAACTAAATAAAAAAAAAGATGCTCAAACATTTGTTACAAAAGCCACAGAACAAAATTAGAAAAGGGAGCTTAAGGTCATCTGCTTTTTACGTGTGGATTTAATCCCCATGAAACAGAAGTGCAGTGGGGCTCAATGCCTGTGTTTAACAGCAATTGGCGATCTTCTCATGTCTGGTCTCTCTTCTCCAACATATCATGCATTAGCTTTTGGAATAAAGGCTTCTTCTGGCTCACTTTGAGGGCAAACAATTGTTGTACTCTACATGTCCGTAAGGACTATGCTGCTCCTGTTTTGCCTTGGGCTTCAGTGCTTGTCTTCTTCTTGTGTTTTAATGTTTCACTCTGAATTTAATGCTTCTACGCTACACCAGATGGATGGCCCTGCAGATGGAACTCCACTTTTTAAATTACAGATGTAGTAGAGGTAGAGAATGAGCAATAGCCAACAAGCTTCCCTCATGGAGCCTTGCCTACAGACTTGTACAAAGGGGCCCTTTAGCAAGGTGGTAGTTCTGTAGTGGTGGTAGTTCCTTCCACCCTTAGCTTTTGTGCTAATTGTATCTAAACGGCATGAAATGATCTTGCTCTGGGAATATTGGTCCTGCTGGGACTGATTTGAGAAATGCAACTGGAGGAATGAATTTGAAATAACTCTAATAGTCCACCATCTATTCTTATTTTTGGATTTAAATTATGTTTTGCTTTTTTTTTTTCTTGTTTTCGCACTCTAATCCCCCAATTTGTATTTGCCATCCACTTGGAGTCTTATTAATAGAAGTAGGGCATGATGAGTGCTTAAATTTATCATTATATGACAAATTTCTGGACTGGTAACTATTTCCTTCTGCATCATGTTGCAACTTTGGACACCCTGCAAATATTATGTAGTAATGTCACTGAATCTTGTTAAAGGCTAATGAGGTTTTGATCACAACCATCTCGAATTGTTTGGCCTTGCAATGAAATATTCAATGTCCTGTTATCAAACACCTCAGCCATTCAGTCCTCATTTTACCAAGATATTAACTAAACTTCTTCCTTAAATTTAACTAAACAGCTATTGCCTCGCAAAGGATCCTGACCAGGTTACATTCTTACTTAATGAGGAAATTACTCTAAAGCTGTTAACAACTGAACAGGGCTCCCCTTGGGAGAAGACATGAATTCTTTTCTTAAGAAGAGACTGAACAACCAGATGGGCACCTTCAAGGCATACACAGCTTCAAGGGGGAAGCTTCAAGCGCCTCAGCTTGCCAGCAGCAATGGTGCTTGTTTACCATGAAAAGATTTTCTGTGTTAGCTTGTTTAAATTTTTAATTTGGGAATCATCAAATAGCAGGATAAAAATATGTTAATTGAGGTGAATTGTGTTAAACTCTTCAGAGCATATAGACATGAATATTTGACTGAAAAGAAATCAGTGGAAAAAGTCAGAACAATTTCAGAGCTGTGGGTTTCTTTTTGCCTGTTTCTGCAGCATTTGTTTAAAAAAGTAAAAACCCCATGTTCCAGCAGTGGTTGTGTTTAGTATATAAGATACATTTTTTGCACTGCTATTGTTGCATAACACTGCTGGATTAGCTCCAAAATACATATTTTTAATGTTGGAATTTCTTAATATTACAGAACAGGGTATTTGTGACTAATGAAGACATTAGATTTCGAATCAGAATGCAAATAGGAGAAGAAAACCCTCTTCTAAGAAAATTTTATTTTTTAATATTTGACTGTCAGCATGATCTAAGAATTATTCAGCTTTGATATTGCTGCATCAGTCATGTAAAATTCTGTCATATTTTAGAGGCAGTGCCCATAAAGCTAATATTTCCAGTGCTTTAATATGTTGATATTTTGATTATAAGTCTCAGAACATTTACAGCTTTTGTATGGATATGTGCATTAAGACTGTGCTGCATATCCTGAAAAATACAATGCATAAAATTTCCTGCTTGTATATTTTAGTTGTTTCTTGAATAGCTTGAATTTTAGAAAACACATCTGTGACTGGTTCTGAGACTAAAAAGAAGATCTCCGTAATACTCTGCAGGAAAACAGTGATGTGTGGTTGCTAACTTAAAAGAAGAAAAGTAAACACTTCACAAGAATTGAACTGGGTTATTCTCTTTATATGGACAGCTGTAGGGAGAGAGAAAACTTCACAGAATCATACAATCACAGAATCATTTAGGTTGGAAAGGACCCTTAAGCTCATCAAGTCCAACCGTTAACCTGACACTGCCAATTCCACCACTAAACCATGTCCTGAAGTGCCACATCTACACATCTTTTAAATACCTCCAGGGATGGTGACTCAACCACTTCCCTGGGCAGCCTCTGCCAATGCTTGATAAACCTTTCTGTGAAGAAATTTGTCTTAATAACGAGTCTAAACCTCCCCTGGTGCACCTTGAGGACATTTCCCCTTGCCCTATTGCTTGTTACTTGGGAGAAGAGACCAACTGCTGCCTGGCTACAACCTCCTTTCAGGTAGTTGTAGAGAGTGATAAGGTCTCCCCTCAGCCTCCTTTTCTCCAGGTTAAACAACCCCAGTGCCCTCAGCTGCTCCTCATAAGACTTGTGCTCCAGGCCCCTCACCAGCTTCATTGCACTTCTTTGGATGAGGCCAAAATTTTGACCATTTGCCTTCGGTGATTTCATGGTTTACATGTATGGTATCATTGCAAGAATAAACCCTGAGAATATCACCACAAAATGTAATATTAGGTTCTTATGGATCTAAGAAGCTTATCATGTAAAGTGGTGTGCTGATTTTGGTTGGGCTGGAGATAATCTTCATAGTAGTGGTATGGGCTATATTTTGGATTTGTGCTGAAAACAGTGTTGATAACACA
>JANZLQ010000008.1:24393490-24407094 GCA_026212715.1 Elanus axillaris
CACCCCCCCCCCCCCCCCTCGGTTCAGTCTCTCTGCTAGAAAGCAGTGATAAAGGCCTGGGGCATTTGTGAAATGAAGAGATGATGGTCACCTTGCTAAGCCACTAGGCCATGTAGAAGAACAGAAGGCTAGAAGAAAGCCCAGCCCTCACCTGAATGAGGACAAACTGGTGTTTTAGATCCTGCTTCTGGCAGAGTGTGTGCATTTTACATTAGATCATCATAAGAGACAAGTAGAGCAGTCCTAGAAGAAAAGATCAGAAGCTCAGTTCTCCTGTTTCTGCTGAGCTAGATTCAAGCTCCTCTTATTTATTTGGTTTCTGGTCCCATGACTCTTGCATTCCTGGCTGTTCTGTTTCAACATGAAGTGGGGAAATCATTAAAAGTGAAAAGCGGAAGCTGTGTCCAAAAGACAAAAGAAGGTAGCCTAGACTTTGGCAAGGTAAACCCAAGTACACAACAAGGCAGGCCAAAAAAGATCTTGTGGAGCAATTTGCTAACAGCATAAAAATGAATAATTTTTGGTTTTTTTAACATATCAGAAGCAGAAACTGTGCCAAAGAATTCGTGTAGCCAACATAAGATTGCTATGTAAGTGAACAATATCAGAAGATGAGGCCACTGCATAAAAGTTAAATGAATTCTCTGCATTGGTATTAACAATGATGACTATTAGAGAATTTTTTTTCTTTATGGCTGTCAAATCTAAGGAACTGTCCCAGAAGTGTCAGTATAAAAGGTTTTGGAACAAATTAATAGCTACATATTGTCAGGATTAAATGAGTTTTCCCCAAGATTTTTAAAGGAAATAAAATATAAGATTGCTGATCTTGTTTGTAGTTGGTAGCTTACTGCTTACATTGGCTTTAATATCAGATGAATGAATTAATGTAATGACTATTTTCTAAAGGACATCAAAAACATCTGGGAAATTAAAGATTTTTAAGTCTGACTGCTATTTCAGGCAAATGTTAAAGGAAATATGTCAAATAATATCATTCATAGACACATTAATATACTTGCTATAAATGGTAATACGAGACTATGACTAAACAGGACATTTGTAGAAGGAAGTCTGTGATTCACAAGCGCAGTAGATGTGGGGTTTTTTTTACGTCAATGAGCATGCACATGTTAGCTGCTTGAAACACCCTACACAGATCTTCAAGAAGCTATGAACTAGATCCTTCAGCATTGGTTCATAAAGAAACAAAGTTATCAATGAGTAAGAGGGAAATTAATGACCAATAATAGGTTAAAGGCAGAAATTAAAAAGTAGATTTAAATGCTCACTTAGTAAAAATGGGGAAGATAATGCAGATAACCCACAAGGTTTGGTTCTTAAATATATGTGGCTTAAATAATTTAACTCTTATAATATAAATAACTCATATAATTTAGAATAAGGGGCTGAACAGCAAGATCCTTAAATTTGGTGCCATTATACAGCTCTTCAGCTTGATCAAAACTGAAATTGACTGAATCTGCAGTAAGATTTCGCAGTATGGAGCAGCCAATAAGAAGGCAGATGAAATTCAAGATCAATAAATGAAAAATAATGCACATGAAGGGAAAAATCAAGGTTGAGTTTGCAGACAACAAAAGGTACTAAATCAGGTATAAATGCTCAGGAAACAGGCTTTTTTAGAGACCGTTCTACATATCCAATGGTCAAATGCAGATCAAAAATAAAATTGGAAATTGTAAAATGGTGGTAAACAGTAAAATGAAAAATAAAGATATGACACTGAGTAGTACTACAGTATACCTCTCTTGTGAATGCTGCTTGCAGTCATGATTCTTTCTTCTCAGAAAAGATGTCAAAAAAGGGCAACAAAGGATGGTCCTAAACGTTTAGAGTATAAAATGATTAAAGTGACATACAATAGACACATGAAATTAGGGAAAACATAATTAAATAAAAAGATTTTGTACAATTTAAAATTAAACCATAGATTTCATTTCCATAGAATATTCTGCTTTCCAGAAATATGATTTACAAATTCTCGGGAAAAAGTCTGCAGGACATATTAAGTCCATGATGCAGATGCAAGCTTTTGCTTAGGAACCTCTTAAACATCATGCTACTGGCCTTTTGGATAATTCACAGGAAAAAAGTATCACCTTATTCTTGACCCATTTCCTTATAGTTTTCCCATAAGCATCTTTCCTGGCAGCAGTCAGAGGCAGGACATTAGACTAGATGGGCCATTCTTATGACCCCTGGAAGACTGTTTCATTCTCATGGAGCCTATTTATATATAGTTACTGCTACTTTTCCCCCCCTCCTTTTTATCTAACTTCTTGAAAAACTATTCTGGTGATATCATAATTTCTTTTTTTCTGTGTATTATCTAATAGCTGTTGTATATTTAAAAATAGCCATCATAAAAATGACTGAAGACACAGATGTATAGGAGTTTTAATATAGATAATCAAGACACTGTTCCTGGGATAGATGGAGAATTAGGGGAAACATCATAAATGCCCACACTATAATTAAAATTCAAAGATTATCATCTTTAAGTGACCTAAGGAATCAGATCCATTGTCTTCAAGAGAACTACCTATGTATGTAAAACATGCTACCTGTATGAGCTACTTCTTACATCCTATGCTATATTAAAAAAAAAATTTCATTTATTGAATACTGAATATAATCTCTTTGAACTGGAGAGTGTCTGAAGTTGCTATCATATAATACTTGTGGTATTTTGAATAAGGGTTTAGGTCATAGGCATTTCAAAATCAAGAAGCACCTGTGATGCAGCTAATGGAGTGCTGAACTATTTTCTATTCTGGAGCAGATACAGGAAAAAAAGAAAAAGAGGCTGTAGTTTTGTATAATGGAACCTACATAAAACATAAACCCAGAAGTCTGCATTTGAATCCCCTAAACCTGCTTCTCAACCTTTGTCCTAGCTCTACAGATCCCGTAAATGTTCTGAGACAGGTCTGGCAGCAGACAAGTCTGATTTGGGAGACCACATTTACATACCTCAGCTCTATCTGAAGGTCTTTCTTTGGAAACTTCCCTATACCTGTATTTTTGTATTGGTTCTTGATTCATTTAACTGATTTTCCATTTTTAAAAACTTCCAGCATTACATTTTCATTGTTTCTAGAGCAGATTTTTTTTTTCTTAGAAAAAGGCAGATTATTCCCTTAACTTTGTGAGTAGCAATGATGTTACTTGAGATAAGGAGTGATGTGAAAAAAAGAATTATCGCTGGCTCCACACCTGGATGCTGTGAGCAAAATGAAGAGATTCTTGAAGCTAGCACATGCTGGTAGATTTACAGCTCTGCCATAATTGGTGAAACAGTTGACAAAACATGTTTATGTAGGACTCATGAAAAAGGACATTTTTTGCTTCATGCACTCAGTGTTTATAGGATTTCTTTTCTTCTTTCATTTTCATTATAGCCAGAGATAGAAACTGACAAGTTTTACAAACATGTTTTGACATAGGAACAAAATTTTTAGCCTTATTGGTAAGAAGTAGAAGTTACTCAGTTTTAGTAAGATCTTCCCAAGACACCTTTGTGAAAATAAGTACTATCCAATGGGCTAAATGAGGCATATAGGAATATATGGTGTCTGTCCATATAGGAATATATGGTACAATCAATACAATTATCACTGGAACCATGGAGTTTTTTTCAAAATATTTCCCAAACAGTACGCCAGAGTTCATAAAAAGTTGTGTCTTCTCAGAGAACGGTGAAAGGAAAAAAATAGTAATTTCACACAGTTTGTTTCCTCGTTTCCTGCTTTGCTCTGTTTTGCATGGCAGAAAAATCTCATCAGAAATGCCTTATGCTCCTGACCCAGCTCCCTTTGAAAACTGTTTTGTCATCCTTCAGCTCCTTAAAGGAAAAGATGAAAGCAAAAATATGGATGTGTTTCTAATGAGGATAATGAAAGTTGAAAGGCAAGTAGAGGCATTGAAGGAAAAGTGAAGTGTGGGTACTGATAGATGCTCAGCAGAGAAAGGTGGAAATGATGAGTCTGTAATGTGACTTAATGAAAGGAAACACTTTACTGGAGAACAAAGATTCTGACAAACAATGCTGAAAGCAGACACTTGAGATTTCAGTAGGAATCTGAAGTCTATGTGGAGGGATTAGATTGAATAGAGGCAATACTATATAAACTTCTTGTGACTTTCTTTGACATAGTATTTAGTTTACCACTGAGAGCTGACAAAAATATTTTTGATACACAAAATATTTTTGACACCAGCCTCATAGTATAGTACTAAGTATAGTACTAAAGGGCAACAGAGATCAGCACAGAGCTTTCCCATCAGTTTTCTAAAGTGATTACATTCTTTCTGGAACTTGCCAGGAGAAATTCTCTCTCTCTCTCTCTCTCTCTCTCTCTCTCTCTCTCTCTCTCTCTCTCATATGTAGTTTTGTTTCTTAATATACTATGGGTTACATAGGTATTTTTTAATTCTACTTCTTCTTAAATCCCGTTTGGCTATTTTGCAGTTTATTTTCTGGAACAAGGATAGATATTTATCTGATAAATGATGATGATACAAAGCTACTCCTGAAGCTAATTCCTCAGCTTCTCAGACCGAGTTTGATAAAGAAGCTGACAGTTTATTGGCTGGAGATGGCTTGTACGATTGTTTCTTGCTGCATTGCTTTTGCTTTGTTTTGTTTTCCTCTCTTCTTGTGCTTAATCTTTAAAACTTCATCTGCTATCTATATTGATAGATATTTTATTTTAATCTGACATAGATCTTTTGATGGATGATCATACTGAATATTAAATATTTGGACTATGTCATGAAATCCTTTGAACATAACAGACTTTTTACTGTCCTGAGTGTAATATAACCTATTAATTATATACTGTCTTTCTTCTTTTATCAAGCTGTGGACTTTATTGATATAGTAAAATTATCTCTTGTTGTCTTACACTAGAAAATGTACAATGAGCTTGATGAAAGAAAACACATTTTATAACCATGGTAACTGTCAGTAAAATCAGTAGAACCCTCTCTCTCTCATTTCTCTATGAAGATTGAAAAATGTCATTAATTTTCGTTGATTTTTATTTTTTTGTGCAAAAGGAGAAAAGGGAAAATCAATGATGGGCATAATTTTAAATCACATATGGCTAAGTATTTAGGAATCACTAGCACAATGAGTATGGCAGGCAATAAAAAATATTTAGATTCAAATGAATTTTTCAGAGATAGAATTAGCCTTTCCATAAAATTGGATTGTCTCTGTAGTGTCTCTGCAAACACTTTAATGATACCTCTAATGATACTTTTTGAAAAACGTTGATGTGTATAGTTGTTTTCAAATGCTTTTTTAAGAGAATCTGATACTTCTTTGTCAAACTGCATCCATCTGCCCAAAAACCTGAGAGGATTTAAAAGAGAGAAAAGTCTCTGTGAGATGATCCTGACAGATTATTCTGAAATTTGGGGACAATGCTGGCTAAGAAAGGCAAGCTTCCTGCTTGATACTGTAAGGCTCTAAATGTATTTCAGCAATATTTTAGAATAACCAGTTACTAACACAGGAATATTCAGTAAACAACATACTAGTGCTACCATAGTTGAAAGTTGCAATGGTCTGGTTAACTTAAATTCAAAGACTAACAAATCCTTACAAATTAAAGGATTTTTTTTAATGGCCTCACTTTTCAGCTAAACATGAACTTTTTGGACTGTCTTTATGTTGATTTTAACCCTATGTGGAAGTTGCCCTTGTAATAAATGGGTGAACATTCTGCAAACCTCATCACAGGAAAAACGCTAAAATATATTTACTGTCATCTGTTTCTGGTAAGTCAGACTCTACCCTAATGCTTCATGTTGCGCTATTTCACTACACCAGCCGTTCTTCTCCATTCCTCCATCGCAGTGCTTTTGCCCACACTTTTCCCAAATGTAAGGGGAGCTGAAGTTTAATGAAATTTTGCATATCCCAACAATGACATTGTACTGTAATATGCAGTTTCCTGTCCCTTCAAATCTGATTCTCTGGCATCAAAATAGAAATGGACCTCTAATCTCTGCAGCTGAAGTTGATGTCCCATAGAGCTTGGATCTACTTTCAAGAAGCCAGCCTCACCGGCAGAAAAAAAGCAATTGTTTATGAAAATACAGACTGATTGCAAGACTCCTTTTCTCTGAGACAGCATCCGAGAGGAAATGATAGGTGTTGCATGACTGCACTTTGTATGGAAGCTGAACTCTATAATGTGGACCAGACGTGAAAGCCCTCTGCAAGTCCTCTAGCCAACAAGCTCCTAGAGCATTAGGACCTCTGTTTCAGCTACATCTGTTATGGAAACGTGATTTCAGTCAAAGAGAGACAAAGGCCACGAGTGTGCAAAAGTCTTGTCTCTCTCTGCTGTCAGATACCCTATGACTCTTTTGCAAGCTGCCTGGCATTATAATCCTGTTGCAGCTGTGTTGCTAGGCCTTGTTCTGTTTTTGGGCGTGCAGCTGAGAACTCCGGAGGGAGAGGAGGCATAATGCCCGCATATACCTTTTTCATTGTGTTCACTGCCCAGCAGCCAGAAAATTGGTTTCACCCTTCCTCTCCTTTGCTCGGAATGAGAACTAATAGATGGATGGCTTATGTTAACTGATTAGGGATTCTGCATGCCTATCTCTGCCCTTCCTGCTAGATGATTTAAATCTGTGTGTACAGCAGATTCTCTGTGATCTTTTCGGGGGACTCACAAAGCCTTCTCTTATCCTTCTTGGAAATACTGTAGAAACACTTCTTGCTTCTCTAAGGAATTCTAAAAAGAAACCCATTTAAAAAGAAGCCTACAGAATATTTAGATGTACACAGTTGAGGGGAGAGGTAGAAGGGACCAAACTCTTACAGAATGTTTTGAACTTCCAGAACATTTTAAAAATGCAGGATATCCCACTGATAAGCTGTTTCAAAGCCTTTTAAATTAATACTTTTGTTTTGAAAGAGCAGTCATGTCAAAGATGACATGTAACTCCCTTTCTTCCTTTGTATTTGACTGTGCATCTAAATTGGCTGGTTTAGGTTGAAACTGCAAACATAACATTGCTCCTGACTTTTGAGGGTTTCAGTGCAACCTAAATTGCATTGTATAATGTGGGAAGGTTGTTTATTCTTTGGAGTGAGTCAGATTTCCATAGATACTGTGTTGTGAGAATGTTCTTCAAAAGACTGTGTGTGTAGATGTGTAAATTAGTAGATTTATATACCAATTGATGAAATGTTACCATCTCTGAACAGTCAAAAAATATGACTCAAATGCCAAAAATCCATTATTTTAAAATGAGTTTTAAACAGTAATAATTTGCAGATGAAGTTTCTTTGTTATTTTGATTTTAAACTCTCAGAATCTATGCACCTACAGTCTTTTCTTAGCAAATCTGAAGTTGATAATCTTTTAAAGTAAGACAGTTCAGATTTTTTTAAAAAACAATTATCTGACAAAAGGAGTTCAGGCTTTAAAAAAACATAGAAAATTGTAAGAGTTACAAAAAAATTCATGAGTTGACAGTCCGGAGACATTACAGAAGAAGATACATTAAAGCATTCTTCATAGGTTTTGTTGGATCAACAGAAGATGTCCTCATGCATTTCTAATGATTCTTTATGTACAGCTCTTTACATGCAGTTCTTCATGATGTATTTAGATGTCCCTGTCACAGCTAATCTTTGTGCTGGCAGTAAAATACATTTCATATTTTAAATGCCATTGACTTTTTTCCTTCCCATTTTCTTCTAGGTATTCCTTTAATATATCTTTAAAATATCTGAGCTTCTCTTTTCTTATAATGCATTGCCTTAAAAATAAAAGATCTTTTTCAAATGCAGCAATGTTCCTATGTTGATTTTAATATGTAGTGACATCTCTTCTCATAATTTTTAGATCCATGTGTATTTTCTATTTAAAGTGGTATTTTCTCCACATAGGTATGAAGGGTGTTATTAAAGAAAAAAGTTAGAAGACAGTTGAAGTTTTGTATGAATTCTCTTACATTTTGCTGTGCATGTTACACTGAGAAAAATATGTCAGTGTATATAAAGAATACTTACCCAGGAAAGCCTATGAAAAAATTCTCTGTGTGATCAAAGGATTATATCATTGAAAGAGTAGGAAAACAGTATGCCTAAAACGATGATAACTGGACATAACTAGGACTTTTAAGATAAAAAATGCATAAATGCATATCTATCTAAGGTTTGGAAATTTATATTCACAGATATCATTATCAAATAAATGTTTGTAAAGTAGACTTTTATCTATCCACTGATGTTAGATTTACTTGGAGAATAATTCTTTTCAAAAAAAGAGAAAAGTCTGGAAAAGTGTATTTTAAATTCATGACCATCTGAGTATGTCTTTTCTATTCAGAAGGTATTAGCATATTGTATTTCTACAGTTTACTTACATGCATTCTCCCAAAACTACTCAAGCACATTCTAGATATTTGACAGAAAAAAATGTCAAAATCAAGCATTGCAGCTTGATTATAGCCTACATAGCTTAAAGCCAGAAGACTTGCAAACATCTAATTAAAGTAGAAAACATCTAATAGAAAACTAGCAAACACTTAACACAAGAAAGAAAAGCACAACATCACAGAAAAGACAGAATAAAGTGCTTTTTGCAGTAGATTTCATAAAACTGACAATGTAACACAATTAGACACATCAGGGAGCCACAATGCATAACAGAACATTTCAGTAGTGACAGTAAAGTCCATACAAATTGTATGGTGTATTGGAGCAGAGCTTCACATGAATGAAAGTAAAGCAGCTGCCTGCTGGGATTAGGCATTAGAGAACAATGAACTGGCCAGCTGCTGACAACACAGTATGGCAGACACCAGTGAAGGTAGTCCAGTTAGCCCAACTCAGCAATTCTGATTCCACTGACAGGTGGTGCGCCTGGCTTTTGATTACTGGGTTTTGGCCCAAATTGCCATATTATTACTTCTAAGGACAGTGAATGCCAAGGGACTGTGCTTACCGCTTACAGCAAAGGCACTGAAGTAAGTGGAGGTCCTGTGTTTCTCTTAGAATTTGTCTTGTAGACCATAGTTTGTTTTTGTGAAAATCTTACTGAAACTAGAGCCATTATCACTCATTCTTCACTATTCTAAGAAACAATAGGAGCCTCAAAAGAACATACCTGACAATGACAATGACCAAAACAAAAGCATGTATGAAATTTCTCAAGATATAAAACTGTATTATTGGAAGGCTTTGTTGAGCGTTTATTTTAGGGAAGGTTATCCATTAATCTGAGATGGGGATAGAACACATAAATGTACTCGAAGTCAGGGCAGGTAATCAGGAATTGACATGAATGCAACAGTATGCATAACTTTAGGCATCGCCAAAGCTTCAAGTGGTGGTGTTTGGGACAAGTGCAGCTTGACAGAAGTCTGGCTGTAAGAGCAAATTAAAGTCTTCCTTTTCATTGGTCCCTTCTGTGCCTAGAGAACAAAATTCTAAAAGGATTATTCAGAAATAAACAGGGATACATGATTGATACTCATCTCCATTATCACTGTGTCCCCTTTCTATCTGAAAGAATATGTAAACTGCTGAATACTGGGCTAGCGGCTTGAGTTAAAATAGAGAATCCTGTTACTGTTTAAGTGACTTCTATTTATAACTACTTTTTCTATTATACACTCACTTACAGGCAAACAAATTTTAAGGATGCAAAGTTAGCTTTAATATTTTATAGCCGAATGCTTTATGGCCATTCTTATTAAAAGCAGAAATCACACTGGCTCTTCACTTCAGAGCTGAAATGAACTATGGCACAGATATTACAAAAAAACCCTACCTTAGAGCATATACATTAGACAGAGATGCTACAGACAAAGTCTTATGCAGCATATGTCTATTTTGGCCATCCTGGGTATTGATAGAAGGTGCTCCTAAGTCATAATAAAAGTTGGCATAAAGACATCTAAAAACTTTAACTGTGTACTTACTAGACATGGTCTGACCTGTAAGCTCCAAACTTTGGGTTAATTTAAAAAGTCAATTCAAATAAGAATTTTCTGGATCTATCTCTTCCTTGGTGTCTGATTGCAATTAAATATTCCTCTCCCACCAGAATAGAGCTACAGTTACTTCAGTAATGTATTCAGGTTTTTTATGTCACATTCATCTTGAGCCTTTCCAATAAGAAATGTGATGATGAATTCAAATGTGGTCTATCCTTCCCCTCATCTTCTCCCAGAGGAAAGAATCATATGTGTAGTGAAGTGATTTTTGCAGGTTTATTTATGTTTAATATGTGCACTGCGCTACAGGGTTTTATAGTAGAGAAGAAGTGTACTTTACTTTTCATCTGAAAGAGGTTAGGTGGTGATATTATCTATACATTTCTGAATTATCTCAGAATTGTTATTGCAAATAGGCAGTGGAGAAAAAAAAATAAAACCTTGCAAGTCCTTTAACTCCTTTTTTTTTTTAACAGAGAAATGTATATTGTTGAATTATATACATGTTCTGAAAATATATCGGTAGTTTAAAATAGCTGAATGCTTGAGCGATTAAACTGTGCCCATGGAACCAGTGTTTTGAAAATCTTTATTCTGAGATATATTAAGTACTGTGTACCATGGAAGACACTTCTTCCAGGAACAAGTTAATGCAGTGCCAGAAAATCAGCTTTTATTGCATTGTCAAAGTATTCCCAGCTATAGCATGATTTTACAAGCAGGTACTGGCATGAACATCAGAATACACCTGAACTTCAAGACTTTTTTATTATTATCTATGCTTTCTATCTATGAGGAGAATAAAATTACACTAGAAACATAACAGTTAACATTATTTTTAATAAGGCAAATCCTCCAGGATCCTGTCATGGAATCTGTTCCTGCTAATAAACTGCAAAATTTAGGTTGTGCTACTTCTGAGTGCTCTTGTAAGATAAAGCTAGTGCAGAGACCCTGGAACTAGCCAAAACGATGGGAAGTGATAAAGCTGTATCAGCATGGCAGTGTTTCTGTGGCTGTTTTTGTTAACGGACGGGCACCACAATACCCCAGTTGCTGCACCACAAGCTGGTAACTCTTTCTGGCACTATCCGGCGCTCCAGGAATGTATCATCTCCATGTCACATTGGCTGACAGGTAGTTCAGGCACTTCTGTGCTAATTCTTTTTTGTAATATAAGGAGAGGAAGGCCTGAATTCTAAAACACGCATGAGCCTCACTTCCACTGAAATCAATGTAGACTGCTCTGTATGCTCCAAGTTTCTTGCGGTAAACAAATTGTTCAACACACACGGAAAATTTGTGGATGAATGGGAAACTGAAACTGGGAAGACTGTGCAAGGATAAGAATTTTAATTCTTATTTATTCAGATCTAAAAATAAAATAAAAATCAATATAGATTCTTTCTGATTGCCACTTCCCTATATATGTGATTACTTTCTAAGATTGTCTCAAACGGTTAAGAACAGGTTATCACTCAGTCATTTTCAGAAAATGTGGGAGCAGGAGTAGAGTTTAACCATTAACATAATGCAAAATCTTCCTCAGTCCTTTTTGAGCAGGATCCACAGGCAGTTGTACATTGCTTAGTGAAGCTTCTTTACCTCTTTCTTCAAGGAAGAGAACATTAGATTCTTTTACCTCAAACCATGAGGGTTGGATAGGGCCTTAGATGACTTCTTTTGGAGGGTAGTTTCTGATGAACAAATTTTAAAAGACAAATAGTGCTGTTGGGAGAAGCGTGGTTATCTGCAAAGCACTGATGCTATTAACATCCCAGTGACCTTACTAAAAGCCTGATGCAAAATCTAAGATGTTAGAAAACAAGTGCAGTTATCATAAAACTGCAATAATCTTCAAAACCTATTCTTCCCTCATCTGCAGAGTGATGAGTTTCACATCACAATGTGAAATCTAGCTGATGGTCTCTTTGTTCTGGGACACTCTTCAAATATATGGATTAAAATTACTCTTTGGTGGGGCACAAATATTGGAAAGTCAGTCAAGCTGTTCTGCTCCAGTAGCACGCTGAGGCTATGATGTTTAAGTGACTGAACTAGAAGGTGGAAAGAAAAAGAAATTATGCAAAATAAACACAAAGAGTGCCAAAGCTTTATGAGCTGCTCTTCTGGGAAACAGGTTTAGCAGTGGTGATACTTCTTTCAGGCAAATTGATGTCTGTAGGGCTAATGATGGAGCTGGATGCAGCTAGATGATATTGCCAGTAACATCACACACCTCTGCATTATACAGTATGCCAGCACCAATGACTCCTTCTGCCTGAGCAGTGCTCTTTTCTTCTGTTTTGTAGGGTTTTTTTTTTTGATTTAGCTGTTGGGGAAAACCATGAAAGCAGTCACAACATGCACAAAAATGAGCCACACACCACAAGCAGTGCTCTAGACAGTAAGTTACCCAAATAACACTTTGAGGTTGGTTTTTCTGGGAAAAAAAAAAAAAAAAGAAAAACTTTCTGCTTTCTCATGAACCTGAAGCTAACACTAAGGGAATTTGTGTAGCTACTGCCATTGGGTTACTTCAGCTTAGATAACAGGAAAATAAATCTAGGTGTCAAATAAATAACAGACTCTTTTTCTACAACAGATTTAATTAAAACAATCTATTTTGTGATATTAAAATAGCTGACCTTCAACTGATTCTCAACAGAAAATACAAAGAAATCTTTTACCTGATATAACTGTGCTTTTAAGAAGGTTTTAAGTCTTTCATAAAACCACAATGCATGTTTATTTCATTTTTCTAACCATGTATTTTCTGTAAGCCTATGTATATATGAATTCATGTATGTACATTTAGGTGCCTGATATTATTTAGAACTGCTCCTTACCTGAGAGGTAACTCCATAACAGTCTGTCTACACAGCTTATCTCCAAAGGATTCCCCTTTTAACCATGCAGAAGCTCTATGGGCCAGAGCTTTACACTGCCATAATGAGAGTCTTCTTGTTCATCAGAAGCCTTAATTAATTTGGCATTTTTTCTGATAATTTGTATCAAACCTGATTTGATCTATACATAGAAAAACCTGTTCTTAGTGTAGCAAACTGGGAAAAGTATACTAGTAAATAAAGAACAGTCCCGAATCTACAGAAGTGTGAATACTATTTGCTTATGATTTAAGACACAATTCACATTAGAGGCATAAGAAAAAAGGGCTTTTACCATGGCAGAGTCTGAGTTACTAATGTGCTTCTGAAAACTTATAGAAATTAACCTACAATCTTGGAAGATATAGCTGAAGGGTTTTAAAGAATCTGTACAAAATATATTTGTATGCATCTGGCCTTCTAATCAGGATGTGCTTGTTATTTTAGATCACTTTTGCAGGCTTAATTGTTTATCAGATAAAAACCTGTCCTGGTTTCAGCTGGGATAGAGTTAAGTGTCTTCCTAGCAGCTGGTACAGTGCTGTGTTTTGAGTTCAGTACGAGAAGAATGTTGATAACACTCTGATGTTTTCAGTTGTTACTAAGTAATGTTTATACTAAGTCAAGGATTTTTCAGCTTCTAATGCCCAGCCAGCGAGAAGGCTGGAGGGGCACAAGGAGTTGGGAGGGAACACAGCCAGGGCAGCTGACCCAAACTGG
>JANZLQ010000008.1:24407194-24433201 GCA_026212715.1 Elanus axillaris
GTGTTGTTATCATTATAATTACTTTCTTCTTTTCTGTTCTATTAAATTGTTCTTATCTCAACCCATGAGTTTTACTTTTTTTTTCCGATTTTCTCCCCCATCCCACTTGGGGGGGGAAAGGGTGAGCGGCTGTGTGGTGTTAGTTGCTCACTGGCGTTAAACCACGACAAAACCCCAGAAGAAATCCAAAATCTAAACTAACACTTTCTTTTAGGTTAATTTGTTCATCTTTGCATTTATTCTCGGAAGTTTGACATCTGGCAGTAACTTTCAGGTATGCTGCTTATTCATAAAGTGAAAGAGAAATGGTTTTCCTGTTTTGAAAGATGTTTGAAGTTTTAAACGTCCACTTACACAAATGAAAAAGTCAAAATCCCTAATAAATATATGCAGTGAATGACTTGGAAGGAGGAAAACCACAATGGTATTAAAGCAATGATGCTTAAATGTTGTGGCAGCTGATGTCTAGCCCTGTCCTTACCAGTGTCTATGTAATTTTGAGCAAGCCACTTAAACCACATCTGCACAAGGACTGGACTCTTGTACCATTTCACTGGTGTTGAGTTTTGAAGGCTGAAGGACACTAATGCTTTGTACTCCAAAAGTCATCACCAGCTAGTGCATTGATTTGACTTCTGTACCTCAGTTTCTTTCCTCCTCCCCCCCCCCCCAAAAAAATAGGAGTAATATCACCATATTCCCCAACAGAGTAGTTGCAGAAATAAGTATTTCCACATTTCTGAACCATCAGGATACCCTCATCATGAACTTCTTAGAGCAGCCTGTGAGGAATTAATCATAGTTCCTATTCAGAAATAAGGTTTGTATTGTATGAAGTAGGTAAAGCCTTGGGTCACAGATTGAATAATGAGGGTAAAAGAAAATATTGATCATCGTATTGATCACTAAGTGAGTATCATACATTCATGGCCTGTAGTGAGGCTGAGGTCCTGTGGAAAAGATGTTGTGTAATGGTGTAATTAAAGATTATAACATAATGCATATGTATGAGGGATAAAATTGACATTGCAGTAGTAATCTCAAATCTGACATTTTCAAGCATTTGAACACTCAACCTGGTAAGTTCTTTTAACATATTTTTGTGGTTATTTACAACATATGTGTAGGCAGTACTTAACTGTCCATATAAATGGTGGACTGCAGAGAAGGAAAACTCGAGAGAGAACCTTTTTAAATTGTATTTGTTATGTGTGTGCCCACAAATGGGCCCTTTCCAATAGAACAGCACAATGGGGTTGAACTCAATGGAACTAAAGTATTATAGCACTGAATCATAGAGTGATGAATCAGATTCCCTAGGGTTTTTTTGGCAATTTATGGTCTGATGTATTCATCTTGAAAAGAATCTTGTCTTCTCACCAAATAAATTTTTCTCACCTGCAAATTGCAGATTTGGTCAAAAACAGAAAGAGTAGGTTTGAATGACATGCAAATTCTGTAGCATACAACTCAGATTTTTTCTCTGTCTTTCCCTGCTATCTCATGTGTCCACATAGCTTGACATCACAAGAGTCCTTTGGGGACAAAGGTTATTGTAATAAACAGGAAGAAGAAATTTTTAATCAGATCTACTCAAGATGCTCCTTGTGACTACCAAGTTGGTAAATATGCAGGAGCTGAATTGACACTTTTAATACTGCAAGCAAATTCATTGTTTCAGACAACTAGGGAGAGCCATTTATCAGCTACTGACCATTTTGTTGTATCAGTATGGGGGAAGGAGGAAAAGAAAGGAGGAAAATGTGTCAATTACTGGCAACTCTTGCTGTCCTTTTAACAGTCAAGTAAAAGCACAATAACACAGAGGTGAGCAAAGGAGGCGAGAATGAAAATTTTGTAGGTCTTGCTTATCTTCGATTATGCAAAACCTTGAAGGACTTTCTTTTTATCCTTTTATGTCATTCCCATGAAAAAATAATAAAAAATAAAAATTAAATGTAGACGTATTTTTAAAGCACCCTTTTCCCTCTCCTTCTAGACATATGTATATATGTATTTGTTTCTGTAGAAAAATTTTTATATACTTATGCTTGCTGGATATAAGTGTTCAAGCTTGCAATTGCATCAAATTACCTTGGTAGAGTATGTGGGTGGTCTCATGGAATGCCACACTCCTCCTACTGAGATAATTGTATTCCAGTAGTGGTGGATTGTTCTTCCTTGCATAACATATAAAGCACTTTGGGATCATCTGTGGGTGACAGAAGCTACTGTTAATGTCATTAACTTTTAATCTAACGTAGTCAAAACTCTACTATTTATGTACTTTTGCCACATCCATTTAACCAGCACTACTTTCAAACATTGCATCAGATCTTGGATGGCCCTCTGTCTTTTTCAAAACATTCAGTCACACAGTCCCATATAGAAGATTAGTTTTTCTAGATAACATAAGAATATTTAAAAGATTCTGTTAAAAAAAATCCATAAGCAGATGTAATCACCTTTTCCAGTAATTATAGGAGAGCTTTGAAGAATGTACACATTTCATTTATTGTACAGAATCATTACCTTTCAGCAAGATCATGAAGTAGCTAATGCAGATACTCTATAGGAAGTTATCATTGTGTATAAATATGTTTTAAAGCACAAAATCTGACTAAGAATTTATTTTTACATCAGTAAGTTGTCTTAGATCTCAATCTAGTTTTTAACACTATAGTAAAGTCCTTGGTTATTTAGCAAGATTTTAAGCATATACTTAGGTCACATTGACTTGAATAGGATTTAGGCATGCGGTCATAATCAAGCATTTACGGAAATGTTTTCTTAAATGAATGTTCATTACTGGCTTGAGGATCTCCTATACAAAGAACCAGATTCTACTCAATAAACTCATGAAAACTCAATATAGGCAAAAAGGGAATAAAATATGGCTTACTTATGGTGCTGTTTAAGCCAGGAATATGCAAAAATCTGTTTGTGTACTTAAAGGAAAGCTCAAGCAATCTTTTTTACTGATGCTAATCTATTTTATTAAAAGAAAGTGGGCACATTGCCAATATATGTTGAAATGGATGATAAAGCTCAAAGCAAATAAAGACTGAAATAGGGATACTTGGGAGACACTTCATTTTAGCTCTGCTATATGGTGATTATCAATGAATGTAAAGTCTGATGCTGTTCAAAACTATGAATAGTTTCCTTGTAAAGAACTGCACCATTAGCCTCATTTTATTGACAATTAACCAGTGTATTGATTTACTATGGAAAGCCTTGGACTTCTTCATCTGGTATGAAAAGAAAACTTCCTGCTGCAATTGCCTTTTTTGTTATCCTTACCTATTCTGCTAAGTATTGAACTGGCACCAAATTGCAAGTAGTGTCAGTGACAAGTACTGCATTTAGAAGGGCTGATTTAACAAAGTAGCAGAGCAGCAGGCTGGTTATGGCAGTGACAGCAGCACTAAGAGTATTTCAAAACATTGTTAGACTTTCTAAATCTTTCTCTTATCATCTTTCTAATTTTTAATTTGCTCACTCATTCAATACAATCTCTTTTCAGAAGTCGTTCTGTTTCCCTTTCTGGAAGTCAAGTATTAAACTGGAGCCATTCCCTGCTGCACTTACCTTGGTTCCTTATTTTTTGGCACATATATAGTAATTCAGGCTATTCCAGCACTTAACTTTTTGTATCCTGGGCAGAGCAAAAAGCTGCAATGGCTGTGGAAATATGCAATTTGTCTTTATATGCTGTCAGTCCTTCTGCTAGATCTGCCTATGCCAAACACAAAGATGGAAGTGGGAGAGAGGAAAACTAATCTGCAGAAAGCATCCCAAATTCAATTATAAATGCTTGGTATGATAGAAATTAGCATTGAACTGAATAAATTCCAAGCTTTGACAGACTGAAGGTCTGAATGCCAGATGCAAAGTGATAATGTGTGCAAAGGTTGATTTGTCATAGGAAGTAGCAGCCAAGATGTTGGTAAGGTAACCAAGATACCTACTGAAATGTGAAAGAGATGGTTTAATGTACTGAACAAAGCCCTTAGGGAGGTGGTTGCAGGAGACATCAGTAAATACAGCATCAGTGGAATCCAGGAGAGTCTGGAGGGAAGCAGATGCTGGAGTAAGATTGGAAACCAGGTGAAGGGGCAACAACTGATGTATCCCTCATGGACAGGACTGATATCCCTTCCTATGTCACTGGGAACATAGAATAGCAAGTAGAAATATCTATTCACAGAATACAGTCTGCTGAATTGAGGAAAGAATCTGCTGAAGAAAGAAAATGATTGGCTTTGCAGAGCAGGAGCCTGTAGAAATGGCAATTGAGAAAACAACTTATGTGAATACACAATTGCTCTAGCAGCAGCAGTTTTTTACAAAAGATCATTGAAGACCCAGTAAATCATATAAACCTGCTTAAATTAGATTCTTGAAAGTCAATGTATTATTCTTGCATAAGTTGTATAATCCATGTAATATATACAAACTTTATAGCAAAATTCATCTGGGAAGGGTAGAAAACACATTTTGGAGGTCAAAATGAGGATTTGAGAACAGATCTTCTTTAAATTTCATGTGATTGATTTTAGACAAGTGCAAAGCATTGCACTTAGAAAGGAGAAATAAGATACACGCATTTAAAATAGGTTCTAGCTGGCTATGTAGTTGGATGGAAAAGATAAAAAGGCTTATCACAGACCTCAAATTGAATGTAAGTCATTAGTGTGATCCTGTTGCAAAACAGGAAAATCTCATTCTGGAATGAATGAAGATGACTGTTGGATGTAAGATATAGGAAACAATTTTTTTCTATCTTCCTGGGTTTAGGGCATCCTTAGCTGGAACAAAGTCCAACAACATGGCTTAGAGAAGATTGTCATAAGTTGGGGAGAGTAGTAAGGATGATAAAAGGTTTAGAAAAAGTGACCTATGAATAAAAAGAAAGGTTGAAATAATTGCATTTATTCAGTCTAGCAGATAGAAGAATAAGGGACAGGAGGCAGCAACAGTTTCTTCCATTAGGTAAAAGGCACTTATAATGAGGTCAGTGAATGATTGATCTCTGTGACCATAAGGTCTAAGGCAGAGAGTAACCAGCTGAATTTTCAGTAAAGACTTAGTTTAGATACTGGGAAAATTTTTGAAAGCCAAGGATTAGTTATAGCAATACAATAAGAAGGCTGCATAGGCTGGGTTTTTTTGGTTTTGTTTCTTTGTTTGGCTTTGATTTTGATTTTTTTGAGAGGCAAGACATATTCTTTTAGAGTTTGTCTAAGTGGTTTTTATCCTGTGTGTATGCATGTAGGACTAGGTGATACCTTCAGCTCTGTGATTTTTAAGATTCTGTGCTTAAATGACTGAGAAATTCACCAACTACAACAGAAATTTTCTACTCAACCAGAAATCAGAGAAGCTATTAATCAGGATGTTCTATGAAGAACTCCTCCGGTGACTGATGAATTCTTGGTAAAGATGAATGAAAATAACCTGCCAATGTGAATGACATTCATTGATTATGAGAAAGATACTGACTAGCATCAGAGAAAGAAAAATGCTGTGCTGAAAGGGACCCAAGCATAACAAAACACTATCTGCAGTTTCTGAGAAACGCAAGTGGGCTGGGCTGTGGCTGACACAGATGGGAAAGAAGAAAAAGAGAGCCTAGAGCAGTGCCTCTTGTCTGCAGTCTACTAGTGATGCATTCATAGAAAAGGATTAAAAGGGTCCAGTACTGTCTGACACAGTGTGTGAACTTGGAAGAGGCAAAAGTATTACTCCTGGCCCAGGTCTGCAGCAAAGATGCAATGCAGCATCCCACAAACAGCATAATGAAAGCTCAGGTTCAAACAGACTGGGAAAAGGCAGTTTGGGAGGGAGTTTGGGGGCTGAGGAGAGGGGAGGAAGAATGCTAGTGTTGTGCCAAAACACAGTTCTGACTTAAAAACCTAAAACCCCTATAACTCTAAATTCCTATTGCTCATTGCAAATAAAGTTGAAAGAAATTTGTATTCCCTTATTTTATGCTTGAACTTTGGCCAAATCCCTTTGAAAAAGTGGAGAGTAAAGAGCAACCAAGATGTCTTAATTTCCAAATGCCATTTCTTTTCTTACTGGGAAAACTTATTGTTTCATCAGGACCATGAGAAAAACGTTGAGGGTTTTTTTTGGTGCAAATACCATTTTCTCATGGGTTTCTACAACCCCAACCACCATGATACATGTTCTGACTTGGCTTTCTGGATACTGCTACATTATAAATAATAACGTCTACAGCTGCACTGAGCAGAGAAAAAATAAGGTTAAAACAGAAAAGGAGCACTCTTTGAATAGAAGAAAAATGAACAAATTTTGTGGAAAATGGCAAGGCTGAACTGATAAGGAATCACAAGATGAACTGAAGGAACTGCCACCACCTGCTGCACTACTCTGTATTAGGATTTCTGCTCTATTAGAGTGCATTAGGAAGGACAATGCAACAGAATGGGGATTACTTACATGGAAAATGCAATAAAATGTGGTCAGGCAAATTGTACTGTGGGCTCACTGTGATCACAGCAGTCATGGATGAAACCTAAGAAATGGGAAGAATATTACTATTGTGTCAATAAATGTAATTAAGACTGCAATGATTGTTTTATTCAGAATCCATATTTCCTGCTTGCTAATGTCTTTTTCAGAAATTTACCTTCCCAGATGATGCATCTCATATTAGTTCTTTTCTAGTTCATTCTGTAGAACATTTCCATTAGGCACAAGCAGAAAAAAAGCAACTGTATTATAAACAACATCAATTCCTAGCATTAAAAATGAATTAATTGAAAGAAAACTGTGTGAGGACTGCTATGTCCTAGTTATTCTAAACTCCAATTGAACTTTCACAAAACCTTTAAATTACCTGTGTGGAAAGGAAATGCCTGCTTGTTTGCTTGTTTGATTTTGTTATAGGCCTATCTATACTTTATTATTCTTTGCTAACTCAAAAATTTTCTTGCGTATAAAACATTCTTTGGTGTATGGAGTGTGATCTTTCTCTGAAGCGTGTAAGTGGTAGGGAAAGCCTGTGGAGGGAAGACGGAGGGGAACACATGTTGCCGGAGGTGCTGTGGGTCCTGTGGACCTGTTGTTGTGAGGTTTGGCTGCCAGGGCTCAGGGCCAGTGGAGAGCAGCCCCTTTCCCACTGCTGATCCTGGGGTGAGGCTCCTGGGCAGCAAGGTGGGCTGGGGGGAGGCTGCAACCAGGCCACCCCCAGCCCTGGGAGCTGCTGAGCCCGGCCCTTGCCCTGTGGGTCCAGACCCCATCCCCATGGCCCTGCTCAGCCATCACAGGGCTGTGTCTGGCTCTTGTTCCCTTCACCAGGCCTGTTCCTGACCCCCACCCATGCAGGGGCTGACATCCCAGCCTGTCACTGAGCAGGAGAAGAGACTGCTGGGGGTGGCTGAGGGCCTCAGAAGCTACAAAACAGCAGTGCAGGGTTTAACAGCAGAAGCCCTGTCAAGGCTAGGGGACCTGTGGGTGTTTCTGAGGTTTATATTTGAGAGTACTCCCTCAACAGACCCCAACTTCCTATCAAGTGGGACTTGGGCACACACCAGTCATCCCACTGATCCTCACCGGTGCAAAACAGAACCTGCACCCTTGCCTATGTGGAAGCTGCAGTGATCACTCACTGGTGGTGGCTCGTGGGAGCCATGGTCCCATGGCAGGCATGGAACTTTGGCAGGCGTCTTCACATGGGAGTGTGTCCTGGTGCTGGGAACTACATTTTTGCAAAATTTTGTACTCATGTGGCAGTGGTGAGAGACTGTCTGGGAGTCCTGACACACGGGAAGGACTTCACAAACCCTGCAAGGTGGCCTTGGGGACCTCATAGTCATTAAAGGGCATTGCCTCCGTTCTCCATAATTCAGCAGTATTTTCTCCATTAGCAACATGTGTCACAGGCACTGAAGAACAGGTGTCAGAGAAGACAAATGGGCACCAAAATTGTGCAGAACTGTGGTGAAATATACACAACCTTAAGGAATTGTTGTGTAGGGTCTAACTGTCTTCAAAGGATGATTTGCATTGCAGTGGCTTGGAGAAAAACTGAGTATGATGAATGTAAATGCATAACTTAAACCTAGTTAATTTCTTAATTCATTACAATACTTCTATAAGCAGCTTTGAAAATTATTGATTAAACAAACAAACAAAAACTAGGTTGTTTTTTGGCTGGCAACTACTCCAGCCCTAAATCAAATGTTGAATCTGAGGCAGCAGTGTGCTGCTTATCAGCCTGAGGTCATGTCCTTAATGCTCAATGAAAGGGAAACCTGTTTCTCATTCAGTGATTGCTCAGCTATAATAAACCGCTAACATTTTTTAATTTGATACTTTACATACTCATTAAACTCTGGTATCATATAACAGGGCAGAAGGTTTGACTTTTTCCCCAGGAGCAATTTTCTCCTGAAGCCTGAACATTTCACTGCTGTGCTGTAATCTAAAGGGTTATGGGGACTTGGTGGAATAAATGACACTGTTTATGAAAATAGCCAAACCCAAAGACAAACTTAAAAAATAGCACCCACCTTTAATGCATATACTGTTCAGAGGTTTCAAATCACATACAGGAGGACAAGTTATGAGCAGAGAACTTTATAACTAAACTATCACAGTTTTTATCTCTACAGGAGGGGAAAAGGAAGCTACAGGATAACTATCTTAAAAACTGATTTATTATGATGCATATTTTCCCACATATACAGACCCCCCCATGTTTAATTTATTCATCCAGTTAGAGAATGCAGAGAAAATACTGATCAAAATGCCTAACATAACTGAATGACTAATCCAATATCAGAAAATAAAAGAGGCAGTTAGGCATCAAGGTTTAAACTTTCAGCTTTCCTTCCAACTGTATTTCTACAGGAGTCGGAGGGGATGGGATTAGGCATGAAATCTGTGTTAAGTCATCCATTAAAAAGGGAAAATAATAAAGAATTTGGGTTAATAATTACAAAGAACTTTAAAATTAATTAAACAGAGTGACAGGACACAAGATGTTATACTTTGTTGAACCAGGAATGCATGTTGTGAAGCATACTGCTATAGGCCAAAACACATTCACTCACCTGAGGTACCTATTAATAGACCAGTTAAACTTGGGCTGGCACATCTTACTGCTCATGTAAAATAGCCACGGCATTTAAAACAATTCTTAGCCACAAAGCCTTTAGGATTTGTTAGTGACTTGTATATACTCACCCATGGCAGCAAGCAGTTTGTGGTGAGAATACAGTGGGGATATACTGCCAAAAATTATTTTGTTTTACCACTGTCATCTACTTCTTACCTCAACCTATGTAGTGGCCCCTTAAGAGGGTCTACATGAAATGATGATATCAGTCCTTTCTCCACTAATTTGTGGATTGTTTTTTGCAAGCTGATGCCTCTTCTTTGAATAGTCTTTGGCTGTGTCCCTATTGCTATGATGTTCAAGACTTGAGCCTAACCTCTGTTGTCATCCACTTTACATACATATTTTTTTTTCATCAGAAGTGAGCCAATTGACCCTCTGGGCAGGAAAGCATAGGCAAGGTGATGGTTATTGTGGTAGGAAAAAAAATATTCAAATTTGTGATCCACTCCAAGACAGTGTGGAGGCAAATCTGCTGTTCAAACCAATGGCTGAACTTGACCAGTGCTATCACAGGCACTGTGCCTGTGGCTTTTTAGATAGAGAGGTTGATATTAAAAGTCAGCTAAAAAAAAAAAAAGTGTCATTCTAAAAAGGTAAAACACTAAAACTACGGAAAAGTAGATGCTGCCTCAGGGCTCAAAATAAGTAAGCACTCTATAGATGTGTCTCCCCTTCTTTACAAAATGTTATAGCATAAACCCCAGAGTAATCATAGATTGACACTATCTCTCAAGAGAAGAAAAGGGCAGAAAGGAAACCCAGAATTAGGGTGGAAGGAAACTAGAGGAGATAAATGATAGAAAAATAGAGACCTCAACAGGTGGTGATATAAATATGGGACTACAGAAAGAAACAGGACTGTGGAGACTGTAAGAAAATAAAAGCCAAAGGGACGTGTGAAGACAAAACACCAGAGCAAAGAAACAGAAAGAAACATCAGGGAAAGAAGAAAATGGTTGGTTGTTTTGTTGGGTTTTTTTCTGAAGGCAGGTTTTGCTGCAGAGCTGTGGTTGAGATTCAGGCTGAGAATGACCTTCTACTTGTGAAGGGTGGAATAGCTGATCCATGCAGATTAGAATTTCACTATAAGATCAGGTTTATGATCTCTCTAGTCCAGAACCAGCTCCAACAGTGGATATCTACTGCTGATACAAAAGTGCAAGAATCCTGTAGTAGCCAAACTTTGTATAAATTGCTCCCATATAAGTCCCATGTGTTTCCTAAAAGTTAGGGATTGGTTCAAGACTGAAGCTCATCTTGCTTTATTCCACACATAAGCTCCAGATATTCATGTTGTTGTTATAAACTTCTAATCCTTCTTTTAATCTTTTTAAGTTCTTTACTTCAAACAATATCAAGTTGTAGCATGCTCTACTGGGCCCTCTACTTTCTCCTCTGGAAAACTGTTTCTGTCAGCTGGGAAAAGAGGATTTCTGGCAACTACACTTGCAGTCTTTTGATACTTCAGCTGGTGCCCAAAATTAGCTGTGGTGATTCTGGTAATAAATTACCGTTTTTGATGTGTATGCATCTACATTAGCCTTCAACTGAGATGAGGAGGAGCTTTGTAGCAAATTTTCCAACTGTAACCACTTTGGTTTGTAACATGCAGTGACTTAAGAGTGCATAAACTGAATTACTGTTGGATGAAATTAATCTAAATGTTCCAACTGTTATGTGGCAGTGAGTAAAAGGGGCAAGACTGGAGTTAGTCTGAAGTAAATGTCTGACAAAATGCATATAATATGGACATTAGGTTTCAGCAGCAGCTGTTTCACTCGATGGATACACTCCTACTGCCTAATAGAAACTGCTAATGCAGACATAACCATCTTTAATCAGTTTTGCAGGAATAAAGTTTTGTACTGGAAACGCCTTACTGGTTTGGTTTTGTTCACTCCCCCACTGTATGTTCTGTTCTTAACACATTTGAAGAAACAAATCAGTAAGTAGAGGGTAAGTAAGTTAGGCACAAGTGTGTGCTCTTTGTGAATTTGTGGGGAGCTAGAATTTTTGGTGGAAGGGAGGTGATGAAATTCAATTAATGATTGAGAAAGGGAGCATTGGTAGGTAGAGATGTGGAAAGATTGAATCTCCCTTGAGAAGATGAAAGGACAGTTCAGTAATTTGGAACAGTGAGGATCCATTTGGAGGGCAGAGAGGAAAAGAAGTAGTAAAGATAGTATAGTTGTTTTCAGATCTTCAGCTCCAATGCACCAAAGTAGTGTTCTGAAAATTAAAAGAGAATGGAGTGGGAAAAATGTTGTTTTGTTTTATTGAACACACAGAGGTTTTTATCATAAATATGCATTTGTGATTGCTAACATTTGTGTAAAGGGAGTTTATAAAACAATGGTATCTGTCCCTTTGGTTATGCACTAAAAATAACTAATGTTTTGACAAAGAATCTGGTCTTTTCCTACTCATTTCAGGTACACCCAGACCTATTGTGTATGCATGGCATAGTACTAGGATTATACACTGTAGTATTATTCAAGTATGCAAAGTCCCATTGACATAATAGTCAGGGGAGAGTATGGTTTAATGTATCTGTAATCCACATATTAAAGCTCTCTAAGTATGATTTGACATGACAGTCCATAATGCCTTTAAGGTTTAACTTTCTATTGTCTCTGTGACATACACTCCACAAATTACAGTATAGGACTGTCTCATGAAATTCCATTTATGATCCATATTTTTAATTACATTTATTATAAAGATATATATGCGTATCTATGCATATATACATGTATATGTCTACAGCTTTTAAATATCTACCCACACAAGATAGGAATTCAGAGATAATTCCTTTTTCTAGTCTTTAGTTACCCCTGCTGTGCCTATGCATTGAAGTTAAGTAATCTCGAAGGGCTGTAGAAAGTGTCTGTGCCATCAGCGGGGGAGCAAAAAGGGAGGTGTACATGGGAGCATTAATACTAAAACTGCAAGCTGCCAACTCCACTGATATGTCACAAATGCCCAGTGATCCACTGCATGCTATAGTCATCCTCCTGCACTCTCATCAAGCACTCACTAAATATGGTAAGTTCCTATTCCCTAGCCTGCAGTTGCAGGGAAGATCCTGGAGGGTTTGATAGCTGACCTTCTGCCAAGGATCATGGATATCAGTGCCACAGAGTTAATGGAGCTGGGACTGGTGGTAGCTGTGTTCTCCCTTGTGAAGTCCCCTCACTTTTATGAAAAGGGGACATGGCAGCTGCTGGGGAGGGGCAGCTGCACGTTTCTTCTAAGAACCTAAGGGCAGCTGAAATGGGTGGTAGGGGCCATAAGAAGACAGACCTGCTGCCAGAAGCATCTTTCATGGATGTGTGTGACTACAGTGATAATTAGCTTTGAGGCAAAAATGCATAATTCAGACTATCTGGTGTCATCTATGGGTGCTAGAACCTGTCTGCCTGCACAGTGGAGCAAGGTACTTAATGGTGTGTGCTTTGGATGTTTAACTAGGCATGTAATGATTTTTCATCAGTAACAGTGTTAGCAACAAAGCTGTATCTGCCATAGGTAGAAGGCAGCTCCACAAACAGCCCCAGCTAGCAAACATTTGTATCCCCAAGGCATTGCTGGATCCAGAAATGAGATTTCCTAATAGGAGGAAGGGGTGTATCATGGCAGTAGCAAACATAGATGAAGAGCAACTGTGAGTTACAAAACCTCTCTTGAATGATATTGAAAATAATCTGATAATCAGAGTTTGTAATATATATAGAGATATATACACATAAATACTTATATAGAGAGGCTTTTTAGAATAATTTGAGTGCCCTCATGAATTTAGAGATCTCATATTGCATGAGGATGCAGCCCTAGTCAGAGAAGAACTCCCTAGAGAGAAGACTCAGGACAATGTTATTTTAATAACCTTAGCAGATTATGCATTTACATCTCTGAGCCCTTCCCTGTTCACACTGCCATCCCATCATTAGCTCAATCTAATGCTCCTAATTTAATATGTTTTGTCTTTTCCATAAAGAATGAGAGTGCCTGTCTAAATGATTAGATCACTATAAAGAAAAGGTCTGTTAGTGTTCTTTCTATCCAGAAGATCATGTTGAGAAATATGATGATCCTCATTATGCAGCATTCCTTTTTCTGGGCCTGATCGGGTTCCACAAATAGGAAATGCTGAAATTGCCAATATTCATTTGCATAGCTTGCCTGTCTGCCTGCTGCTTTTCCACTGGGACCTGTCCCACACTGCTTCAAAACCTTTCAGTGACCACTTATATTAGTCTGTTTTTTCCACTCTTGTACTCGTGAACCATCTGATTTTTTTTATGGTAGCTTTTAAACATTTATCTCCGTGTCTGTTTACTGCCACCCAAGCAACATGTTTCCTGAGTCTTGTCTATAGAAAAATGCACACCAGAGACTCTTCCTTTCAACAGCTTCTAATTAGGCCGCTGAGGTTGAGGTCTGAGCAAAGCAATTTTAAGGGTAACTTCCTTGAGCTGGCTCCAGTGCTTCCTGCTTACCAGAGCTCACTGCTTAAGAAGCTTATCAGCTAACTTCCTGCTGGTGAGACACTTGCCAATCATCTGACATTACTCTTTCACCGTATCAATGAGCTGGACTGCTGTTTTGAGAATAATAAGAATTAGAAAGAGGAACTGACCTTGTACAAAGGAGTATTGTGGCTTGCATGCAGAACACAGCTGCTGTTGCGAGTAACGATTCCATTTCTGGGGCACACACAGTATCACTAGGTGTAAATATTCCTGCTTCTGCCTGAAATGCATGCAAAGCTGGCCTTTGCACAGCCTGTCTCTTCTGACTCTTGATGTTGGTTGCCTTGAGATTTTTCAGGGATTTTTCACTTTCCCCATAATGAAGGAATGGTTTCCCTGCATTGTTTTCCCTCCCTTCACTTCCCTACCGGAAAATGTTATTTTAAAGGCAAACAATTTTTCCCATATGTTGATCTTAATTCTGCTTTTTCACAAAATGACAGTTCAGTCAGTGCAAACAGCCTTAAACTTGGACAGCTATGCAGCATTAAAGTTGTTTCTGAGAGTTTTGAATTGCACACTGGCCCATTTGGCCCATTTGTGAAATTAGAAAGTCTCCCTCTTTTTATTGCAACTTGGATAACAAACATAATTTTTTGTTTACTATTCCATTTAAGAAAAATAAACCCACAACCCACACAGAAAGCATAAGTTTTTTATTTCTTCTATTCCCTCCCAAACCTTCCCCTCCTTATTAAAGAGTAGGACATAGTTACATCATTATTCCTACTGTATTTCATCCATTAGTCAGTAAAGAAATTGGAGAAAACAGCCCAGAAATAGAAATTTTAATCTACATTTGATATACGTTTGAAATATTAATCTATCCAGGCCAAAAATTTATAATATAGATGTGAAAAAGACAACCCAAACAAATGATAAATTATGGTTCCATAGTGTTCTCCCATTACAGAGTTATCCCTGAAAAAATGCCTGTATTTTTACAATGTCTGAAGAATTCTATTGGTTTTATATATGTTTAAACTTTTCTTTTTATAGTGTTCATTTGAAGCTACAGAATTTTTTTAGGAATTAACCAGGATCAACTGTCTTGTAGTTCTACAACAGTGAGATACCTCTGCTAAACTGAAATAGCTACTATAAACAAATAGAGGATGTTTTCCATCTAATGTTTCTCCATGCATTTTCTATGAAGAGATATTGAAAATAGTTAAGTTCTTACTACAAGCATTAACTGATGTTATGGAGCTCTCTCTTCTTGGGATGAATTCAGTAGAGAGATTAATAATTTCTTTTCTGTGATAAGCATATTATAAATACTCAGGCACTTAAAGAAAGACACAGATAAGACATACCTTTATCTTTTGTGTCAGACTTTAAGACAGGGAAGGTGTTTCTTCTGATTTTTCTTCATCCCATGTGTTAGGCCATGACACAACTCATTTCTGACCATGCTGCCTTATGCTTTATTGGCTGCTTGCCCATTTCTTGGCACAATTTCACAACATGTGTCTTGAGCTCTATTTGATTCACTCCTCTGAGGTTGATTTGTCCCTTGGTGCCAATGTCTGTAATATAATTGCCTGTACGCAGGCTGCTTGCAGACAGAATTCTTCTGCTGGGTACATTTTGACACACCCCATGTGGTCCTCATGGTTTGCCAAAGCACTTGCTGCATTACAACCTGTTTTCTTGTCAGCAACAAGTGCCTTCGATGATGTCTTTTTTTCTCTGCTGTCCAGGCACCATTTTTGTAAAGACACCTGTCTTTTATGGGGTTCTGCTCTGCAGAAAGAGAGTTAATAGTTAAGGATAGTAAAAGCAATTACAGAGTTTGTTGGATCTTGTTACTATCACAATTAAAAATTTAAAGAGAGAGTAGTTTAATAACATTGATTAGATCCATAAAAGGATTCAAGGCACAACAGCTCCCCATCTTTTATACAATTGAGTTATTCACGCAGAGAGAACAGAACTGGTTTCATTTCCTGCTTTGGTATAACTAGCACCACAATAACCTTTATCTAAACCAACAAGTTATGCTAGGCAATGGCACTTTTTATCCTTTCTCATTGAAACTGTGACAATGCACAACACAAAGCTGAAGAATAATGTATCAAAAGTGACCACAAGTGAAGCATCACTCTATCTTAGTGGTTCAAGCATTCACCTGAATGAAAAAGAGCTTTGTTCAAGACTCTATTCAAACAGCTGTTTATGTATTTTACCTTCAGTGGTCTTTGGATAAATGCATTAACACTGTAGAATAACAGGGAAGTCACTGCACAGACAGTACCTCTAAGTCAGACAAGAGCAGAGTCAGTTCTTTTCAGAATTGAAGTACTTGCATTTAAACATCTAAATTCCAAGTTCCACTTTATCACACAAGTCTTTGTGATCAAGTCTTGTGAGTGTTACCTTATCTACTTAACAAAGAATACTTAACTCTTGCTTATATGATGTGGTCAACATTAGCAAGCATTGCTGATCTCAAATGGTTTTTGCAAGTACCCTGGGACCCTGAAGATCAGATTCTGGTACTCAGTGCCGTAGGTCAGTTTATTTCCAAACTGAAGGTATTAGAGGTATTGTACAAGCATTCAGAATGAATAAAGTTGACTGCAATAAAATTTAATTTTTTTAATACTCAACCACTTATTTCTGGAAAGGTACAATATTTGACCTGATATTCCAGCTGTACATCTGCACTAGTTGCCATCATGGCTCTCCTCAAAAGTTTTGAGTCCAGATGAACCTGTTGAGCCTAACACTGTTAGTGCAAACAAATTACATGAGTGTAAGAATTCAGTGCATCCTGCAGGCACTCTGTATGGACAGACCCCAAAATGTTTGAATACACATTTAAAGTTCCAGTCCATTGCTAGTGTTTTTTGTCTTTCTAAGCAGGATGCAGGGAGGAAATCCTGTAGGATCATGAGATTCTAGAAATAAAGAACAAAAAAATGACACATAATCACACTGTATTTTGTTATTACTGTTTCTTATTCTTGGACTGAAATTATCAAGAATTATAGACACAGCAAGTGTGAATGAAGAGTCAGGCAAACCCACTTTTTTATTATAAACAGGCTTTGAATTCCTTTGGCATTTGTTCAGCTAGGTTGTTACTCTGTCTACCCAGTTTTCTATCTTTTGTCTGTAAATATATTTGTGGAAAGAGGTCATTTTTTCTAGACAGAACAGTCTAAGTATCTGTCTAAGTGAAGTGTACATTTATTTATAGCTGAAGAGAAATGCTAAATGAAGTTAATCAGGTAATTAATAGACCCCCTTCTTCAGAAATGCCTTCATATTTTTCTAACCCAGTTTGGCTCATTTTGATTGGTAAAAAGCCAAGAATGTCTTTCCCTCCACTCTCTCACTTCTGCACTTCAAAAAAAAAAATCTGACATGAAAGAAAAACAGTTCTGATGTATTTTAAAAGAAAATGAAAAGGAGTCAAACTTTCATCTTAATGTTAATATTGTAACAGAAATGCCGATTAACTGATTAGTGACTGATGCAGTGCGCTAAGGGTCAGTTTCTCACCTGCTGCACATCATTATGTCTCTAGGACACTACATTCACATCTAATCTCTGTGGTTAGCCAAGTGTGAACCAGTTGCCAGGCCCAAGCATGTGCTGCACATACCTAAAGTGCTATGTGCTCACATTCCAAATTTGCACTCTACATGGTGCCTACACACACAACTTCAGCCTTGGTTCCATCAAATTTGCACTAAAAAGAACCCTTCCTGTGCATTAAACTATGAAAAAAACTCATAAAGTATCCTTTTCTTGTCCTGATGGAAATGGCTGTAGTACTTCACGTGGATGAAAGAAGAATCATGGCAGGTCCTCCAATCTTCCTCCCTTTTTATCTCCTTTTGAAAGTTCCCCACTAGAAGTACTTCCTCAAGATAGGGGTGGAGATATGGGTCTCCTCTTGGTACTGTGGACAGGGATCAGAGTGAAAAGAGCACTGATAAGTCTATCTTTAATGTTCTGTGCACATCAAGAAAACAGCTTTCTTCGATAATGATGTTATCAAATACAGTTATTTATTTCATGATATGGAGCACACCACCTAGGGGATCATGAATAATTCATTGGCTGAGATTGAAAAGATACTTTTATGCTTGGGCCTTGTAATGGGAAGATGAAAATAATATTCCGTTCTTTAAAGAATTTAAGAAGTTCTGAACAACTAAAAATTAAGTTAATTAAAGCAAGATTTATTTTTTTTTCCTAGATAAATGGGGTTAAGGAGAAATAAATGGACATAAAAGCCTTAGGTTATATATGCTTTAGTATGAAGATAGGACATTGAAGGTTACTCTTTCCCTTTCATTTTTGCAGATGGATGAAGAGAATGAATGGACTGTGCATGCTGATGCTGCCCCACAAGTTCACAGCCTGCAGAGTTCAACCAACAATGGAGGAAGCCTTTGCTTATAGTTGAATGGCACAAGCTAATTTTCCCCAGAGGTAATGAGATAACTGTCTTCCCTTTGACTACATACAGAGGCGATGTTGCTAGGACAAGATGCAAAGTCAAAAAGCTTTTCCCCTTAAGTTGTAAGCTCCTTCTCTGTTTTATTAATCTGCAAATGTCTCATACATTTATAGTGCTGTACAAGTAATAATGTAGGTGACATTAAGTAGATCTTAATAGAAGCTTTCCATTAGGCCTTTCAAGCATGTAAACATACTTGGAGAGCACATTCCTTAAATAATCAGATTTCATGATTTGGAAATTTACTTTAAGTGGCAGTTTCCAGAAATTGTATAACACAGGTATGGTTCTTTAAAACTTCAGGGAAGGTAGGAGTGGATCAACAACATGCACAACTGTGAAATATTCATTCTGGAAATAGATTCCATTGTTCTATCTTGACAATCAACTTTTTTTGTGCTTTCCATTGCTGTGTGGGTATGTTGTATTTGACATTTCATCACCTTGTATGAAAAGTATTAAGAATGTATGAAGAGTGTTAAGCATATGGGTCTGAGACAAGTGTGGCAATGCAAAAATCATAGCTCTCAATTTAAATAGGTGATATTATTATGAAGTTGCTAAACAGGTCATCTGGTAATGAGCATTCATACAAATAAACTCAGAGGGTGGTTTAGAGCTAACTAGTGGAGATTGTTTGTACTAGGGAGTCTCAAGCACAAGGCATGGCATAACTTTTTCTGCTTGAAAATTAACCCATAATGTCATCTTAGATAAGCTATTTTCTTTAACTAAAATACTATGCTTGCAAGATTATTACTCACCTTACTTGATTTTTTTGCTTAGTTCCAAGCAGTAGAAAGAAAGTGTGGAAAAATAAAAAATAGAGTTTTAAAATTTCTTAAATGGCCAGAGGCAAAACATTCACAAAAGGAGAAGTTTCTGTCTGGAAGAGAATAAAGATATATAAGTAGAAAAATACGTTAATATGTACAAGATATAACCGTAAGATTTTTTTTTTACTAAAATACCTTTGCTATACATTTAACAGTTGAGTTATTAAATGTTTTGTCTCAGATTTCAGTTACTGAGAAAAATAAATTTCTGTATTTTTCTTATGGAAATCAAGAAGAAATTCCCAAAGTGCACCACATCTTCTGTCAGGAAGCCTTGTATGAAAGAAATGTCTTTTTTAACATAGTGGGCAAAGGCCACACATCTGAAATAGTTCATTATCCTGCAACTTCGCATTGTTCTCAGTAGCTGCATCTTAGCAGTCATGTGCATGGCTGCTTTAGTGACCTTCAGAGGCTGAATGTGTCAGTTGTCCAAATTGACAACTGAGTTATAATTCCCACCAAGCCCAAGTACCTGCATTGCTTTTCTTTGTTTCAGAGATTTTTCCACCTTGCAGGTAGCTGCTTTCAGCTTATCCTGGTTGCTCAGAAGCACACCTGCATCTTAGAGGCAGCCTTAGCTTCTGGGGCACCTTCTGAAAATTGATTTATTTAATCTCTGCACTGAAGTTTTTTCAAAACACTGTCCAGGCAATCCACATTCCAGCTTTTTGCTTTACAAGGCAGTAGAGCTCTGCACAGGGCTGAAGTAGATTTTGAATGAAAAATCACTTCATAGTTTACAGAATGCAGTCTAGTTTAAAGAAAACTATAGGATAGTATTCTAGCCTAAAGTCTGCCTAGAAGTGAACAAACATTTAGAGCTCCCTAAGAAAGTCATCTTTACAGGCCCTGGAGCACTTAGGTGGAATCCCATGACAGGTCCTTTCTCACATGTTATTCAACAAATTTCTTTAACAGAAGGTCATGTCAAACAATCCTGAGGCCTGCTTTCTGGGACCACAATAATATTCACTTCCTACATAGGTATGTCTTTAAAGAATATTGCTTATAAGGTAAATTCTGTGCTTCCACGATTTTGCCTTTAGCTCATCTTCACTATCTTCGTATTAATGTTATAAGCATAGGGTTGGTTTTGCAATACTTCCACCATGAGACTCCCCTTCACCTAGTGCACGACACTCTCCCTAGTAGTTTATGTATTGTGACATAATCTACCTCCATTCTCTTCCCTCCCACTCAATTTACACTTTCTCACGTGTGCTGAGAAGAGCATTGCCTCCTAAAAAATTTCCTACAACATGGAAAGAAAAGGCAAATTATATACTGCCATCAATAGTTATAACTGTAATGAGTATTTCAGTGCCGTTTATCTGCCTCTCATTATTTGTTTGCACCTTTTAATTATCTGCTGACACACACTTTTAAAATGTTAATTTATTATGTGTTTTTATTCCTGTATGTAGGTGCCAACTTGAAGGGGTGCATGTTGCTTTCCAGACATGATTTTGTTGAATAAAGATTTAGGTATCTGAAGGAATATCTCTGGGTTTTTTCTTAGCATTGCTAAGCCTTACTTCTTGATGCCTCATCCTTGACTGGATGTCCCATCCTGAGCTTAGGAGCTTCCCTATGAAGCATGTAAGGAGACGTGCTTCAGAAAGGGGGTAAGAAGTGCTTCAGAAAGGGGGTAAGAAGTGCTTCAGAAATGGGGTTAACAGTCTTCAGATTGCCTGAAAGTCACTTGTAAGTGACTTGGTTCAACCATAGGTTCAAGGCTCAGTCTTACATTCCATGCTTTTTCAGAGTACAGACACTCAGGAGGCCTAGGGAACCACCTTTGTTAGCAATTTCAAGCCTCAAGCCCTCTCCTAAAGAAAGAACCTACTTTGAAGATAGAGCTCTCACTTTTAAAAAATAGCCATGGTGCCCCATTTGTTGGGTTTTTTTTTTTTCAAAAAATTGGATGCTTGGAAAAGTGCAGATTTAAAGGAAGATCCCCCGCTGCAATCCTGCCTTCACTAGCATTCACAAGTACCATTTTCCAAAGGGATGCCCTAACCACAAAAGTGGTCAGTGAAATTAAGGTATTAAAAGCAACTCTTTGTAGCTTTCTAGAAAACAATTCACTGTTCATCACAGTGGAAAGAAGATGGACATCTTTCTAGCTCAGGTACTATGTATGGGTCTCCCTGAAAAGGAGGTGAGTGACCATGCTGGGTTCTGCTTCTAGGACTCTCTAGAAGTGTCACTAGGAAAAGGAAAGGGAAAAAAAAAGAAAGAAAACAAAGAGAAGCAAAGAAAACCAACACTTTTTAGAGGAAAGATCAGCACTGAGTTTTTTTTTACTGGTTGTATTCTCTCCATGTAAGGAAAGCAGTAAACCCTGACCACCTTCCAGAGCAAGAGCTATTAGGTGAAGAGAGTGTGGAAGTATGATCTCCCTATCTTTTGCTGGTTTTTTTGTTGGTCTTTTTTCTCCTCTGTTCTGAATGAAAATGGATGTATGTGTGTGGCCAGTATTCTCTATAGATCATGGCTGGTGAGGGTTATGCATGTTTTGTGTGTGCCTACCAGGTTAAACCTTCCCTAGGACTTAGGCAAATGAACACCTAGTCTAAAGATCCATTCAGACTCAGTCAGGTGTAGATGCCGGGATGACAACAGTCCCTGAATGCACAGCAGTCAATCTGGAAGTGCCTATAGCTTGGACAGGTTCTGGGGGGGATCATGTTTGCATTTGCAAACCTAAATTCTACCCCATTCTAATTTTTAAAAATGTACATTTTTCATAGTGCTATATGGACATTTTTTTCTTTAGTCACCTACAGAAAAATTAGCTATTAGGAAAAAGTGAATTTATATCTTTATTATCCTATCACTCTGCTGAATCTCTTATAGCCTTCACCTAATTATTCTCAATCTCTGCGTGTTTATGTGTTTTCCTGCTCTCATCTGAAATCCCGTGGCTTTTATGATAAGAGGTTTTGAGACAATCCAGCCCTCTGTAGTACTTCTTTAAATGAAAGATAAAATTTGTCTCATGTGAAATCCTAAACTGTACTTTATGTTTGTTATCATATAAACTGTGCCGGGTATTTTATTCTGAGGTATTTTGTCCTGATTGTTGATGCCTCTTCTATTAAGTTACTGACTACAGCAATGGTACTTCATTCAGAAAATCACACATCAACAAGGTTTGCAAGATATTCCTAGGCTATGGCAATAGAATTATAAGATTAGATTCATCCTTGTAATCTCTGCTTCCTGACAGTTTTGGCAGAACTCAGATTTGCTGTATGTGTTGAATTTAGTGTCAAATTTCAGCATGCACTAAGGATAAAATTGATGATAAAGCTGGAAGCTGGAAAGGAAAGAACCACTGAACACAGACAAATGCACAGGATGTGGAGGAACTAAGATAGTAAGAAATGCCTTCTTTGATGTAAAGACAATTAAAAAGTCTCTAATGCCAGTTGTGGTGGATTGACACTGGCCAGCAGCTAGGCACCACACAGCTGCCTGCTCACTCTTTGTCCCCAGCAGGATGAGGGAGAAAATAGGAAGAGCACAAATAAGAAAACTTATGGCTTGAGATAAAGATGGTTTAATAAGCAAAGGAAAGAGGAAGGAAGGGGGGGGGAAGTGGTGCAAAGGCAATCATTCACCAGTTCCCACCAAGTAGATCGAGGCCCATCCAGTGTCTGAGCAATGACTAGTACCTCCCAAAAAAACTCTCCTCAGTTTTTATTGCTGAACATAATGCTATATGACATGGAATATTCCTTTGGTCAATTTGGGTCAGCTGTGCAGGTTGTGTCGCTCCCAAATTCTTGCCTACCCTCAACCTTACTGCAGAGGCAGAGTGGGAGAGAAAGCCTTGATGCTGGGCAAATACTGCTCAGCAACAGATAAATCACTGGTGTGTTATCAACAATGCTTTAGTCACAAATCCAAAACAGCATCATATGGGCTGCTATGAAGAAAATTAACTCTATCCCAACCAGACCCAGTACACCAGTCCTGGAAAATAAGCTGAGAAATGAAGAGGGAAGTAAGTCTCAAAACCACCTATTCAGTCAAAGAAATTCAAAGGTTTGGCTTTTTTTTTTTTTTGGTTGGTTTTTTTTCAGTACATTTGGTATAATTTTTTTCAGTGTCAAACCAGGTATTGTTATTTTTTACGTTGAAGATCAGCAGTGAGGAAAAGCAAAACAAAAGCACAAAAATAAGCCATAAATATGCAACATTACTTTCTAGTGTTCTCTTCATTCTCCGTTTCTATCACAAATAACGTCAGGATTGACTTCTCATAATTGTCCATTGCTTTGGTGTCAGAACTACTGAAAACATTGTTCTGTGAGGATACCACACTTAGATTGCTAATTACCTCTGATGTGCTTATCAGCACTAAGAATCCCATGGCTCTGGAAATATTTGTGAATGCTCCTTGGATTTATATCTCTGCTTCAGAAGTCTTTTTTTTTTCTTTTTACAGGATTACTTTTACTGATCTACACAGGAGATTATCAAGAAAGTTATAGGAATAGCCAAAGGACCATTTTGTTTAGATCTTATTATAATTTGAGCTTTTTTACATAAATCTATTAAAACATTAATCTGGCCTTAAATTGTCTAGAGATACGATGTGTACAACATATTGTAAGGGCTAGGAGAATTCTATAGAAAATGTCTGCATAATCAGCAAAGACTTTAACGTAGATGTATGTCAATTTACCTAACCTTGATGTAAAATCTTAAGAAATATCCTTAGGATTTTTTCTTCTTTTTATTATGTTAATGGCCAAGACCAATGGAATATGTAAAATGCATGAAAATTTATGGGGTTTAATGTAATTGCTGTCATATTTGCAAGGCAAAAATACAGAAACTCTGTGAAGATTTGAATTTAATTTGCAAAGAGAAGAGAGGAAAATTTATTTCATAGATTCAGGGAAAGTTTTCTCGAAGTAATTTATGTTACCTAACTTTTTTTTTTCATTCTTCATGAAATTCAAGAAAGGTAAAAATTCCTGTTGAGGTTTAGATAAATGCTGGGGAAAAAAAAACAAGAAAAACCAAACTCTGGCTGAACTAAACTGGAAAATCAAAGGAAGCTTGGTTAACTTCTGCAATTCATTTTGCTTAATTCTAGGCCTCAGTGTTTCAACAATGAAGCTCTATTTGTTTAAGGTATTATCTACCCTGACCATCTGTTATGAACCTTTCGATGCAGGATTCTGCCCTCCTAAAGACTCATTGAAAGGGAACTTTTGCCTTAATATTAGCATCTGTTAGTGCAAATCTGGCATCTCAGATCAAAACACCAATCGGACTTCATGGAGAACTGGCTGAGGTGGAAGCACAGATTTCCTCTGTTGACTCTGCTGTGCCAGCAATACAATAGCTGTAAGGTATAGGTGTCTTAAACTGCCACAAGTCTAAGTGAGTAAAGCATATTTGTTCCAAAAATAAAGACTCAAGTTCCAATGCTGAAGATAATGACAAAATCTCTTTGACATCTGTGGGTCAGAATGATAATTTAGGACTTCGGCATGGCTATTCCACAACTACAGGTACCTCATAGTTAAAGGTGACTTTTAATAGATGTGTGCAGAAATAGGCATGTGGATTCTGCCTGGAAGGCCATAAAAGAAAGGTTTATTGTATTCAGCATCTCTTCTCACCATCTGTTGCCCAAGAAGTATTTACAATAGCCACAATATTTCACTTTCTGAAAGTATGCATTAATAACTGTTTTCCCACATATCAAAACAAAACCAAAGATTAAAATGGCTTTAGGAATTAATTTAAGGAAAAGAAAAATACAAGAATTATTTTAGACAGATGCACTTTTGCAGGTCTTGTTTCCAGCTGTTAATGGAAACTGAGAAGTGCTGTATGTATATACACTTACCACTTTTCTGTTACATACTTGTTTGAGTGTAGGCAAAATACTTAACCTTTTTGCAAAATGGAAGTAAAATATTTTCATGTCATGAAGTGTGATGATAGGGTTAATTAAAGTAGGTGAGTTGCTCTGAAATTGCCTATCTATGAGCTTACAGTATAACAAGTTTTTAAATTTTTTTATTAAATAGATTGAAAGTAGGATGTACTGGAAATCACATAAACACACACATTCTTTTAAGATTCTCTGGCTGATGTCTTGACCAGACAGGCATGGATAAACCCCAGATAAGCATCTGGATGCTTATCCAAAGTAAAGACAGTAAGTTTGAACTGTATTCTTTAGCCTTTGCATGAGGTTTTTTATTAATAGCACACAATACACAAGAACCTTAATGCTGCTCACTTCAAATAGGTCAGAAAGAACGTGACTGTTTCTTCATACAAATGGAAAAGGAGTTATCTGTCAAAATAATTGAAACTACAATGAATTGTATCCACTGTATATAACACTGAATCTAAAAAATTTCTGATAAAGTTTGCAAATAATAATCCGAATCCCTTTATCTAGGTCTAGTGATTAGGTCCACTAGAGAAACACTGCCACTTTCAGTGAACTGAGGCTTCTGCTTGCTACAAGATATTAAATCAAAATATCCAAGGACAATATTTCAATTTTAAATTTTTATACCGTATCAAAGCAGTAAAACAAAATCTGAGGAAGGAGAATGAATTCACTGCTGGCTGCCTTCGTCATCTCTCCTCTCTTTTGAGTGGTATGGTTCAATTGTCATGGTTTAACCCCAGCCAGCAAAGAAGCACCATGCAGCCGCTCACTCACTCCCCCCCCGGCCACCCAGTGGTATGGGGGAGAAAATCGGGAAAAGAAGTAAAACTCATCGGTTGAGATAAGAACAGTTTAAAAGAACAGAAAATAAGAAACTAATAAAGATAATGATACCACTGATAAAATGACAACAGTAATAGTAACTAAGGATTGGAATGTAGCAATGATGCACAGAGTAATTGCTCACCACCCACCCATCAACACCCAGTTAGTCCTCGAGCGGTAATCCCCCCGCCCCCAATCCCCCCCAGTTTATATACTAGATGTGATGTCCCATGGTATGGAATACC
>JANZLQ010000008.1:24433301-24454888 GCA_026212715.1 Elanus axillaris
CATACTGAACTCAAAACACAGCACCGTACCAGCTGCTAGGAAGACACTTAACTCTATCCCAGCTGAAACCAGGACAACATTTTATCATTTGTTTTACTGGCTCACTGTGTTTGAATTACTGACTTTGGTGGGAATAATTTTCTGGATAAAGTCCAACCATGTATATATAATGTACATGTGTAGTTTAGTTCTTTTAGTTATACTATGACTTTTTGAGAGTGTAATCTTAAGAGTAAACATCTCAAAGCATGTATTGTGTCATTTTATCTCTAAATACAGGTTCATCTGACTGTTTAAACTAGCTCCAATTGCTGGCACTGTCTGTCCCTGGAAAAAAATGCTACAGATAGATGAATTATTTGGTACAGGAAGGTACTCAGTGGTGCTGTCTGTTGAGCAGGCAACACTTCTGATAGCATAGTACTCTCAGAATCCAAGGTATTCACCAACAGTGTTCTCTGTGCTAGGTTAGGAACTGATGAGCTTCCAGGGGCCATAATCGTGGAAGGAGGAGCTGGAACCATGTTGGAACTACTTTCATAGCCATTCTTCAAAATGCATTTCTAAGTCTGGAAAAAAGAAACTGAGAGTGGCCAAGATCTTAGTATAGCTGAGCATGTGGTCCTTACCTTTCCCCATACTTTCAAGATCTTCTCTTTTGCACTGTCTAATGTATGATAGTGATTGGCTGATAACTGTACTTCCACTTCAGGATTACTGTGGGGTTTTGCATACTTTGGTAAGATTTCCTCCTGAGCTTGCTGTGGTCTTTCTTTTCACCAGATATATACTATTGTACAGAAAAGTCCTGAAGAAACAAATCACCTTTGTGCTCATCACCTGATTTCCTTCCAAAGAGGCATTAAGTGTGGTTATCTTACTCTAAATACTGTTAAACAGGAATGAAGAATTAAATGCTATATGAACTGAACTTGATTTCCTTTAATGTTTCTCATTAACTGACCATTAAAAAGAAAATGTGGAAATTGCCTGTTCCAACTTTTCCTTTAGTAAAACAAACATGAACTTTAGGTTGCCATGCTACAGCCAATGCTATACTTTGGAACTATATTATAGCTAATAGCTGCACCTCTGAGGACTTGAAAAACCTGCTATTGGAAAAACCTAACAAATTTCTGTTGTTTTCATACTGTAAGGTTGTATTACAGCTAGGACATGGCGGAGGTTAGCACAAGACCCGTCTTCTGCTCTCACTCTGTTGATCTCACAAAGTTGACATAGTGACATTATCTTTCCCATAAACAGCTGTGTGACCTTGTGTAATTCTGTCTTTCTGTCTCAGATATCCTTGGATTGCCATCTATAAAATAAGAATATAAATTTGGTTTCTTTTAGAAAGAGTTTTGATATCTTAAGAATCAAAATAAGTGCAAAGTACTGTTGTTAATCATCATGTATGAATATGAAGCTCAGTCTACTACCTTATTTCCCACCCTTTGTAATGCAACAGAATTATAAATGTCAAATATGGTTTTTTTATTAGTCACAATACAAGAATAATGTGTTGTGAATAAAACTTTCCCAAATAAAAACATTATATGGTTGTTTTGGAAATACAATGTTTGTACATCCTGAACAGAAAATGTTTCACTAGTGACTGTCATTTTGGAACAAATGTCTTTGTCTATAGTGTTTGTTTTTCCCTGATGAACAGTTGAAGGTCACATTATTAAAAGTGCTAATAAATTACAATATTTGTGTTAGTTAATTAAACCTGTCAGATAAAAAATTATCTGATTCATTGGATTCTATCTTTTTCTATCTCCACTTAGGTAATTCAGGGAAATAGATTTAAGCATTAAGAAGAAAATAAATACAGATTTGTGTTTGGACTGGAAAAAATGTAAATGGGTAGATGTTTTTTTCCAATTGTGTGTAATATGACAGGTGCATTTTTGCCCCCAAACCATTGCAATTATGAACTTATATTCATTCTACATTTTTCTTTGTAAAAAGTCAAAACCATTTGATGACGTGTTTTTTTTTTTTTCTCCCTGACTTTGTGTCAGGCCATAATGGCCCTGAGCAGCCTCACCTGGGAGCCTGACTAACACTCTTCGTCCATGCGCCCAGGAGCACCATTTCAGTTCAGGACTGGGATTTTAGTCACTGCATGAGGTGTGGTGTAGGGGTATCCATCTCAAGCTGTGCCTCCTGGATGGACCCTTTGAGTGTACACTGTAGCTTTGTCCTCAGGCATACCTCTGGCCCAGCCTCCTTTTGCTTCTAATGGAACACCTGGTTCTGGTACATCACTTGTTCTGTCAAGGGCTATCAGTGCTCCCTGCTATTATTACCTTTGTCTTGTCCACCATTCTCAGACCCAGTAGGACTGTGCCCCATTGGTAGAGGCACTGCCCATGGTGAGGTCACCCTGGGTCATGGCTCATTCCCCTTCATGGAGCAGCCCCACTCTTTAGGCCCCACAACACTGTAAATCTCATTACTGTTTCCTTAGCGGGACAATGAGGTCACAAGTGATGTCCCAGAGGTATTCCTAGGTTACATTCAACTAGGAATTTATCTGTGGTAGGATTGATCTGGCCAAATGTAGTGTCTGGCAAAAGGTGGTACAGTGTAATGCCTATATCTCAACTTGTCTCACAGGTTCCCTTTATACTCCCTTTATTACATAGCTGAATAGGCAACTTTAGGTTGTAATTCATCTGATCAGTTTTAGATACTGCTGTAGATAGATCCCCTACTTCAGTGGACAGAAAGAGACTGATACTTACAAAAGATGATGCCTATCAGCTTAAATATACTCCAACTCTCTTTGGTGCTAGCAGTTTCTCTCCTATTTCTATAGAAGAAAGCTTGAAGACTTGAAATGGGATGACAGGAACCTCATGAAGTTCAACAGAGGGAAGTGCAAAGAAGTCTTGCACCTGGGGAGGAACAACCCCGGGCATCAATATATGCTGGGGCCACTCATCTAGAAATCAGCTGGTCAGAAAAGGACCTGGGTCTCCTGCTGGACACCAAATTGAACATGAGCTAGCAATGTGGCCTTGCCACAAAAAAGGCTAATGGCATCCTGGGCTGCATTAGGAGGAGTGTTGCCAGCAGGTTGAGGGAGATGATCATTCCCCTCCACTCAGCACTCCTGGGGCCACACTTGGAGTGCTGCATCTAGTTCTGGATTCCCCAGAGATTTGGAGCAACTGGAGAGAGTCCAGCAAAGGACCACAAGGATGATGAAGGGGCTGGAGCATCTGATATATGAGGAGAGGCTGAGGGACCTGGGACTGTTTAGACTGGGGAAGACAAAGCTGAGGGAGATCTTATCAATGTATATTGATATGGAGCCAGGTTCATTTCAGTGGTGCCCAGTGACAGGACCACAGGCAATAGGCACAAAGTAAATACAGGAGGCTCCATCTGAACATTCAGTGATTGTTACTAGGTTAGTGTAGATAACTAACTTTTACAAGTTAGGCCAACATTACTTTAAAAGAATGTGGTATGTTGACCCTGGCTGGACATCAGGTGCCCATCAAAGCCTCCATATCACTCCCCTCCTCAGCTGGACAGGGGAGAGAAAATATAACAAATGGCTTGTGGGTTAAGATAACAACAGGGAGAGATCACTCACCAATTACTGTCACGGACAGAACAGACTTGACTTGGGGAAATCAGTTTGTTACCAATCAAATCAGAGTAGGATAATGAGAAATAAAACCAGATATCAAAAACACCTTCTTCTCACCCCTCCCTTCCCAGGTTTAGCTTCAGTCTTGATTTTCTCTACCTCCTCCCCTCCAGTGGCACAGAGGGATGGGGAATGGGAGTTGGGATCAGTTCATCACACCTTGTCTCTGCCGCTCCTTCCTCCTCAGGGGAGGACTCCTCACTCGTCCCCTGCTTCACTGTGGGGCCTCTCCCGCAGGAGACAGTTCTCCAGAAACTTCTCTGGCATGGGTCCTTTCTGCGGCAGCAGCCCTTCAGGCACAGACTGCTCCAGCATGGGTCCCTTCATGGGGTCACAAGTCCTGCCAGAAAACCTGCTCCAGTGTGGGCTTCCCACGGGGTCACAGCCTCCTTTGGGCACCCACCTGCTCTGGCGTGGGCTCCTCTCTCCCCGGGCTGCAGGTGGAGATCTGGTCCCCCGTGGACCTCCCTGGGCTGCAGGGGGACAACCTGCCTCACCATGGACTTCCCCACGGGCTGCAGGGGAATCTCTGCTCCAGCGCCTGGAGCACTTCCTCCCCCTCCTCCTGCACTGACCTGGGGGTCTGCAGGTCTGTTGCTCTCACATATTCTCACTCCTCTCTCTGGCTGTGGTTGTGCAGTTTTGGTTTTTTTTTTTCCTTTCTTAGATATGTTATCCCAGAGGTTCTACCACCATCACTGATGGACTCAGCCTTGGCCAGCAGTGGGAGCATCTTGGAGCCGGCTGGCATTGGCTCTGTCAGACATAGGGGAACCTTCTAGCAGCTTCTGACAGAAGGCACTTGTGTAGCCCCCTGCTACCAAAACCTTGCCACACAAACCCAATATGAGGAATAGGATTTCAAGAGTAACTCTTTAAAAGGACAAGACTAAAATTTCTTTATTAACAACCACCATGTACACCTTATGGGGGACAACTGATAGAAACAAGACAGACTTCCTTTATTTCCAGTGCCCCTTGGTGAAGAGTCATGGATTGATGGGGTCAAATTCACTTGATTCATATCTTGTCTAAGGTTATTAATGTACTTGTACTGACTAAAATTAAAATTAATATGGAAAAAATGCAAATGTAAAACTGGAAATGGAAACAAATTTTTTACAGACTGAGTGGAAAACTGAAGCTCTGAGAGCTATTGAAGGTGGAAACTCAATGAACTGCAAAAGAAGATTGTAAAGATTTCAGGATGGAGTTGAAGTTTTAATCAAAAGTGCAAATACAAATGTGCTTTTAGTTTACTTGCACTAGTGTAATGCAATGAAACTGAATGTTATTTAATCAGACAGACACCTAGCTATAGCTGTTTAGGTGGATCCTGTCTCAGCTGCATGCTGAATCGTGTCCTCTTTAGCAATAATAAATAGTCCAGAGACTTTTAAAATCATAGATCTCTGACTGATATGCAGTATTTAAGTTGACAAAGTGGAATGTACATTTCTTTTCCAATAGCATGTTTCTTTGGCAGCACCCTTTCCTGGTCTAGGAACTGAGCATTCACTGAGTACAGTCTTTATAAAAATTACTCTTTCAGCCTATGTCTGGGTGATACAATACAGCAATTTAAGAATTGGAATACCATATCTAATCCTGTCTCTGAAATGGCATGCTTGTAGTGGAATAAAAACTTGTAGTAGAGTAGCTTGAAGTCTATGGCATATGTGGCAGTTAATCTTGTCAGTCACTGAAGGCTATGATGGGGTCTTTACCCAAAAGATTTTGGATAGTATCCCAAGATTAGGGTGCGAGTCATGCTTTTCTTCTTCCCAGCAGAGAGAGTGGGTAGATACACCAGGTATTCCAACAAAAATACTTTGTAAATACAAAGGTCTTTCTTATTTTATAGGCAAATGAAAAGAATCCTCAATTAAGTAGCAATGTTTTTCAGGTATTCTAGAGGACTACTTCCTCTATCCAGGAAGGAATAAGGGGATGGGGGGGGTGGGGGGGCGCACAGGGCAAGGCACATAGCATTACAAAGCCAGGAATATCAACAAAGGGAAATGCCAAGACCTCTTGAACCTCAGGCAAAACAATCCCATCTACCAAGGCTGGAGACTGACTGGTCTGGGAAACAGTTTTGCAAAGAATGACCTGGGGCTTCTGGTGGTCAGCAAGTTGTCCATGAGCCAGCAATGTGACCTTGCAGCAAAGGAGGTCAACAGCTTCCTGGGCTGCATGAGGAAGTGTTTCCAACAAGTGAAAGGAGGTGATCCTTCCTCTCTACTGAGCACTGGTGAGACACATTTGGAGTGCTGGTTCCAGTTCTGGGCTCCCCAGTGCAAGAGAGACAGGGATATACTGTCAAAGGGCCAGAAAGATGATGAAGGGACTGGAACTTCTGACATATGAGAGGCTGAGAGAGCTGGTACTGTTCAGCCTGGAGAAGTAAAGGCTCAGGGGGATCTTATAAATGTGCATAAATACATGATTTGGGGCAGGGAGAGAAACAAAGAAGATGGAGCCAAACTTTTAGTCACATCCATTGAAAAGACAAGAAGCAATAGACACAAACTGAAATACAGGAACATAAGAAAAACTATTTTAATGTGAGAGTGGTGAAACACTGGAACAGGTTGGTCAGGGAGACTGTGGAGTCTCCTCCCTTGTATGTATTCAAAACTGGACTGGCAAGAGTCCTGAGAAATCTTCTCTTGCTGACCCTGCTCTGAGCAGGGAAGGTTACACTGAGTGATCTCAACCATTGAATGATTATGTGATTACTAATTTTTACTGCTTTCTATCTGTCCAGTTGACCCTTTTAGTTCTTTCTGGCATGGGACCTTATCTATGATTAACAGTTGGAGATCATGCCGTAAAGGCCACAACTCTCAGACTTCAGCATAGAAAAAGCTGATATGCTCTAGAAGAGAGATAAAAGGTATTAAGTAAGGATTGGGTAGGAAGATGCTGAAGATGATGGGGATGATCCTTCCTTTGAAGACTAAGTTTTAATTCTTCTTTGTTGCAGATAAATAGTTGGAGTTCCTAATTTTGGAATATTTTTTCCAGAATAGAACCCTGCAGTGGACACTGACAACTGTGTTTGCATTTTAATGTGCAAGAAATCTATGGGTTAAGCCAGAAATTTGCCTCTTCACTTTGATTAAGCCTATTCCAAGAGTCAGTGGATTCCTTATCAAGTAGGATGGAAAACCTCTTTTTTTGCTTAACATATGCTGTTGAATTCTACTACCTACGTTGCATTCTATAGCATGTATAGGAATGCATACAAGCTACTTTCATGGCATTCAGTTCCAAAACAATGCTGGGTATTTGCATATTTTGCACTTGTATGCCCTACTTTTTATTGTTTCATCTGGGCATTTTAACTTGATCCTGATGCATCCTAAGAAAAATGATAACTGAAGTTTTAACAGGTTAATTTGCCAAGTGAGCATTTCCTGCCTTTGGAACAAGGCAGTTACTGTTTCTGTGTAAAGCACACCCTGTTTGCACCCTGTTTACAATGAGGTTAGAATGGAAGCAGTGTCTGCAAGTTGTCTCATGAATATGATTTTCCTAGCAATTTCAGCAAGATGTGTAATGTTTTGGTCAGTCTTGTCTTTATAATCATCTACAAGGGCTTAACATGTTCTCTGGTCCTTGCTGACGCAGAATTGCTTACGGCTCCATAGATTCTCCTGTCACTCCTGTTTTCCTGAGATGTTGCTGGCCAGTTATCTTTATTGTGAGCCATACTGATACTTGCTTGAAGACCTGAGAAAAGATTTGAGTTTTCATAAATTACTGTGTTTAGAGTGCCTTGCATCATGGGATGTGAAGCAGAATAGTGGTTTTAATATATTTCATACTCTAACACAGGAGAATCACAAGTCTCAGGACACATACTTGCATAACCAATCTTGTATGAGGGAGGCATCAGGTACAACAGTAATAGATTGATCGTTACTGCAGTATCTGTAACCATCTTTTCCATTTGGTAGGAAAACTGACATTTATTCCAACTGAAATGGTATTTTAAAAATTTTTGCTAACTTATTTGTAGTTTGTGAGTCACATAAATGCTCTTATCTCTTCCTGACCTTGTCAAAAACAAAGATCTCGTGTACAGGGAAAGCAAGACAACCACTCCATTAGAATGGCTTTTGCGGTACCAACTGCAATAACCAATGGCTACGTAGCATATGGTAAGACACTACCATGAACCATATTTCCCATATTAACTTAAGAACAAGACTAACACTTTCAGAACAGACATGAATAGAGTGCTGTATAATCTCCCTCACCTTGCTACACTCTCAGGATAAAAACTAGGACTGTGCCTCCTCCAGCTGTCATCTTAGTTCTGAACCTGCAAAGAGCTATTATAATACAAAGACTCCAATTTTTTCCTGTTGAACGTATTGTCACCAGTTAGTTGGCTTATGTATACTAGATATGGGAAAGCACTTAGCTGTGTGTCTTGTTTTCTGTGCTCATCTATTTCTATTTGTTGTGTTACAGATGAATGTTCACTTTCATCTCTGCAGTAGAGTGATTTTGATACTTCGCTCAACTTCAGGTGCCAGGGTGGATCAAAGCTTTTCCCAACAGACATGTTCATATGATGTAGCAGAGGGTGAATGATTGACATAAAGCTTATATTGCCAAATTATAATGCTTGCAAATTATAATACTCTTATTGGCTATGCATTTTATTTGTTTGTTTGTTTGTTTGTTTGTTTTCTTTGAACAAGCAAGCTCTTGGAATCTCAATCAGTGGGTGATTGGAAAAAAAATGTTTCTCTTGCTGTGAACAAAGGACAAACAGAGGTTTGGGTTTTTTCCCCTCATGATTTGATTTAAAAATAAGTGTAGAGAGAGAAACCTTCTTTGCAAAATACAAGTAAATCTCTGCTTTTTTTGAGGGGGTGATGAAGGAGGAATGAGGTGATGAAGTTGATCTTTATCAGCATGCCAGTTCAGGAAATTTCTGTACTTAGATGAATGCTTTTTCTAGTCTCTTCAGGTTACTTAGAAGGAAGGATTAAAAAAACTGTAACATCCTCATTTGCGATAATTCAACTGCAGTGGGTATGCTGGAAGAGCACTGTGGATGATTAGATGTTTTGAGTGACAATCACTTTACACATCTAACTTTGTTTTCTACCAAGGACAATGAAAGCTCTGTTACTGTATTTTGTGGCTTGGTTTTTGTGGAATTTTTTTTTTCACTTATATTTGATATTATATAATTCTGAAGTTCCTGTTTACCTGGATTCCTCACAAAGAACAGGAAGTCTCTACCCACCCTAATTCACCCTGTGTCACAATTTTAAAAGGTGGTTGTTTGTATAGCACTAGGAACAGATAGAAAATAAGGGCCTATAGCCTTCTGAAGTACATAGGCATCTATCCATTGATTTTAGTGGACTTTGGATAAAGGTCTGAAGGAACATAATATAATCAAGCAGACATTTCCTTTCTCTTTAGAACCCTTTCAAGGCTCATCTTTTTGTTTTGTTTCTAAAGTCCCTAATACGAGGAAGAGAATATCTGTCTGAGAGTTAAAGACATATGAGCAGTAAGGAGAATCAAAACATAACTAGCCTTCCAGTGCTACTTCTATGATGCCAAGTAGTTGCTGCAAATGGTTTAAAAAGGAAATCACTGCAGTGTAACTCAGGGCTTCAGTGAGGTGAAGACTTTTAATCTTTCTTCCTAAATCAGTGAAATCCAAATTCAATGCAAACTCATTATAGTTCTTGCACACAGTAGAAATGAATATACACAAAGCTCATATTCTGAGGCACTGATTTTTGTGTTCTGTAGCCTGATAGAAAAGAGAGATCACATTTTTACTTGGCCAAGCCTCAGGAAGTACCCACGGTGAAAAAATGGATAAAAATTACCATTGTGTATATTCAGAGTCGAGTTCTGAGGTCAATGGAATTTCTTAAATGAAGAATGCTGTGGGATTAAACACTTGGTTCATGTCTTTTAGTGGAATGAAGTAATTTTAAAAGGAGTCACTAAATTCTTTAGTCCCAATACCTTATGTAATAGCAGAGCAATACAGTATGATTCTTCAAGACATAAAATGGTACCTTTTGTAAGACAGGAAGTATTTTCCTCCTCAACAACCAGCTAGGTACTGCATTTTTCACTCTTTTCAGGAATATATCTTTTGAGGAATATTAGTAGCTCAGTTCAGTGTGGAAAATTCTATGCTTTGACAATACATAAACAGCTCCTTATTAAGGTTTTGCAACTTCTAACACATTTTATCCGTTCTTTTGCTAGTATCCCTAAGTATTATTTATAAGCAGAAAATTTATAGCATATACGGTGTTCTCAAAGTCTTCACTCTTTTTGCTGTTTGTTATTCCAGGTGTGAAATTTGTCACCTAAGTCACTGGTACGATTTCTAGTTTCTGCTGTGTTATTGTTGTTATTATTTTTTCTTCATTGTTTGGAGAAGACAGCAGTATGCCCTCATTCAGTGCAAGATTTCAGGGTAGGTTACATAATTAAAAGGATAATCACACTCTACAAGTTTATAGCTCCTGCTTTTATTTCTTTTTTAATTTGTGCTGACTCCTTTGCACATCTGTTTTTAAAAGTGTGTTTTATGTCATTCTGAACACTGTCATGTATGATTAGTCACTATGATTTATAGTTAAGCTTTCATCAAAATGCCTGTCTGTTCCAAATAAGTATTTATCCTATTTCTTCTGGTTTTTTATGGAGTTTAGTCTGGCTCCTCCAGACATGGTTTAATTTTCTGGTTTATCAGATCAATTTGTCACGAAGAACAGAAACAGGTGAAAGAGCAGATCATCAGTTCTTATTGTGTATGGGGCTGGATAACACTGAAATTGCTTTGAATTAGAACCCAGTGTTTACTGGTAGGGAAGAGAGAGACCTATTATATACAGCAGTTTTCAGTCACTGAGTTATAACTGGAGCACATAGGAATACTACCCTGACCATACTTAGTTATTGACAGACAGTAGTGACTACAGCTGGAATAAACCAATGATAACTTCAGGCTTCCCTCTACCTTTACCCTTTATTTTAGAGTACAAGCAATCATGAACCATCAGTGCTTTCTTTTCTTCCCTAACCTCCCTTTTTTTTTAAGGTCTGGACCTGAGTTTCTGAACTAGTAGATTTTGGCAGTACTTGCCCACTGAGAGCAGCACTATAAGGAACTGACTCACATGGTAGAGGCTGTACACGCAGACTAAGAAATCCTTATGGATTGTGCTGCTAGTAAGCAGCCAGCCAGCTGAGGAAGAGAGACAAAGTCAGATGATTTCCATCAAAGTGCTATCCAACTCCTACAATTACAGCTATGGGGAAACAGATTCATGTTTTAAATGTAACTCTGAGATTTGGAGTTGGATTTGTTGTAGTTGGACAGTACTTTATTTTCCCTTCATAACACAGTCATGAAATGAATAATTAATAACAATTACTATGTACATACTTCAGCTTTTGGAGTGAATAGCAGTATGTTAAAATAGTGTCTCCCCCTCAGCTCCTTTACAGAAGAGTACAGGAGATAAACAGCTTACAGCTTTCTAATTTCAAGCTGATGCTTTTATTGATTCAGAGGATCACCTAGTTCAGAATTACCTTCCTGTAAATAAACAGGCCTGGTGCAGTTTTTTATTTTTTTAAATGAAATTCAGATAGAAAGCAAAAAAAGCACTTTTGTGCTATCAGCACTATCAGCAATAGTCTTTGGCAAATACATGTAGAGCTAAGGTTAGTTGTGCCATGAAGTTGCATCTCTTGATCATAAAAGAAAAAAAGCTTGGTGACTCTTGGGCTTGTGCACTCAAAATGAAAGAAACAATAATTTGATGCCTCCTGACAGTTCTTTCACTCCTGGTCATAGAAGGTGGTTGGAAGATAGAAAAGGAGAAGGGACAGTGGCTTCATTTATTATGTTTTCCTGTATAAGAATATAGAACTAACAACAACTCTGGATTTTTCTGGAATTACAGGCTATCCTGTGATAGATAAATAAGTGGATTCATCTTGTCTAACTTTATATATATATATATAAAAGTTTGGAACTTAACCTGAACTTGGAACCTGAGATGGTATAGGCTGCCCATTATCTGCTGGAAGAACAATACAGCAGGGCACAAGCAATCCAGGAGGTTTCTGGATTGCATTAACAATAACCTGATACAGCCCTGGAGAGAAGAGTGGTCCAGAAGAACTGGTTGATATTCAGGGCTTACATCCTCCAGGGTGAAAAATGTTCAGTGCTGTTGAGCAGGACTGGCAGCAGCAGACCTGCATGGATGACCAAGGAAATACTGACTAAATTCAGACATAAAAAGGAAGCGTACAAGAACAAGAAGCAGGGACAGGTGACCTGTGAAAAATAGAGAGACACTATCTGAACATGAGGGAATCATGTTCAGGAAGCCAAAGCAGACCCACCTGGAGCTGAATTTATAAGGGCTAATAAGAAGGGCTTCTACAGGCACATCAACAGCAAAAGGAGGACTGAGGGAAATATGGGCCCACTGCTGAATGGGATAAGGAGCCTGATGACAAAGAACATGGAAAAGGCTGAGGTACTCAAGGTCTTCTTCATCTTGGTCTTTACTAATAAGACTGGTCTTCAGGAATCCCAGATCCCTGAGACCAGTGTGAAAGTCCAGAGAAGACAACTTACCCTCATTGTGGAGGAGGATCAGGTTAGGGAACATTTAAACAAACTAGATGTATAGAATTCCATAGGACTTGACGTGATGCACCCACAAATGCTGAAGGAGCTGGCTGATGTCCATGCAAGGCCACTCTTGATTATCTTTGTAAGGTCGTGGAAACTGGGGGAGGTTCCTGAGGCCTATAAGAAAGCAAAAATTACTCTTGTTTTAAGAAGGACAAAAAAGAGTGGAGGGAGGTGATCCTTCTCCTCTGCTCAGCCCTGATGAGACACATCCCTAGTATGCTGGGTCCTGTTCTGGGTTCCCCAGTGCAAGACGAACACAGTCTGAAGCAAGTCCAGTAAAGAGCTACAAACATGATGAAGAAATGTGAACCTTTGATGAGGAGAGGCTGAGCAAGCTGAGATTGTTCATCCTGGAAAAGGGAAGGCTCAGAGGGAATCTTATGATTTATATAACTGCACGATGAGGAGGAGTAAATAAGATGGAGCCAGACTCATTTCAGTGGTGCCCAATGTTGTTTTAATTTTGTCTTTGTTTCTCACTATCCAAATATATTTAAATTAGCATTAAATTAAATTAATTTTTTCCTAAATAAAGCCTGTTTTTGTCTATAGTAGATGATCTCCTTGTCTTTATCTTGACCATCAATGAGATTTTTTACCTTACTTTCTCCCTCTATCCTGTTGAGAGGAATGACTGGATGGGTGTCTGGCAGCTGACCAAGGTCAACCCACCACAGGCACAATCATAGAATCATAGAACAGCCCAGGTTGGAAGGGACCTTGAAAAATCATCTGGTCCAAACTTTTGTGGGAACGGGAGCCTAGGTAAGATTGTCTAGGACCCTGTTAAATTGCATCTTGAAAAACTCCAGTGATGGGGATTCTATCACATCCCTAGGGAAGTTGTTCCAGTGAGTTATTGTTCTCAGTGTAAATTTCTTTCTCTTATCAAGATGAAGATACAGTGCAGCATCTTAAATGGGATTGCCACCTATACTTAGCCACATAACTCCTGCACTCACTGAGTGTTTGAGGACAGTAGATAATACAAACTTCTGGATATTTCTCCAAAAGGAGATTAAAATCTATTCCCAAAACAGATCCTTATTTTTACATTTGTTTAGTTGGGTGAATAATATTGTCTAACCTTGAGAACATCAGTCTTAAGCTTCAGACAGGCTGTGCAGACATGGAACTGTGTATTTGGTAATTGTAATTGCTTGTATGTGATAAGTAGAAGCATATTTCTTTAATTTTCTTGTTCATGCTTAGGATGCCTCAGCATTGGCTACTGTTAGAGATAAGATCCTGGAATAAGCAGAGTACTGGACTGAAACATCAGTGCTTGCATTTGCCACTGAAGAAAGAGGTTGAGATTGTTTGCCAAGCACTGTTAAGCATTTTCCTTGAAACCTTCTTTCTTCTATGAAATAATGCAATGCATTCTGCTTTGATATGGTACTTCTAGTGTACTCATGACCCTCTGGATGGGAGAATAGAAATATCCACTTTTCCTATCACTGAGAAGCAGAAAAATTAGAACAATATTATGAAAAATTCAGAGAAATTAGAGCAATATTATGTAGCTTCCTTTAAAGAACAAAAAGTTTAATAGCAACAGAAATCACAGCAAATAGAGTCCTCATTATTCATTTAATTGCAATGGCATTCTGAAGACTGCATATTCACTATGTGTTAATACACCTTGGAATCTCACCAGGAGTAACTGATGGGCATCTTTCCCTTGATACGCAACAATTATTTGTAACTACAGCATAAAGATTTTAACTTCATATAAGAAGATTTATTACATCCAATTGTTCTGGGAAATACTGACAAATTCATTGCATTCTTTGAGATTAATGCTTCTTCAACTAAGTAACTATAAAAACTAGGAAAATATTTAGTGAAACCTACTGGTAACTGTAGTTTACAATTGCTGAATGAGTCATAAAAGTTATATGAAATAACACTTAGAATATGGCCAGAAAGTCCCAAGTTGAGGACGAATTTACTTCTTGATTTGGGAACTGTTTTTGTGAACATAGTTGAGGATAATAAGTGTCACCTCTTCTCTTATTTTCTCCTCTATTTTGTTACTTGCTTTTTACTTTTCACTGCTTTTCCTTCTTTGTATACTCCCTCTGTTTTTAAGATCCTGAAAAACTGTGGGTACTTCTATTGCTTTCCAGTAATTAGCCTCTCCAGTACTACTGGGGAGCATCAACTCAGAATTTACTTTCTTCCTCCCCTGCTGTCTGACAACATCCTATTTTGGCCTCTAGTCTTCTAAATTTGATTGCAAGTTTTGTGCAGGCCAAATTTATCTTTTTGTTCTGTACTTTTATCTCACCTAGCACAATGGCTTCAAAGTGCTATTACAACAAACTTAGCATTAAGACTTTCTTCTAATTTGCCTCTTGTGATCCCCCCACACCTTTATGTCTTTTAAAATGCTTCTCTTTTCATTCAGTCTTCTGTTGACTATGTCAATGTGGCTAAATAACTGATGATCAGGGACTGATCCTTGACTGTGAAACCAAGCAATTAAGACTGACTTGCATCCACACTGTTTAGGATTAGCTCTCTCTTTAACAGACTTGTCTTCTGGAAAGCCAGTTGGAGTGGTGTAACACATAGCCAGGGAGAAAGATAACAATTAAGCAATGCAGATGACCAGGGATCCAATGTTTAAGGCTACACCCTAGCAGCATAGAGTGTCTTTTTATCAGTAATCTGATCTAATGTTTAGATTGGGATAGAAATGTTTTAATGTCCTGCTCCCCTTGTCTCTTCAGGACTAAGCTCCCTCATACGATGTCGAAGGTCCTGAAATAACAAAAGGTAATGGAGTGCAGAAGAAACAAGTCTGACAGCGAATCCATTATGTTCTGTGTGGCCTCTCTGAAGAAATAACGAGATTGTGATTAATTTTAATAAAATGTGTGGATAATGTAAACTTTCTAAGAGATACCATCTGCAAAGTAGTGTAGCAATCTGATAGTCTGGAAATATCTCTCCAAAGAGAAGAAAGATCATTTTATTTGCAATTAGTGAGTCCTAGGAGCCCACACTGAGATTTTGTTTGTATTTAAAGTGAAAAACTTTTAGCTATTGCAGCCATATTTATGAAACACATTTCCATTACTCAAACTGTTTTCCTAATGGATTATAAAACACCAAGAAAAGAGTAAAGAAGAAGCAGAATAAAAGGAAAAAAAAGATAAAAAATGCAGTCTACATTGAACAGAGATGATCCAGCACTACTAAGTTACAGACAAGTTACCCAGATGCTAAGTTAGGTGAGGTACTGAAACAACTAAAATGACCCTTAGTGCTGAGTTTTATCCAAGGGGCTTTTTTTCTTTTTTTTTTTTTTCTATCATGGGAACCTTATTTCTGATTTCATCAAGACCTTAACCCTTTCATTTTCTAGAATAAAGCTTGTTTTCTCTTGAACTTTATCTAGTGTTTACACAAAATGCAGGGGAATCTGCTAAGTAGAAAGCAGATTGGGTCTTATTGAAAAAATGGACAAATAAAACCGCATTGTGCACAAACCCATCTAGAGAATAGTTCTGTGGTTTTGCAAATTGAGGTGTGTTTCCTCACAAACTGAAAAGATCAGCTAGTGCCAGGTGTTGAGAAAGTACATCTGGAAAGTGTAAGCCAGTATGTTTCTGGAAAGGAACAAGGGAAGGTACTATATGGTATCACTTTAACCAATATTCCCACTCAGCCTGTGTTTCTCCCCCTCACTTTGATTTTTGAATGTAATGCTTTAGGCATAATCACCTCTGTCTCTTTCCTCCCTCCTTTCTTATGTTTCCTATATATTCTACTAACCTGTCTCCTTTCTGAATCCTTCTGGTAGTCTGCCTGCCTTCCTACCTATTTCTGCTGAAAAGTCTTCTTTTAAAACTGTCTTCCTCTGTGGGTTCTCATCTCACCCTCCTTCCTTTTGTCTTCAAGATCCCAAGCATGCCACCAGTCCTAGAGCCTGAACTCTGCCTTTTCCTAAATCCCATCCAATCCAGTTTTCATTTGTAATCCCTGGAAACAACCCTTACAAGTCTTATTACTGGTATCTTCCCAGTAAACTCTGGCACTTGGGGTTGCAGCTGTAAAATTTTGCCTGAGGGGGGAAAAGTAGTTCCTGAAATTGTGTCATATAGCCAGAAGCCTTTGGTTTAGGGCAACAAATACAGATAGAGGAACTATTTTCACCTCAGGGTGGCTATTTTTAATTCAATTACCTCCCACTAGATGTACAGGAATATTTGGTGTAGCACACGCCTTTGTTTTATTTTTCATGGAAGGCAAGCTGATACCTGCTCTTTCATCCCTGCAGAGATTATTGTTTCAGAAAGGGAAACAAGTTTTTGTTTGTTTGTTTTTTCTTTTTTTTCCTTTTTTTCCTTTTTTTCTTTCTTTCTTTTGTGTGTGTGTGTGTGTGTGCACCTGCCTTTAGCATAATTTCTTTTCTGTTGAAAGAGCATGCACTCACACCAACACAACAGTAGTCTGAGGAGAAGAAGGGCTGCTGCAGGTCAACTTCTTCCCTATTTTTTACACAGTACTCAAGGCAGGTGGAATACCTTTTCTTGCATGGGGAACTGGTACTTGGCGTAGGAAATTCCAAAATATCGTTACTGAATATAGGCAGATGATTGCTAGTACGATGATATTTTGATCTATGACCATTTGGGAAAATTTGTCTGTACAACCTAGGGTTTTGGCATGTGTGTATAACACACTCTACATATTTCTTGCAAGCAGCCAATTCCATTCTGGAAGTATAGCTTTTTATCTTAATTTCTGTCTCTCATGTTAGGCTGTGATGCCAAAGCGATAGTAGCATAGACTGAATAATTTTAATAAAAGAGAGATATTCCCTTTTTCAAATGCAGTCAATCTTTGCTGATTAAGAAGCTTCAAGCAAGAAAAATACTTTCTCAAGAAAAGAGATTGCCTTTGCAAAAAATAAGTCATGTGACAGACACCAGTGATTACCCACTAGAACTGACCATAGAGTTGCTTGGCAAAGAAGCTCTAAGATTACTAAAGGATGGGCTCTAATTCGCCTACTTTTTCAACCATTTGTAGTAGTTTAGGCTTGATAAATCCTTAGGAGTCTAATGGGAATATTTTGCCTCCCTTAACAGAGATACACCTTCATGGAAAACTTCCAAGGAAGAGGAGAAAGAGTGAAGGGCACTAAACTTCAAAAAGTCAATCTCTTCTTCAAGCAGTGTTCCATTTCTTTTGTCTTTTTTTGCTAAATAAGACTACAAAGTGTTTAGAAAAGTCTCTGGGAAAACATTCTAAGATGAGAAAGCTGATACAATTAGTGAGATTCTAAGAAAGGTGTTCACTCGAGCTATTTAGGAGTTTGAGGAGGAAAGTTTATTTATTTGTGGTAAGCAGAAGATGCTTTTCAATCTTAAAATGGATTTAGACAAAGGCACTATATCCTGAGAGAGTGCATTGAAAATACAAGGTAAAGTCAGTACTGGCACTAGTACAAACAACAACAAACTCATAACCATGAGGCATTCAAAAAGTTGGATATTCCAGAAACAGTCTGAGAGCTGGAATACTAAGATTCTATTTCTTTGCCTCAGAGAAGCAAAGAGTAAATAACTTTGAAGGGTGAATTGCCATAATGAGCTGGGCAAAAAAAGAAGAGAATGTTTTCTTCCCTGCCCAGACATTTTAGGTTCGTGTCTGTCTTCCTGGTACATAATATAGGCTAATTTGCTATAAAATGGGAACATATGTTGCCTCTCTGGGAAATAACAGTATTTTTAATGAAATATATAAAATAGTTCTGAGGTTCTTTTAATTCTTCCTAAATATAATTTGAGCACAAATCACTCATTTTAAATGCACATGAAGTAAATTACTTATGCAGTTGTAAACCAGTTTGTAATACATTTGAGTTGGTATTTCTGACTGTAAGAAATATGCTGCCTACTGATAAAATGCTGAGGTGGATTGATGGGCTAATATCTGTAATTCCTATGCCACTGAGCAGCAGGAACTGTGAATCGGTTCTAACACTACGTGTACTCATTAAGTTCAGGGATTGTACAGTATGTGCAAATTTTTTTTAGATCTAATACAACTCAGAGTATAATCATATAATTTAGAAATGAAGAAGCATTGCAATTTCTCTAGAAGTTCATTTAGCTGTGCACAAGCTTACAATATACTTACATATTAGTTACACAAGCATTTTAGATCTAATTAGTGTCATAAAATTTGAAGTGCTACAGAACATTTATGACAGCTGTGAAGAAGAGAGTACAAACATAGGTGAAAATACAGATAACCTCCAAATATATAAATCTCATGCTCTGTGAAGTAATGTCAGCATTTTCAAAATATCTTCAAGGAAAAAAAGCAACAAAGTATGAGTTTTCATTATTTATCTTTTACTAATTACCTGTGATATAACCAATCCTTATTTACCTCCCTCTGAAAATTTACAGATTTACTGTAAATTACAATTTGGGAACACAGCAAGATGAACTTAATTGTTTTCAATAGAAAACAATGATATATTATGGCACTACCAATTTTATCTGTAGAATTATAGGTCTGCTGGCATTTCAATTATAAAACACCTATTTTCAGTAGTAAGTTGTTTCAGAGAAAAAAAAGAATCAGACTGAGCTCAAATCTTACCTTAAATCTCAAATCAAAATCCACAGGTTTTGGGGATTTTGTTGTTTTGGGGTTTTTTTAAAGTTTTAATAAATTCCTTTATCTTTCACCTAGATCTTCACTCCTAATAGGTACCTTGCCCTTGTTAAAATCAGTCTTTGATTCTTACTTGTTTTGGCCATATCTCAGGGACTGGTACTGAGACTAGGTCACAGAAAATTCAGTTTCTTACCAGAAGGATGCAGAAGCCAAGGCAAAGTTCAGAAAGGAAAGTGACAGACTGAAAACCTTTCTCTCAGTGGATTACTTCAAACTGGCTTCCTGGATATGATGCATTATAGGTAGTGCTGGTGAAATTTCTTAAGGCAATCAAGGAATCCATATGGAACAGAATCATAAGGACTAGACTGTCAGGAATACAGCCTAGTAACCTCCTGCTGGGGTTACTGGTTGCCACTGTGGGTGCAGACCTTTCACCCAGGATGCACCCCTTGAGACTTACCGTTTGGTTCCAACATCCCAAAATCCTCAGAAATTCATTCCTGTCTCCTCGTACTTTCTCTGTAGATTGATCATGGTATTCCAGAATGCTGCTAATGATTTGGGGATTTTCTGAGCCAGACAGAGTATTAATAATTTTATGCTTAATAAATACTGATGACCTCTCCTTCCATTTATTTGTCTCATTTTTAAAATCCATATCCACATAATATTGTGGCACAGTGTTTCTCAGTTTAAGTGTCATGTGGAAGATGTTTCATTTTGCCTGAAATATGATACTGCATAATTTAACCTGGTATCCATAGTTTTCAGGTGCTGAGAAATAATGAATAGTTGTTCTCCGTTCACCTTTAGTCACAGATTACATAGGAAGTGAAGAACTACTATGTTCGCCTTATTCTTTTTGTGAGGGTTCTACGTCCTACGTTTGGTTACATACTACACACAGAAATGTGAAATAAATCTATATTAGTAGTTTATTATGGTATTGCATATACAGTGGTTACACTTGCATCTGTTATTGTTCTACGTTTTCACTCTTTGTCTAACAAGTCTCCTATGAATATCCATTACTCATAATCGCATTTAGAACACTAAATCTGACACTGTGAGGTTATTTGATTATCTGCCTTGTGTCCTCCATTATAGTTATTCCAAAGTAAGCTGTACTCAGGCCTTCCAGGCCCATCTACACCATTATCGACATATGCTTAGGTGTGTGTTCCCTAATACAGATTTTCAGACCTTTAGTTTATTGCTTGCATTAAAGCAAAAATGTACACCCATGGCAAACTGGGACACCTTCTCTGTCTTCACTTTGCTGTTTACACAAAGTAAGCTCCTTTAGGGACATTCTCCATACAATGGAGCATAAAAATGCCTGAGAAAGCTGAACAAGGTCTATAATAGGATGCAGAACAGCAGTATCTTTTTGGAAAGGAAATTTCCATGATCTGGAAATAATTTTATACAAGATGCCCTGTCTCCTATGTCCTACTTTGTTTTCCAGGTCTAAACTTGTATTTCTGCTAGGTGCTGTATGATGCAGTTGTACCTCTCTCAATCTGTGTCAGTGTAAGTCTTTCTGTGCTGTATGCCATTGCACTGGAAAGATATGTCTTTACTGATGTCATATAAATAGTTTTTATACTTCCTGGATCATTTTAATTGCTTTTCTGCATCATTTTGTTTCTATTTTAATTCAGCATAGGGAATTTTGCACGGAGGTACCATGAAAATTGGTTCTATAGACTTGGCCATCTCTAGTGGTCCTCTTCTGACATCACAGGGTTGTGCTTCCTATTTTGATGGCTGTGGTTCTATTTATGCCTCAGAATACCATTGTTTAATACTTTCCAGGAAAAATTTCATATGATCCATTTCATATGATCCTCACCTTTTAACATTTCTTAAACTTTGAGGAGAAAAAGAGTCAAAGTGAAAAGTTAATCATGGAACTGGGACAAAAAATAATGAGAAACAGGCAGAAAAAGATACTAAAAAAATAATAAATTCATATTCCTTAAGGCAATTTCTAAAGAAACCATAGGCTAATATTCCTCTGCTTAGACAGGGATATCCCTTGAAAACTTTATTTTTCCATCCATCACTGGTTTCAGATTCATAGCTGGGCCAGAATCAGGTTTAATTTGCATTATAGGGTCTCTCTGGGGAAAAAAATTAAAAATTTCCAAACTCTCTTCTTTGGTCTATGTAGCTAAAATGTGATATTTAACACTAGTAAAGCTCTTTGCATCTTCAAAGTACTTCAAGATGCTTAGCTCTGTGGCATCAAAAAATGTTAGTTCCATTTTACAGATAGGCTACAAAAGTTGGCAAGCCTGTGGAGCAAGCCATTCCCAGAGCTGGTAACAAATCCCAGCAGTCACAGCTGTAACTTTTAGGCTTAGATCACTCTGCCTCTCTTCAGTTTTTAATAACATGATAGGACTTTACCATTCCTGAATACTTCTGCTTGTCACTAGATAATATGTCTCATGGGGCCAAGGAAGAGAAGAGAAGAGAAGAGAAGAGAAGAGAAGAGAAGAGAAGAGAAGAGAAGAGAAGAGAAGAGAAGAGAAG
>JANZLQ010000008.1:24476873-24490814 GCA_026212715.1 Elanus axillaris
GGGGGCAAGTGTATGCATGTGTGTCAGTGTGTGTATGTTAGTGTGTGCAAAGGAGTCTGTATCAGCAGCTGGAATGGGGCTGTGCCCTTGGGGGCTCATATACCCTGCAGCAATGGAGGGATACTGGGATCCAGAGGCAGTTACTGGGCAGACTGGGTATCTGAGTCCAGTTGATGGAGGGATTCACATTGTACATACATATTTTTATTTATACATTGAGAGAGAGAGAGAGAGGGAGGGAGAGAGAGATCCGGTGACCACTGGAAAGAGACGAGGAACGGGAATGAAGCTGTCAGAGGAAGTTCAGGATGTGCATTAGGAAAAGGTTCTTCACTGAGAGGGTGGTTGGTCACTGGAACACGCTCCCCAGGGAAGCAGTCACAGCATCAAGTCTGTCAGAATTCAAGTGTCTGGACAATGCTCTTAGTCATATGGTTTAGTTTTAAGTAGTCCTGTGAAAACCAGGGTGTTGGACTTGATGATCCTTATGGGTCCCTTCCAACTTGAGATATTCTGTGAGTTTATGATTCTATTATATATATAATATAAATCATTTAAATGATACTTCCATGTAACATTTTCCCACTAGCAGACCGCCAACCTGATCAGCCATGGAGAGGAGAAGAATGAGACCCTTGCTACTCTTTATGTGTGTGGAGTGTACCTGTCTGTGTGTCTTGATCTGTGTGGCTAGCAGCAAGTACATGTGTATATGCTTTGATGTATGTTATGTACATTTGTTTCTGTGCCAACTGGGCATATCTGCATAATCTTGCTGTTAGCTGGACCTGGTGTTAAAAACTTTCTCTGAAAGAGTAATGAATGTTTGGTGGTTTAGACAACTGTTCTGTTGTGTCAGACTAATTGTGGCAAATGTCATCATCCAGGGTATGGTACTACTCACATATTTCAAAACAAAATTCTCTCTGCTGCTTACAAGAAAATGGTGTCTTTAACCTTTGTACATGTAACACATTGAATTTTTTGAGAAACAAGTACTTATTTCTTTTTTTTTTGTATGCTAAAAACTCATTTATGAAGCCTAAGGATCCAGGTTATGCTGTCACCTCTACCTTTTTCTACCAAACAATTTAATATCTTTCTCCTTTGCAAAGCCTATAATAAATGAATTATTATAACAGAAGTGGTGCTGAAATTTTCACCTGGCTTTGCAGCTGAATTCACTGTTGTCCTGGTTTCACCTGGGATAGAGTTAAGTGTCTTCCTAGTAGCTGGTACAGTGCTATGTTTTGAGTTCAGTATGAGAAGAATATTCATAACACTCCGATGTTTTCAGTTGCTGCTAAGTAAGGTTTAGTCTAAAGTCAAGGATTTTTCAGCTTCTCATGCCCAGCCAGCACAAGAAGTTGGGAAGGAACACAGCAGCTGACCCAAACTGGCCAACAAGGTATTCCATACCATGGGACGTCACATACAGGAAATAACTGGGTGGTGTGGGGACGGGGGATTGCCTCTGGGGGACTAGCTGGATGTGGATGGGCAGGTGGTGAGCAATTACTTTGTGCACCATTTGTACATTCCAATCCATTTACTATTATTGTTGTCATTTTATTAGTGTTATTATCATTCTTAGTTTCTTCTTTTCTGTTCTTTTAAACCATTCTTATCTCAACCCATGAGTTTTACTTCTGATTTTTCTTCCCCATTCCACTGGGTGGGGGGGAGAGTAAGTGAGCAGCTGCATGGTGCTTAGTTGCTGGCTGGGGTTAAAGCACAACAACTGTATATTTTAGGGAACTTAGAGTTTACTTTTTCTTTTTAAACCTTTCTTCATAAAGGTCTATGTTTATGAAGCACAAAGGAAGACTTCCCCACACACCCAAAAAATCCGGAAGATATGTAGATGTCAGAAGACAAAGAAATAATTAAATAAAACAAACCCCCCAAAAGAGAAAGATATGATCATGTTTGAAATGCAACTTCCTTTTGTATCGATCCTCCCAGAAAGACATAACAATGGCAAGTTTTTGATATATTTTCTGTTTCAAGAGAAGTGGAAGGTCAAATTTTACTATCATCACAACCTTCACTTCCAAAATTAATTTCTTAAAAACATACTCATAACATTTTGTTTAAAGTACTTCAGCCACTAAGTTTCCTTGTTTGTGACAAACTCTGAAGTGAAAACTATGACATGACCTCATGGAAATCACACTATAAATAATTTATATCCAGTATTACAACTTCTCTTGCAGAATAAAGTAGAACACAGGGAAGGAATATAAAGGGGAAAAAACAAAAGGTAAACTAGGAAACAACATGCGTAAACACTTCTACCTTGCTTGACTATGCTTTTATCTACAGGGTTTCATCCATGTTCCAAAGTAGTCTAACTATGTATTTTGTGTTTCATCTCAATATAAGATCATCTACTGTGTACCTGAACATAAACCTACTGAAGTTCTGAAGTTTTTCTTGTGGTTGAGCAGATGTACAGATGCACAAACATCTCTTTTTACAAAAATACGTAAGGGGTGGGGGAGGAGGAAGAGAGAAGGAGGGAGAAATGATTGCTCTGTCACATTCTTCAGAAATTTCCAACATGAAGTATAACATGTTCATATTGCTAAAATTTTATTCACAGGAAAATAATCAAGCCATGTTCAGGTTGTCCTGAATATGGTGAAATAAACCTCAGAAAGTTTGAAAGATGAATCCATATATCATCTGAGAGATCTGACTCATAATAAAGGCCATCAGTTAACAAATAAGAAATTATCATGAATACTTATTTTGACGGTAAAAATATTCTCCACATAAATGTGTTAATGGAAGGTATTTCTTGATGTTTCCTAAAAGTCTTTTTATGTAGCTGCCCTTGGTTCAGCTGGGGTAGAGTTAATTTTCAGACGTGGTTGGGAGAGGGCACAGCAAGGACAGCTGACCCAAACCGGCCAAGGGGATATTCCATACCATGTGACATCGTGCCCAGTATATAACTGGGGTTTGGGCTGGGGAGTGGAGGTGGTGGGACAGTAGGGGAAGCAGTGGAGTGTCAGGTTGCTGGTGGTGAGCAATTGTCTATCACTCGTTTTGTATATTCTTTTATTTGTACTATTGCTATTATTGTAACTTCTCTCCTTGGTTGTCCCAGTAAACTGTTCTTATCCCAACCCACAAGGTTCTACATTCTTTTTTTTTTTCTCCTTTCTGATTCTCTTCCCCATCCTATCAGAGAGGAGGAGTGAGGGGGGAGGAGTGAGCAAGACAGGCTCTGGTGCTTTTCTGCTGGCTGGGCTTAAACCATGACAGTCCTCTGTGTCCAGAGGGGTGGACTGTGTGTAAAATGTGCATTTCTGTTTGCTGTTGTTATGGTGATTATGCTAATTTTGTCATAGGAAAGTTTTGGGTTGTTTTGTTTTTTGTTTTTTTTTATGTGAGTGAAGTTTGTTATTTTAGTGATAATTCTTAAATACGTGATGCTCAGAAGCAAGGGGTGGAATATTTTGGGTCTCTGTGGTGGGATTTTGGTAGCAGGGGAGGGGGCTGCAGGGCCGGCTCCTGTGAGAAGCTGCTGGAAACTTTCCCGGCTCCAAGCTGGACCCGCCTCTGGCCCAGGCCGAGCCTGTCAGCAACGGCGGCAGCGCCTCTGGAAGAACGGATTGAAGAGGGGAAACCTGCGGGGAGTGGGGGATTGGGATGCGAGAGGAAGCCCTGTGCAGATCCCGAGGGCAGTGAGGAAGGAGGGGACGGAGGGGGGGATGCCCCTGCAGCCCGTGGGCAGACGGCAGGCTGTCCCCCCCCAGCCCACGGAGGGCAGCGGGGGAGCAGAGGCCCACCTGCAGCCCGGGGAGAGAGGAGCCCGCGCCGGAGCAGCGGGATGCCCCCCAAGATGGCCGGGGCTCCAGGGGAAAGCTCGCACTGGAGCAGGCTGGGACTGAAGGACTGTGGCCTGTGGGAAGGACTCACGCTGGAGCAGTTCCTGAAGAACTGCAGCCCACAGAAAGGACTCATGCTGGAGCAATTCATGGAGGACTGTCTCCCGTGGAAAGCACCCCACGGTGGAGCAGGGGAGGAATGTGGAGTCCTCCCCCTGAGGATGAAGAGCGGCAGAGACAAGGTATGACGGACTGACCCCAACCCCCATTCTCCATCCCCCTGCGCCGCCGGGGGGAGGAGGCAGAGAACCGGGAATGGGGCTGAGCCGGGCGGCAGGGAGGGCGGCAGGAAGGGCTTCCCGGATTCCGCTTTACTTCCCGTTATCCTTGTCTTGGTTTGATTTGATTGGTAGTCAACGAAATTGACTTTATTTCTTCCCCAAGTTGAGCCCGTCTTTTGCCCGTGCACGTAAGTGGAGAGAGCCCTCCCTGTCCTTGTCTCGACTCACGAGCATTTCTTTGTAGTTTCTCCTCATCCCACCGGGGGGGAGGAGCGAGCGAGCGGCCTCGTGGTGCTTTGTTGCCGGCTGGGCTTAAACCAGGACAGTATGTTACATTTACCTCAGCTAATTTTAAAGCTAGAGTTCACCAGTGTACATGCAGGTGCCTGCAGTGTAGATGTCAGTATCTGAGACTACTAAGTCAGGTCAGGGGATCTGTGTTTCTTGTCCCTGCAGCCTCCCTGCATGACACAGCTTCCATGATAAAAAAAAAAGATAATTCTCAGGACTGAGATACTATGGCTATTACATATACTGGTTTAGTAGTTCTTGTGATTATCATCCTGTGTTGCTCTCTGTTGCTTTAGAAACTATTACCCTGGCATGTGCCTCTGCCTGCTACCTCTCCCCTTAATTCTGCTAAATCCTGCATATGTCTTCCAGCTGCAGTTCTGCCAGCTCCTCTGTCTACCAGTGACCACGCTGCCCATCCTTTCCACTGTGCTTTGCAAATGCACTTTACTTTCTTTTTGGGTAAACCATCCAGATAGCAAGAACACAAGAAGAGGAGACCCTGCCTTACCTAGCATACAGGACTGAAATGTTCCTTAGCTTTTTCACTCTGTTTGCTTTACCCTTGTCAGAGCAGATTTTATGCAGAGGGACACAGTCACATTTGAAGTGACAGATTTATGTCTGTAATACCTAACAGAGAGTGTCAGGAGCCAAACCTGGGCCTTGATTCCATATGGCATATATAGATGGCTTCCATCAGCTCAGCATAGAGCAAGCCCCTCTTATGACACATCTGTCTTTGACAGAAATGTTTGAAATGTCCAAAGAAAGAGCCAGGGAAAGACCTGACAGTGCCCAAGGTTCAGGCTCACTAGCTAGCTCTCTTTACTGACCCATAGTGTGCCAAACCCTGGTCCCATGTTGCAAAATGTGCCCCCAAAAGCCATTTAGTCCTGTGCTGAGTCTGATCCCAGTGTTTTCAATGCATGCAATATACATATGCTATGCATAGGTGCATGCAACATTAAGCATATCCTGGATTAGTAGATCCACATGGGAATAGTAGTGAGCTGCTCTTGCTTTATAAGCAGCCCTGGTTGACTGCTAAAGATCTAGGCAATAGGAGAGGTGACCTTCCCTTTGTCAGATCTGAAATTCCCTAGAAGAAGCTTCCAGCAGCATGAAATGGCAGTTTAGGTCTGTTCAGGAATCCTCAACTACAGACACATTCAGGATAGCTCTTGCCCCTCTCTTTAGCAAGGGATCCTCATTTTGCTGTGAGGGGACTTCATTGTTGCCAGAATACAAGGTAGTAGTGTGCCTGTTTTCTTTCCAGCCCAGAAACACTGCCTTCTTACCACTACTATGTTTTGCCAATAGTTTGTCTAGACCCTTGGCTTGTTTTCAAAGGTGGCTAATTACTCCATTATGTTTGCAGTGTGGATATAGCCCACAGCTGTAGTATGTACCGATTTCAATAATAATCTTATTCACTTTGTGTAATTTCAGGTTGTTGTGTTGTTGGAATTTTTTTTAATTATTCGATTCCGAGTTCCTTCAGGCCTAATAACTGTTGAACAGTCTCAGAGTTTTAAACTGTGATTCACCATAGATCATTACAAAATAAAAAGTGATAACACATTTATCTCCAAGGGTTTATCACGATCCATAAACCATGCTGATAAATGTAAAAAAGAATGCATGAAAGCTTTAAGAGGTGCAAATGTGTTTAAATGGATTAAAATGTTAGATTAAAAAAAAAACCTGAGAATGGGAAAAACTTGATTGGCAGTTGACAAAGTGTGAAGAAGCAGAAGCATCAACATAATCTTCCTCCCTGCATAGTTTAACAGCTGACTTTTGGATAACACATCTATGCAATGAACTAAAAGTTAAATTACATGGAGTGGGATTCTTTTCACCTAGCTTCAGATGTCCAAGCCTGAGATAGTTATCCTAGATTGTCTTCAAAAAGAATAAGCATTCTCTGACTGCATTTCATTACATTTTCAAATAAGCATGTAAAGCAGACCAGCTGAATTACCCTCAGGTTGCCTGAAAAAAAATCTTATTGGAGGAACCAGGCAAGAGATTGTGTTTTTCCTACCAGCTGGACTGCAAAATAAACCTGTAGGCAGAGCATCTAAAAAGAAGGCTGTAGAAATCTCCACACTTAGGGTAGAAGAGAGTGACTGATACCAGGAACAGAGGAAAACTGACTATTAAGGATCACCACATGAAATACAAAAATGGAAATATTTTAAGAAAAGTGACCTTCCAACTGTAGGAGGAATGGAAGATTTTGAGAGAATGTGGTATACATGTTTAAGCCTGGCCAGAGAAGTTGTCATTCAATTCCAACTAATACATGGAGAAATGTGCTACTGACAGAAAACACCTTGGGCCAGAGGATTGGCTTGACAATATACTACTAATGTGACTGATGTGTCTTTTTTTTTTAATTTTCTTTTTTTTTTTTTTTTTTTTATTTGGCCACTGTTTATGAAATGTGCTTGTTTTCATTTGTTCTGATTTTTTAAGAAGCTGTTCTTGAACAGTGGGAAGAAATACTGCTTGTTTGTTCTGTCTTGCCTGGGTTCAAGTTGAAGACCATAGGAGAGAAGTAAGATTATGGCAGCCCTAACAGTACATGACATGTTCCCCTAGTTACACTATTTTAGTTTGTATTGAAGTGTAACCTCACTTCAGTTATTCATAGTCCGTGTGATGTTTTTAGTATGCTTACTTTAAGAAAAAAGGTAGACTTCAAAGTTCTAGCCAAAGCCTGTCACAAACTGGCTACGCTGGTTTTAATCTGTCTGGGTTGGAAAAAAAAAAAAAAAAACTAAACCATTTCTGAAGCCTGAGTATCATATTGGAAACAGACAATTCTGTAATTATTATTTTTTTTTAAATACTTTCCACTACTGTGTGGAAATTAGCACTAGAAACTACACATTCCCAGAATGGAGATGGATATATATAATACTTTTGCAGATTGACACTTGGGAGTACAGCGAGTTCTTTGTGCTTAAGTGCCTACAGGAGAATAGCAAAGTAGAACCTTAAGAATAATTTCTCCTGCTCTATAATAGTGTCATATGTATATAAATTCCAGAATGGAACTTTTGAAAATGTATTGTACTGCGAGTTAATTTGATTTATTTACAGTTACCCTCTGCATGCTCCTAAATCTCTTCCTTTATGAGTTATTAGAGAAGATCTCTTGTTTATATTTGTACTGAGTATTATCTTGGTCTTTATTAAATCTCATCTCACTAAATTACTGTAGCCAAAGTGCCAGATCATCTAGATGCATCTTCATTTCTTTGTGCTTAAATACCCCACTTGCCAGAGGATTAGGCCTGGAATATTTTAGGACCTAGTCAATTCTAGATGTGTTTATTAATTCAGCACTGGGCCTTGCCAGAACACAGTTTTGCTTGGTCTTAGACCTCTTAGAAAAAAAAAAAAGAAATAGCACTTTCAGAAGTGTTGATTGATAGATCTACAAAATCAGAAGGACTATAAGAAGGCTTCAAGCCACAAAGTGTATCCTGTTAGTAAAATCTTGCAGGTGTACTATAATTGTAGGTAATATACATATACAGTATTGAAATTATCGGTATTTTGCTTAAATCATGTTGTCTTTAAGTACCTCAAGATACTGGTTTCTTTTCCATATAGCAAATATAATTTAACCAGAGGTAAATACAAACCCTCCTTCCCTCCCTTCTGTTTGTAAATACAAGGCAAGACACCTTATTAAAGGCAATGCCACTTATATACTATGTATTTTAGGAAAGATGATAATATAGGTATCTTGCTTCTGATAGGAGGGGACATATTTTATAAGTGACGGCAAGTAGAATTTTACATATATAACCTAGAGGAGAAGTGGTACAGACATTGGTATAAGAAGAAGCTGTCTTGTTCCATGGTATGTCCTCACTGTGAAATAGGAAAAGATGTCTATGACTGTGGAGACCCAAGCTGATAATTCCATGATGTGCATCACCATGCAACGTGCATTGCAAAATTCATGTCCAGCTTCAGCCTAGACCCAGTAATACTAAGGTTTAACAGCTGTGACACATGGAGTCAAGATGCAGTTTGGCAGTGCTAATATGGTACATTTCCTTTTGACTTTTTTTTTTTTTTTGGCTGCTGTGCAGTGTGTCAAACTACTAGGTCTTGTGCCTAGCTTGGTGCTTCTCTGTACAGAGCAACAACCAAAAATCTCTGCTAGACCATCGTTTGCCATACTTCATTTTAGACGCATGGCATATGCTACTTGAGTCTAAGACTTATCTTCACAATATATGCCAGTTCTAAATTTTTGTCCCTGGTGCCTGTTTTGAATAGCACCTACTACTGAACAACTAACTTTTTCTTCTGTGACAGGTAAATGGTGTTTTTCTTTTTTTTGGCAGTACTTATGTATCCACTGTGGGCCAACATAAGCATGGAAAAAGGTCATTGAAATAATTTAGCAAATGTAATTGCAACCTCCTGAATTAAATATTTTTTTCATAATCTCTGGAGTGCTATAGAAACATGAATTTTTCTGCCAATACATTAAATTTCTATACATATATACTCACATATGCTGAGTAATTGCAGTGCATAAACATGAATTCAATTTTTATTTCATATAGCTATATGCTCTTAGAAAGTTTTTTGAGTTTTGGTTGTAGGGTTTTTTTTAGTTTAATCAAGTTTTTGTTTTACTTTCTTCCCATCTTTCAAACCTTTTTGTCTCTTTTGGAAGCTCAAGATTAATTAGTCGATTCTCTCTTCTTCTTTTCTAATTCCATCTACAGTTCAGAGGCACATAAAACCACAAAGCAAGATAATAACCAATAAATGGAATAATTAATTCAATGCACTGCAACTAATTTTAATTTATATTTCTCAAAGATTCTCACTAGGGAACAGAGAACCTGGAGTTCTAGGGACTGAAATGCTCCAGTTCTGGTTGTTTTGAATATGTTGTGGGCAAAAGCTCTTCCTGTAAAATTGGAACTTGCAACAACTAAAATCAGAGGGGAAATTAATAACCAAAAACATTGAAAAATGAGCAAGAAGGAGGAAAAAAGCTGAAAATTATTCCAATCATAACCTATCTTTTTAATCAAACCTATTTTGTTTACCTCACAAGGTATACCAAATACAACTAAGTATCTAAATCTGTTGAACAGGTGAAGTCAGAAGCTGGACTGTCACATGCATCGTTTCTTTCAAAGAGATTAAGCATTTTGGATGGGTAGTAACACGAATATTGACTTTTCAGCAAAGATAGCAGAGAAATATTAAGGGATACAGATTCTTGGTTTGTTCTTTTTGAAAAACATCAGAGATACTTTAGTTCTGTTAAATCTGATAGATTGACAGAATCACAGAATGGTTGAGGTTGGAAGGCACCTCTGGAGAACATCTAGTTCAATACTCTACTCAAAGCAGGGTCAGCTAGAACGAGTTTCCCAGAATCATGACCAGACAGGTTTTGAATGTGTCCGAGCATGAAGACCCCACAGCTTCTCTGTGCAACCTGTTCCAGTGCTTAATCACCCTCACAGTAGATCGTTTTTCTTATATTTAAATGGCATGTCCTGTATTTTAATTTGTGCCTATTGCTTCTTGTGTTCCATCTTATTTACACACACCCTCCCATTAGGTATTTATGCACATTTTTCTAGACTGAACAGTCCCAGCTCTCTCAGCTTCTCCTCATATGTAAGTGTCCTGTCCCTTAAGCATCTTCATGATCCTTTACTGGTCTCGCTCCAGTATGTCCATGCCTCTCTTGTACTAGGGAGTCTACAACTGGACACAGTACTCAAGGTGTAGCCTTACCAGCACTGAGGAGCAGGATCACCTCCTTCAACCTGCTGGTGATGCTTTTTCTCACACAGTCCAGGAGGTTGTTGTCCTCCGTTGCTGCAAGGGCACATCGCTGGCTCATGCTGAACTTGTCCACCAGGATCCCCAGGGCCTTTTCTGCATAGCTACTTTCTAGCCAGTCAGCCCCAGGTCTGTATTGGTGCATGGGTTTATTCCTCAAGACTTGTCATTTCTCTTTGTTGAAACATTTCTCCAGCCTGTGGAATTCCCTCTAAATGGCAGCACAACTGTCTGGCATATCAACCACTCCCACACAGCTTTCCGCCATCTGTGAAAATGCGGACAGTGCAATCTGTCCCATATTGCGGGTCACTAATGGAGACATTAAATAGTTCCAGACCTAGTATCCACCCCTAGGGTTTACCGTGAGTGACAGGCCTTAATCTGTAGTTGTAAATCTGCAGGTGGAGCAGGAGTCATCCTGGTGACAGAAGTCATGAGCTCCCAGTTGTCACCATCCTGGGAGTCTCTATTTCCCTGCTCAATAGGCATAGGCTATGCATGCCTCTCCTTCAGTGCAGCTGGGGCTCAGACTCTCATGTCCTGCAGGGTCTCAGAGAAGATCCAGTCAACCTCTTTCTCATCATCCCTGATGCTGTTCAGCCTGCTGACGTCTTCCCCCAGCTCCTTTACTTTACACAGATGCTTGCCAGTGCTCATGTCCTGCAGATGAGGAGCCTGTCATCTCTGGCCCTGAGATCAGTGAGAAGCACCAGGTGCCCCTGCTGCACTGGGCCTGCAGAGCTGCATCTCCCTTCAGGAGCTGCAAGTGAGTTAGGTCTCTGATGTGCTGGGGTAGTGGCTCTGGTGGGTGCTGAGGACTGTGGCTGTGGCACATCAACACAGCTGCTGTGCATGTGTACACTGTTCTTAGCAGTTTCTAGCCTGCTGTCGTGTGCCCTTCTGCTGCTAGAGGTAGCTAGAAGTCACATCCTCCATAGTTATCCCTTTCCAGCAGCGGCAGACATGCTGAATTTTCTTAAGAGTTTCTTCCCGTAGTCCCAGAAGATCTGTATTTGTGTTTGGGACTCAACGAGATGTGCCCAAACCTCTTTGCTGAATCTAGAGCCCCCTTGTGAGTACTGTCCTACTGTTCCTGCTGTGCCACTGCTCCCACTCACGGCTAAACTAATCCAAATTCCTTGGAAAATCAGTCAGTTCAGTTCAGTAAGAAGACTGATCTGCTCATTAACCTGTAAGAAATTAGGACCAAAGAAATAAACATTCTAGGACCAAAGAAATCAGCTTTATGGCAAACCTGACTGAGAACTATATTTTCAGAAAAATGAATTCTCTCCACCTTTAGTGTATGTTTTGCTTCCTAACCCTCAAAAACCCAGCAAACAGTAAGCACAGGCTTAATTTTGAGGCTGTGTTTTAATTATCTAGTTTTCTTCTTGAAACCTGAGTTCATAAATATTCCTTTTCTCCCTTCTGAATCAGCTTTAAAAAAATTATTTTAATACTTAATATTTTTTTAAATATGGGATAAATGCTGTCTTTTTTCACCCTTTCCTGTGATACACATTTGTATCTATGTCATAATGTTAGTACTTTGATATGATGGCAAGGAAAACCCACTAGATACTACTTTTTGTGCAGCGCTTTATTTCATAAAATGGATTTAAATACACACATCCTTTAACCACAAATCAAACAAGCATTCTGTAAAGAATCCCGCTTACATGGCAGCAAGGGAAAATCTTTAGTGATTGGAATCACCAAAATTTCCTTTAATGTGTGTGGTCCAATTTCCAGTTAAATCGCAGTACATTATGAATGCTATGGAAGTGATAGCAAAGAATGCAAATAAAAAGTTCAAAATGAGGCTCCATATCTAATAAACAACTGTGACAAAAGTGCTACAATACAAAACTTCATAGTAATTATTCTATTGCACATAACAAAGTAACTTGTGGAGCATAAACTAACAAATATTGTGTGTTGATAGTTCAAGCACAGTATGCTTTTAAAATGCTATCAAACAGTGGCAAGCTATGCCAGAAAGCACAGCCTCATCCAATAGCTTTATGCAAAATACACTTACCAAGTCTTAAATTCTACTACAAAGTACTATAATGTGTTCCTTCATATTATGCTGTAAAATGCAACAAAAAAAGTCCTAACAAACAAGCAAAAAAAATTCGTTTACCTGCTAGGTACTTCTTAGACATATTTTAGAGCTTTTAAAATAATACCATCCCATGTGGTTCCTCTTTTGGTTAAGCTTTTCAGCGTTCATGTGGGTCCTTTATGTTTGTTCTTTGTTGACAAGAACACCCTGCCAAATGAAGGTTTTTCCATTTGTCTCTTCAACAATACTAGCATATTTTCAGTGCCCCTTGACACAGAAACCTAGTTAGTATACATAGCAGTTGTGTTTGTTGGAGTTAAAAAGTGAAATAAAGGAGGTTATTGTCTGGAAGAAAAACAGTTTCAATCTGGGTCTAGGAAAAAAAGAAAGGTGGGTAAAGGCTGAGGGCTTCACCTCAAAATGCGTAGTTGTCTTATGCTCTGTAGAATCCTGAAGGATTATTTTGATGATAGCTGTTTACTGTTCCTTTTTCTGCTGGGTTAACATAGTTGAGTGCTTTCTCCAGACACTGAATTTGGCTTCAAGTTTCTTATTCATGCCTTTTAGAATGAAAAAAAAAAAAGTGCTAGAAAAGTGCTATAATACAGACAGCTCTTTCCTTCACTGAATGTATTCATTTACATATGATATATGTTGGTTGTGTAACGTATAATTTTGCAACTGCAGTATACTCACCTTTTAGTTGGGTCTGCTCTTTATGACTCAGAAAGCTTTTAGTCTATGGCTTAGCAAGAGGAAATGTGCTACTGGAATCACGTAGCATGTTTAAAGGCATTTAATGCTCTATGTAAACAGTCAGACCAACTATTGTTGAATTGTTCAAGAAAGGTGGGAGATTTCATACAATGATTGACCAGTAAGTTTTAGAATAATAATGGCAGTAAGATACCAAATTTGTACGTTGAATTTCAGATTTCCAGCTAGTTTGAAGTTCCAATTGCATATTTCCAGTGAAAATTAACAAAATATTTCATATTCATATCTGCTTTTGATGTGAAATCTACAAAAGCTCAGGGCTCAGAGGTCAGCTTCTGGTTTTGTTGCATCCTTTGAATTCTGTATGTCCAGTGTGTGGCTAACAACTATTTGCCCATCAATATTTTCTGGTTTGCTAAGAGGATATGGTTGCAAGCATGAACAGAGCATCTGTCTCTCTGCCCTGCCATGCTGTATCAAACCTCTACTCAAAATTACAGGAGAATTTATCTCTCTCAAATTGATGCCACCACCACTATTAATAATTAGCAGCCTGTAGAGAACCATGCATTTTAATGGAATAGAGTTTCCAATATTGCTGTATACCTATGAGAAGCTTGGGAGTATAGTGATATTTTGGCATAGTGGAGAAACTTGTATTGCAAGCTGTTCATGCTGTAGCTGTTCTGTGAATATATAGAGGTTGTGAACCACCAAGGTTGCTGTGTTTTTCAGCAGTCACTCAGTGCCAAGCAGCATGATAGAGGGTTGCTACATTCAGCATGTGAGTCCTAGGTGATCCATACTGTATAACAGTGTATTGGGTTTCTGTGGCAAGGTTTTGGTAGCAGGGGGGGGTTACAGGGGTGGCTTCTGTGAGAAGCTGCTGGAA
>JANZLQ010000008.1:24498367-24523106 GCA_026212715.1 Elanus axillaris
CCTTATCTCAACCCTCGAGGTTCCGGGTTTCTTTCCTTTTCTCTTTCTGGTTCTCCTCCCCATCCCACCAGAGGGGGGCGGGGGGAGTGAGTGAGTGGCTGCGTGGTCCTTTGTTACCGGCTGGGCTGAAACCACGACAGTTGGTCAGGCAGCATATAGCCACCGTGTGCTCACTTGTGGTTTCCTTTTGCCTGTCAAATAATTTAAGAGAATATTTTTCTGTTTTATTGGTTGACTTTGCTCTTTGAGGACCCTGGGAGAAAGCATCCCCTTAAACTCCACAGGAAGAAGAAATGGAAAAGAAAAGGCTTCATCTTTGTCACAAAACGGAAGTGACTCATTAGCCCTGGGGGCCCCAGGCACCAAACTCTTCTCCAACCTGGAAGGTGCCCACAGGAGGGGATCTTGCACTTGTCTTGAGGCTAAAATCACTCACTCTTTAGCTCCAAAAGCTGTTGGTAACAGCACCTGAGGAGGTCAGAAGTCCTCGGCTGTGGTTTCCTGTTGTTTTGGGGGACTGTGAGCTCCCCTCTGCCCCTGTGACAGTGCCCATAAAACAGGGCAGAGCTGTGGGCTGAGCCCTTGGAGGTACTGTGTCCCAGCCCTTGGACAGAGCTGCCTGATGCAACATGCTCCCCTCCCCAGGAGGCTGTTCCCCTGGCTGCGCTCCAGCGGCTGCCCATGAGCACCCTAAGAGCCTTCCTCAGGCATCCTTGGCCTGGCTGTGAGATCACAGTGGGACTGTGAGGTCACAGAGCCCCGTGGTGATGCACCAGACATAAGCACCGACTGCTCAGCCCCTGGCCCTCACTGCAGCAACAGCAGCAGCGGCAGCGTGGTGCGAATGCAGGGACCCATGGCCCCTGCCCACCGCCTCCTCCTCATCCTCCTCATCCTGGTGGCCCTGCATGCCAGGGCTGTCTGGGCTGGTCCGTGTCGAGCACGGGGAGCAGGTAAGCAGGCGGCACTGGTGCAGCCTTTCACAGGCCAGCTGGCTCTTTTCCCTGAGAAGCAGTAACAAAGTGGTGACCACCACGCTGCTTGAGCAGCATGTTGAAAGGCTGGCTGGAGCATTTGTAAGAGGTCAGCTGTGTCCTAAGGCTCTGGCCACTCCTCACAGGACACTGAAGCAGAACACACATTTACAACCAAGGCCGTTCATTAGTACAGCTAGGGCAGTTCAGGTGCGGGGGGTGGGTGCAACAGTAAGCACACGGCTTTTTAGACTGAAGGATGGCTGGGTGTGTTGTTAGTTCTGACGCCTTGGCTTAGATCACAGTTACTATTGCCAACAGGGTGTATAAATTATTCAGGGGAAGAGGGTTTTGCCACTTCTCCCCGAGAAGCATGGATGATGGGTTTTTCCCTGCAGTGCTATAGCGAGCACTTCCCCCCCATTTGTCACAGAATCGTTGACAGCATGCAGGTGACGTAACTGTAGACACCTGAGCTACTGACACCTGCTCCACCCCCTCATCATCTTTGTGGCCCTGCTCTGGACCCACTCAAGGAGGGTCATGCCTTTCTTATGCTCTTTACCACTGTACACCCCAGGGGATAAAAAGCAGGGAAGAACCTCAGCTAAAGTCAATCTAAGAGAAAAGACGCAGCCCATCTCTGTGCAAAAGGCCAAAGCAGAAAGGGGAAATTGGGGAGCACCCTCAGTCACCACTGAGTATGAGACATGATGGGAGATGTGGTTAGGCAAAGGGCTTTCTCTGAGTCCATTAAATGGGCTGCCGACTCCCGTTTTGCAGCAACTGGTCGGGTTTCCCTCACGCTCAATCTCCAGGGTATGTGTGAGGAGGTGGAGCGACACTGTGCAACATGGGAGCCAGCAGATGGTTAGGGCTGTGAGCCTGTGGAGGTGCCCAAAACCATCAGGAATGAAACGACACTGCCAATCTGCAGGGAACTGGGGTCAGGGCTTGATCCTTGGGGCCACTGCCCCCACTTCTCAGGCTCCTGCTCCGGAGTTGATGGTGGCAATTAGCGATTGCTACTTTACAACATTCCTTATCGACACAGGAGCCCAAATATCAGTGGTAGTTAAGGACACTTATCAAAGGACAGCCTCCACTTAGCAAGCAAATAGATTCTCTTGTAGGTGGCAGTGGCAGTGGCAGATCATTACCCACCCACTGGTCAGGGCTAAATGAATTCTGTCTAATGGACGGACGGTCTGGCTTTACTTCTAGGTCCCTGTAATAGGTTATGTATGGATGCATGGAATGGGTCAGTCGAGGGCGTCCTCATGGGGAAAGTGCGCAATAGGGGCACCACACAGTCTTCCCCACAGTTTGCCTCGCATCAACGCACCCCTGACAAACAGGTCATTAGCATGAGGTCTGGGTCCTGCCCCTTTAATCCTACAATGCAAGTCACCTTCTCCTGCCATCCAGGCTGTTCTTGAACTGATAAAAAGAGCTGGAAGAACAGGGAAGCATGGTCAAGTCTCCTTCCCGCTACAATTCTCCTGCATGGCTTGTAGAGAAACCTCAGGGCAAGTGGTGACTAGCAGTAGGTTACAGAACCCTGAACATCGCCAGTGAACTGCTCGCTGTGGCTGCTCCTGCTCTGATCGATAGTCCGTTGCCTCAACGAGCAAGCCTTGCCATGAACGGCAACAGTAGATGCGAAGGATACGTTTTTTAGACCCCCCCGTACCTTGGGACAGATAGCGAGAGAGTTGCTTTCACCTGGCAGGGACTGCCATTTACACTGACTGGCTTACCCCTTACCACATAGCTGTGGTGTTCCAGCCCTCTGATCATTTTTGTGTCTGTCCTCTGGACCCACTCCAACAGGACCATGTCTTTCCTGTGCTAAGGACGCCAGTTCTGGATGCAGTACTCCAGGTGGGGTCTCACCAGTGTGGAGTAAGTGGGCAGAATTACTTCCCTTGACCTGCTGGCCACGCTGCTTTGGATGCAACCCAGGATATGATTGGCCTTCTGGGCTGAAAATGCAGTGCCAGCTGATGTCCAGTTTTTCATCCACCAGCACCCCCAAGTCCCTGTGTGCAGGCTGCTCTCAGTCCCTTCATCCCCCAGCCTGTACTGATACCAGGGATTGCCCTGACCCAGGTGCAGGACCCTGCACTTGGCCTGTTGAACCTCATGAGATTCACATGAGCCCACTTCTGGAACTTGTCCAGGTCCCTCTGGATGGCATCCCATGCCTCAGGCGTGTCAGCCCTACCACTCAGCTTGGTGTCGTCTGCAAACTTGCTGAGGGTTGTGAGACACTGAAGGAGTTCATGTCTCAAGACACTGCGGTGGGGCAAGTTCTGCAGAAGACCAAACTCCAGTTAATGAGGATCCACAGTTGAGGAGCCAACCAGCACTGTACACCAGCGATAGGGTGTGGAGGGACTGACCTGCCATGGCGTGACCTGCCATGCTGTGCCGTGCCATGTGCGGTTCTGGGTTTGGCTACGCAGAGCGGGGCAGCTCCCACCATCCAGCCAGAGGTCACACAGTGCTGACGTGAGGAAGGGGCTCAGGGCTGCCCCAGGGACCCTTCGCCACCACCGCCCCCCCAATGGCGCCTGCGCATGAGAGCGAGAGTGACAGGAGTCCTTCAGGGTGCTGCACAGAAAGCATGGAAGGGTGTGATGGGCTGGTAGAAAAAGGCGGGAAGGGGCCTGCACGAGGCGCAGGCGGGAGCCGCCCCGCGCGTGGCCACCAGAGCTGGGCCTCTGGGCTGGCTGGAACCACGCTGGGCCCAGGGCTGGTGACATCTTCCTCTTGTCTCTTCCTTTTCCCCTGTAATCCCTACACCTCGTCTCTTTAGACACAACCCCACTGACCAAGTCTGGGACCAGGAGTGGATCCAGCCACCACCAGGCTCCTCTCTGAGAAGGAGTCTAGGAAGCAAGGGGGTCTGCTCTGAACCTCCTGACCCAACGGGAGGGATCTCCTGATTATCTTCCCTGAACTGATCTATGTGTTGTTACCAAGGGTTACATGGTTTATTGAGGTAGTTTCATGCCAATTCCTGTTGTGAGAAGCCCCACCACCTACTGTTACACCTTCCACATTCAGGCTGATTCTGCCATGAATAAAACATTCAGCTGATCATTTGGTGTCACTTCAACTTAATTTAGCTGGAGGGAATTGGGACTCGCCACAACACCTCCCTGGTCTGTCCAGCATGGTTTGTGATTAAGGGTACACTCGATCCCACTGTCTTACGTCATTGATGAAGATACTAAACAGTACTGGTCCCAATACAGATCCCTGAGGGACAGCACTTGTCACTGATGTCTGTTTGGTCATTGAGCCATTGAACACTACCTTCTAACACTACCTTAGGCTGAAGCAAAAGATGGGCACCTTGATACACAGATACAAGCCATTCCAAACACGCTTAGAAATACAGTCCTAGAAAGGTCAATTACTGTCATACTGTAGTGGGAGGTATACGGACAAAATAGCTGATAGTTTGTCCTAGGACATCTATAGAGAATTTACCCTCAAGAACCTATTGCTGTAAACTTAGTAATCCCTGAAGAATGACAGCACGATGATACAGGCTGTAATGAGATAAATTATCTTCTTGGAGTGCTTTTTCTCTCCACAGAAGGAATCTAAGGTAATATTTCTAAGGTATCTCAATAAAGTGCCTAAGGTTATGCAGGTGATACCACTTGCTCTAAATTCAACCCATAACTTCTCACTTATGTACTCAAATAATTTAAATCTATTCCAAAGGTACCAGGGTGTCTAACTTGTAGCTGCTTAGTCCCATGGTAGAATTCATAGGTCTGCAGTTATACACACTGCCTATGAATAGGGTTGCAGGAAGATGTAAGGGGACCTTTGCACTCCAAGGTGCACTTGAACTAGCTATTCAGTAGAGAAATACTGAAAAGTATGTCTTCAGTCTTGCCACTCAGGATTCAGGGACCTCCCTCCACTAGGGAAATGTGTATAAAAGTTTTTTTTCCTTTCAGTAGTGAATTACAGCTTTTAAGCTACTTAGGCCCTTTGGTAAATGCTATCTACTGACTTTGAAAATATATCAATTTACTGTTCTTGGTTTTGTTCATTAGGATTTATTTAAATAAATCAGATGTTTTTCACTGCCGTATTAATGCAGTGACATGCATAAAAGACTTGATGAAAGTCTCATTGCACTGGGTGTGGAGATGTATAAAAGTGTTTTCTTATAATATGCAGGTATAGTTTGGTGCCAGAAAAAATTTTCCCAATATGTTAACAAATGACATTCTGGCTCTTGATTCATTTACCTCTGAGCTGTCAGCAATCAGCCAATTGATGAAGGGTTGGCTAGCCAACTTACAACACTTCTTTTTATATTTTGGCAAAGATCTGATTCTAAAGAGATGATATTCGCTTAATTAAAGGTAATTGACATATTGATATAGCTCTCTGTATATCTCTTTGAGGTAGTAGTGGATTACGGCAGACAGCATAATGCTGTGTTATAGTACCTGTTATGGTTATAAAGAGTTTCATTATAAAACCAGCAAAATATAGAATCCAGCTAGGTCGGCCTTTGAAAGGACCTTTGAATTAATAGGAATGACATTCATAGTTGTGCTTAAGGACAGGATATATTATACAGATCAATCTTTGAACACGGTGCCAGATTTTAAAACAGTATCTCTAAGACTGCTTATGTTTTGCTTCGTTATGATAGCTGCTGCACAGAATACTGAGATCTCTGATGCAACAAATTGGCTCTGTCATGAGCATTGCGGCAAGGTAAATTCTTTAAAACACTTTTAGTGGCCTGAGTGGCAGAGTCAACAGCCAAAAATGTACATAAGAATCAATTAGAAAGGCAAAAAGTGTTGAAATATTAGAGCTAAGAAAACACTTTCTTTAATAGTTTTTAGCATATTTTTAAATAAATCAAGCCTTTAAGGCAGGCATAATAAAAATAATAATGATTTCATTAATGAAGGAACCAATAATAGTATAACTAAGGTAAATGGACTTACGTTTGCATACACTAAATTCTTCTTCACTGAGAACACAGAAGCAATAGGGAAACCTAAATTATTCTTTAACTGGGTATTAGAAGACAAAGCATTGCACTTGGCTTTTGCTCCAGTTGATCTAGATTCTGCTCTTCTTGGTAGATGTGTTCTCATTTTTTCAATGCTTTCAGATGGAATATTGTCATTTTAAAATTTCTTTACTTACTCTGCAAAAATGCAGATAACTGGTGCTGAAAGGTGCAAGGTAGTGGAAAAAGGTACGTCAAATCTTTGCACAGTAGCAAGATACAATCGTTGATCGTCCTGAAGCCTTGTAGACTTCAAGGTGCATTGCAGCAACAAATGCTCAATGTGCTGTAATAAAAACCTGTTTAAAAATACAGGTATATGGTAATAGAATCTTTCTGGAATTTTTTTGGTCATGTTTATTTTACTAAAGTATAATTTACTAACATAACTAGAGTGTTATTACTTTGTAGTTAGTGTTCATATATCAATACGAGTATATATGCATTTCATTTGCTTAAATTTCATTTTACAGGCTATTATAATACTAGATACTAATCTGTCACTATAAATGCATGACACTAAACACCATGGTTAATAAATGAAATAGGATTTTTCTTTTTTTCTGAGAGTAGTTTGTCTTAGCATATCTGTTTTTCTCATATAGCTAGTCAGCATTTATATAGTATTTCAGTGGGTTACATCTCTTTTCCTGAATGTCTACTTTTTTTTAATCTTTTTATTTAGAAATCATCTGATATTGCAGCAGCTGTAGATAATTTTTCTTATATTTTTTTCTACACTTCTTATAGATTTATATCTTGCTTTTTATTTTCTCATGCTATTATCCAGCATTACTTATGGTCTTTGTTTCAAATATTTCTGAACATGATAAATGTACTCCGTGTTGTTATTTTTCATTTTCTTCCTGAATTGTTTCATACATAAACAGAAAAATATTTGATATCGGTTGCACTTTTGCAGGTCTATCATAATGCATCCTTTGTTGTTCTACATTTTCTTTTTTATTGCACATTTTTGGACAGTTTTCTGTATCAAAATATTAAAAGAGCTTTCAAGGATACTATTTAAATTATATGATGACTGTCATCTTTGTAGAGATGAAAATTCTAGAAGATGGCAACTTTGTATTATAAGAGGTCAGTATTTCAGTAATCCTCCCCACCTATTACTTTCTGCCAAACGTTTCTGAAAGTTCTTAGTCAAACCATGTATTGATTTATAAGTTGCGGAGTAATCTTTAGCTGAAGCCTTTTTTTATTTTTTAATAACATTAAGCCTATTGTCTTATGATGACCAAGCTGGGTAAGGATGGATGTTGTGCAAATTGGTGTTCTCACTATCACACTTTTGCAATAGTTTGAAACAGTAAGGGTAATTGTCTAGTGTTAGAATCCCCATTCTGCCTAAGCAGTACTTTCCCAGAATTTTAAATGAGTAATCTGTAGATTTTTCTTCTGTTTGTAAAACATAGTCACTAATAATGTTTGTTTATTCCACTTTGGGATGCAATGTTTATGACAGAAGTTCTGAAAAGGCTAGATTTGTTGACGACTGGGAAGCTAGCAGCTATGCAGGATGACAGCTTCTAGCAAGCTTGTGAATGAATGCCATAAAAAAAAAATTAAAAGATTTGGATACAAGCATGGATCAGATCCCTGTTAAACTAAAGCACAAAAGAGATTTGAGACACTCCTCAGTGCTGAAATAAAAATGGAGTTCTCAGATTATAACTGTCATGTCCTTGAGGGGCAGAAATAGTAAACTGTCAAAAGGCATGCAGTGCTCCTTTTCTTTACCTTCTTCCTACTGGGCAGCACTGTACATCAAATCTCACTTGCATGTTGACCTCTCCATGCTCTCTGAAGCAATTTCAGAAACACAATGGCAGTATTTATTCATACATAGAAGTGAATGCCCTATACATGCTTGATCAAAACCCACCAATTTAACCCATACCTTCATTTTCAAAACTGAAGGTATTATGATACTCTTCTCATGAAGTTTTCTACCCAGTTCAGCTGTGCTGAGCATCAAAGCTGCTCTAATCGGTCTTCCTTCTGACATATATTTCTATATACTGTGTATGTTTCCCAAAACCTGTTCCTTCTAACATGATACAAGCACTTTTATCTGATTACCATGGGATACTGAATAGTTTGGATAATTGAAGTTGAACTGTACAGTGAATTCCTTGCCCTTGTATTCCTAAAATGAGGGCAGCTTCAAATCATGGGTGGCTTCTATTAAATTTAATTACTCTCCCCTGTGACTTCAGTTGTATAGGTATAGGCTACTAGATGAGGACAGTTACTTTTATTCTGTCTTTGTTATGGTTCGTTTTATGGATCTTCTTGCAATCCAACATGAAATATCATTTTCATTATATGATGAATATGGATGTAGGTTATACGTTCTTCACTGAAGTGGTTAGTGTTGTCTCCATCCGACCTGCACCTCACTTCGTACACTAAAAATATTTGGTAGGGAACAGAATATTCTACATTAAACAGCTAGTGATACAACTTCACCATATAGTGTTTTGATAACACTTCTCACTGAATTTAGTCCTCTTAATCTTCACATTTGCTATGTAATTGCATGGATTGCTCTCGCAGGAAAAGCAGTTGTACTTTTGAGCACTTAAGGTGAGAAAGTCATAATGGATCAGCCTACTGACTGTTAAGTCTCATGCTTTCTCTGAGAGTGATCAGATGGCAGTGGGGACTTCCAATCACTTGAGTACACCAGTATAAGGTGCTGCTGCTTGCAGGGGAATAGTCAGTTTTAGGGAATGGGATAAGCACTTCCTTATCTAGTAGGGTAAGTTTTTGCTGAATATATGCCAACTAAATATATTGCAATTTATCAGATTTTTATACCCATGTACATCACAGTGAGAGGTTCATTTACAGCAGTGGCTAGCAAAGTGATGTTTTTAGAATGGCCTATCACTGAACTCACAGCATATCCAGACTGTTGTAGCTATGTTGGGTTAAGTACTGTTAGAGTGAATCCTACCTGCTAAGAAAATGTCCCTGAATCTTAAATTTAAGAAGATGAGAATAATGGAAGTGAAACATGGTATAATTCTTCTTGATGTATGGAAGGTTCTATTATACTCTCAAATTTCTCTCATACTTTTATTATCCAAACACTAATGCTGTAAGATGCCATTTCAACTAGCAGTGTAGGTCATTATTTTCAAAAGTTCCTAATTATGTAAGAACTGTTTATTCTTGACTCATAAACTACAATCCAAAGGTATGTTTTCAATATACTCATACTCCTAAATATTTATATACTTTTTTAATGCTACTTTAGGTTGTTGAGTCACTTAGGCTCATTTAAAAATTATATTCATATGCCTTTATTATTGTGGTGGGTTTTAAGTACTTGATTTCTTGTGCCATCATTCATTTAAGCAATGCCCCTTGACATCAGCAAAGTCTCACAGTGATGTGAGAGAGGTTTATGTTTAAGCCTATTCTAGTGACATTAATCAAGATATTTGATTTAAAATGTTTTTGGAGAATATATAGCTATGGTTATTTGGAGATCATACTTACCACTTCTTTGTCTGATGTCATTTACAAAGAGTGGTTGGTACAGCATAAACCCCACTGGACTTGCAATCTGTCTTCCACATGGGGTTGAAACTGTTTCGGTTAGGACAAGGAGTTGAGAGGATAAGTTGCTCTGGAGGCAGGAAATTATATAAGACTTTGTTAAAAACCTAAGATTTTGTTGTTTCTATAAGAATTTGTAGTAAGCATTATTCATTACTACCTTGTGAATAATTAATTTTGAATTGAAAAAATAATTTTGAACTGTATTTGATGAATATCATATCTTCAGTTTGTGAAAAAATAGACTTATGATTTTTTTCTGTAAATATTCTCATTGAATAATGATTCCAAATTGTGCTTTAGTTTATTTTCAAGTAGAATTGTTGATATAATCTATGGGGTCCTATTTGGTCATCTAGCTTGAACTATGAATGTCCAGTCAAGGAAAGAAATACAATTTTTGTTTTCATATGAACTTGCACTTAAAAGCTGCTGGATATATTTTTGGCCTGCTCTTCATTGTTTCAGTAAATACTCCTTTCAAAAAAAAGTGTTGTTAAAATGTTTGTTCTAGAAAACAAACTTGAATCATGAAATTATATAAAGGGAACACATTTTAAAAGCTGGCCTAAAATTAGAAGAGTTTATTATTATTATTATTATTCATTCATCATTAGTTCTAAAAATAACAATATATGTAAAATGCAGATACATTTTTCATTTCTGATTTTCTTTCAAGTTCACTTGCTTCCATTGGAGAATTTTACATTTTTTGATGTATGCCAATGCAGGAAATGTTATGTAATAATTTAAAGGGTAAATTTCTCAGTAAAAAGTCAGTTTATTAAAATTTATGTAGTACTACATAATAAATGGCATCTTCCAGGCATGTATATATACAAATTTAGCTGTCATTATTATTTGTATGATATAAAAAAAAATCGTACTACAAGATCTTCATGTCAGGGACCACAGTACCTGTGATAGTGTAAACTCCTTCTTTGGTGATGGAGCTATGAGCTAGAGACAAGATTTTTTATTTCACTATAACTTTCTGAAAACACTGTTGTTTTGCCTCATAAATAGCAGTTTTGTAATGTCTTGCTTTAACTTTCAGTCTTCCTTTACAGTATTATATAGTAATAACTACAATTATTTTCATTGTGCAAATGCTTGATGTTTTGCACATTACAATTTTGGGGCGAGGTCACACAAGACAATTCTACAAAGCAAATGAAATGTGATGCTTATTCGTTAAAAATTACTGATTGAAAAAAAAACAGAAGGGCAAATCCAGACTTTTTTTAAGATATGTCCAAGATAAATGGTATCAAAACCACATGAATCCCAGGATTTTTTTTGGCTTTTATCTTTCTTCTTTTTGTTTTCCTCACAGAGATTTAAAATAACCCTGCTTCATGGTACTATGTTTCTATTATCCCTGCAAAATATAATTTATATGTAACTACAGTTACATAATCAAAACTCACCAACCTCAAGTCTTGATCCTCTGATGGTTCTAACAAATGCTAAGGTGGAATGTTCTTTTAGGCAAATTTCCTTAACAGAGAAATGAGGCTCAGAAAGGGTAATTGTTGATGTACTGGTGAATGTTTGAGTATCTGAGACTGAAACTCTGCTAGAGATTCAGGGGATTTTGAATTGATGCTATGATTTGCTAGTCTGGGTGTAATCTGTGATACTAATTTTAGTGGAATAAAAATGGCTGGCAAAACCTGTCTCTAAGTATGTGCTAACATGGCAACTGCCATCTATGGGGAAAAATCAATGAAAAAAAAAAAGACCTTTTTCTTTGGGTGTTCCTATCTTTTAAAGAAAAGATAGCAGGAAAAATCACTCACCATTCCTGAAATCCTCAAGATTATTTGTGACTGCTTTTACCTGAGGGAAGCAAGGAGCAATTCTAGTCTTGGTGTGTCGTAATCTCCTCATGCTAGTTTCTCTGTATATTGTCCCAATACTAGTTTCCTGTGATGAAATACCTATTGGAAAGCATCTTGGAGTCATTAACATGAAATGTCCCTTTCTGAGTGCAAAGCTGGTAATAAGACTTGTTTTGGTTTACGGAGAATGTTTCATATAATTGCCCAGTTTCTTTAGATGGTCTTCCAAAAAGAGCAAACTCCATTGGCCTTTGTGCAAGTGGTACGTGAAGAGTGCGGAAGTGGTACAGTACTGGTCACAGAGTGACATGACATCCATGAGTGCTGATTGTAAGGTAGAAAAAGACTAGTACTTCATGAAGGCAAAGCACTCAGAATGACTATTAAGAATAATTTTGTTAAACCTCGCTGGTGGTGAGCTGCTTATGCATATACACTGTACCACTTACTTAAAGTATAAGGGCTCTGCCATGCACTTAGGAGTTTCCGATTTCAATGTCTATTAAATATCAGAAGGGAAATTTGTTTAATACTGTAATTCTTTCATTGTATTTAAATATTTTCAGAGCGGGAAATCACCAGGAGAGCATGTATGCTTGGATTTCATCCATCAAAATTGGATTACTGTAAGGGGCTCTACATGGCGTGGCTTCTTAAAACCACTCAAACTTGATCTGTTACAGTACACAGCTGCTCTCTCAGTAAGTGGTGTTCTTACCAAAAAAATGACTCTACTGTATTATGTAAGTTTAAACCTATCTTCTATTTATAAAGCACCATGGCCTTGTACAGCCTTTGTAGATGTCAAAGGAATTGTTTCTGTAGCCTTCAGTGCTGCAGAATCAAACCTTAAATGCAATGAAATAGCACGTGTCCAAGGCACTCTTTGACTCTGTGGTAGTGTATGAGCTCTAATTAGATGATATGCTCAAGACCAGATCCTGAGGATTAAATGCAAAGGAGCTAGAGGAAGGGTATTTGAGTCCTTGGATTTGGAAGTTGCTTCTTCTCTGACTAGTTCATCAGATTTTTTTACTAAGAGAACTGCATGGATCACTGCAGATGGCGGAGGACTTCGATTTCAGAAAAAGGTGTGTTTTTAACATTGTTCACCTTCTCAATAACATAGCCAGGAAGACTCCTGAAACTTTGAAATAAAAGCTAGATGTCTGAAAGGGTGAATATAAAAGGAGGTTTAAAAATATTACATTGTCATCTGTGCTGCTTATTAATGGAGTGAATGATCTGTACTGAGCAGACTACATGTAATGAATCATTTATCAACAAAGCATGACCTTTTCCTACTTGTAAATTACCCACAAGTAGGCTTTGATTTTTAGAAATCTGCTTGTTGATAATTGTTTGATCAACTTATGTCAACAGATTTCAGTATATTTGCCTTGAGTAAGATTTCCCTACTGATAGTTTATGGTGACATAAATTGCATGGAGTTGTTTCTATTCCTTATTTGGATGCCTGAAAATCTTACAAAGAATGACTTGCAAACATACCGTGAACGTTTGTGCAAATATCTATCTGCAGAGAACTGTCCATGACCATGCTTACTGACAGCATTCCTTGTATTCCTTAAACTGACAACTTAAGAAAAATAAATTGAAAGAGTTGTGGCTGATTTTCTTCACATTAATTATTCTGTATTTCATTTGGTGATATTTCAAGCAGTTTCACTGGTAATTCAATAGGTGACTCAAGCACAGTTTTCTCTGAGTTGCAATGCCTCAGGAGAACATGGGAGAACACTTGCATGGCAGATGCTGAGTAAAACCATTGTTTATACCACTTTTCTTCATTAGAGAATCTGCTTTTTCCAGAACAGTGATGCCAACCCTGGTGTCCTGATCAAAGCCCAGTTTGGATAATTACATTCTGCCTTCCTAAATTTCCCATCTGGATTCTTTTTCAGATCCTGTCCTAAAACTATACTCTATTAATATTGTTCACTAAATTATATTCCTAGTAATTTACTTTGGGGCTTGGGAGCGGTGGTGGGGATTTTTTTGGTTGGTTGGTTTTTTTATGGAGGCTTTCTTACCTGTCCATGCAAATTCAGTGATATATCTTTGCAGATGAGCAGGCAATAAGTCTTACAAGATCTCCCTTTGTCTAATTTTCACATAGGTAAACAGATGTAGAGCTGCAGGATCTGGGTATACAATATTGTGAATACAACAGCTTTTTGAGTCATTAGAATGGAGTATTTAAACATCACTTTAAACATCATGTAGCAAATGCTCGACAAAAGGCCATTCTGGTTAAAGATTCAAAAAGTAGTAACAATGTAGGACTGAAATACAACCTGAAGTCTCTGTTTACTCTCTCTGACAGATAGAAGTGTACTGTAATTGTCATACCTGACTAGTAGTGGTAAAAGGAAGACTCAAGTGTTTTTGAGATGGTAAGTTGCAACTGTAGTATAGGCTCATAGTGTAACTCAGGTTGGAAGGGACCTCAGGAGGTCACAAAGTCCAGCCTCTGGCATGTTTCAACAGCAGTGTTTGCCAGCACAAGAACTGCTCCACAACCCTCAGTGACCCCTCAGCTCAGACCCTTCCCAACAGCACACTTCATTAAGGGCTGAAAAAAAAATTGTATAATTGCTGCAGTCCAGAATTGCCCGCTAGACCTGCTGCATGCAAAGTTGTTCCGCAACATGGGTCCTGAGGCTCTGTGTGGTTCTGTACAAACCCTAGGAACACAGCCATGACACACAGTAGCTTTTATGCTGTTTTGAGGTTTCGCAGGCCAGAAAACAAACTGTCTTGAGAATGGATCATGGTATAGATAGTTACAAAACATGTAAAGTTCAGACATTTATGGGTGGGTCTCTTCATCACTTTCTTGTTTAAAAAAAATTAAGGATTAAGCTGACAACATAGGTAGCCTTTTCCTATACTTAATAAGGAACACTTTTTTAATTTCTCAATTTAAATCTTTTATGCTACAAATAAAGCTAATTTTCTCATAAGAGTAAACATGAAGAACAATTAATCCTCCCCTTCTTCTGTAACAATTTTTAGTGTCATAAAGAGGGTTATTGGACATTATATGATGAGGTATATAGGCAGATTTCTGTCTACTGGAGGAGTCTACATTGTTTCATCGAACCAGGTAGCATCTGGGTTTAGATTGACCGAGAGAGGATGAAGAGAAGGGGAGTGGATATGAGCTGGAGACACCAAAATGAAGCTCAGTATAGACGCCATAAAAAGTAGAAAGGTTATATTGGTCTCAGGAGAGAGAAAGGAATAAGATTATTGATCAAAAGCCAACTAAAGAGGTGGGAGAATTTGTTCTTTTGAGGTAAGATTATTAAACTCTGCAGAAATGTATCTGCAGACTTTGTTGTCTTAAAAAAAACCAAACCACCCCCCACACACACACACACACACCCCAAACACCCAAATTGGGTCTTTTTGGATAAAAGGTGTTGTCTTAACTCTCTGGGAATATGTAAGATTTCACATTTTCTCCAGTTTTAAAGTTAATAACATAATCTTTTTTCTTCTCAGGGGATACTCTTACCCACCTACAACTGTTCTGTCAGTTCTTCCTAGTCCTTTCTATGAGACTGCAGTGTTCCCATTCAACCTGTCTAGTATAATTCTTTAATGAAATTATAAACTCATAAACTTAAATCATAAACTTATCTTTTTCAAATTGTAGAGACTTCATCTGGCTCAAAGGGTGGTGGATCAATGGTCAAATTTCAGCAATGACAAATTATGAGTTTCATACCTCAGGGGCCAGTACTAGGACCAAAAGTACATATTGCCATTCTTAAGGAAATAGGCAGTGGGAGGGAGTGCACTCTCAGAAACTGTGATGGGAAGCAGCTGATAATATATAGGAAGGCAAGACTGAAATTCAGAGAGATCTTGAGAGGCTGGAGATATGGATGGATAAAATCCTTATAAAGTTTGTAAAGGGAAATTATACCTGGTCCTACACCTGGAACGGAATTGCACAACTACCTAACGGGTGGTCGTAGGGACTTTTGACAGATGTACGTAGCAAAGAGGCAAGAGGTGGTGGACACAAGGTGCAGGAAGGCAAATTCCAACTGGATGTATACAAAAAGAGTCCTCAGTGAGGGTAGTTAATCACTGGAAGAGGTTGCCCAGACAGGTTGTGGAATCCCCTCCTAGGAGACATTTAAAACTCAGCTGGTCAGGGAGGAAGTAACTTGCTCTAACTGAATTTGTCCCTGCTATGAGCAGGGTTTGGAGTAGATGACCCCCAAAGGTCTCACAACCTAAATTATCCTGTGTGTCGATGAATGTGGATACTTGGATTAAGGTGTAGTAACTTCTGCTCCTGGGGGGGGTGGGGTGGTTCTGAGTGTGTTTCCTTAATCTTAGTTCTTGAAATTGTCCATTATAGTCTGATTCTATGTAATTTTGGACTGTACATCAGAATGTACTGCAGTTCTTATAGTGTCTTAAATATGCTATGTGACTGCAAAATTTTTAATGGAAATGAATTTTTTTCCTAGATTGCCTTTTACATGAGTAATATTCAAGCACAAAAGGCAAGCATATGGGCTCAAAGTGAGCTTTGGTAATAATAGAATTAAACCCCTAGTTATCAGCTGGGACAATTAACACTGGAATCTGTTTTGCTGGATTCATTTATCACTCTAAGGAAAAGCTATAAACTAATACACCATCTTTCATCTATTCCAAGGCATCTATGTGTCTTTTCAATGAAAATTGAGATTTCACTTAGTGATTATGTTAGGTGAAAACATAATTTGCCCATAACATGTATTTTCAGTGAACCATATTTCAGACAGTGCTTGTTTGAGGGAGTTCAGAGGAAAAGAACTCCCCCAGAAAAAGGCAATGTACCAGAACACAAAGGGTTTTTTGTGTCATGTTGCTAGACATCTTTGCTTTGGCATACTTCACTTTGTTTTATGTAGTTATGTCAATTTGATAATGTTGTGTTTATTCGTATCAAAACATTTTTTCTTAATTTTCTTAATTCTTTCTATAATAGAAATAAATTAGCAAAATAATATTATATCATTCCAAGTAGTCTGGCTTTCAGAATATTCACTTAAAATATCTCTGCTACTAAACCACTTTATAGCTCATGTTTACAGTTTTATGGGGTTTGTGCAGTAAACCAGTGAAACATAAGGAATGGATAGGCAACCCCTACTTTGCAGATGTTACAAAGAGCATTGAATACAGCTCATTTAACAGGTGCCATGTTTGGCTTGTCAACCTGTGAGAAATTATTCCTGTGGGTGCCAAATGGCTGTCAAAGTCCTTCCGAAGCCAAATGAGGACAATTTTGCCATGATTCTCATTATCTCTTACTGCCTGACTACTTGTTTCCTTTTTTTCTATTTTCTTTCTGTTAACTTACTTTTTCTATAGCCTGGGGTGATCCCACAGTCAGGAGTAGCAGCAACAGGATTCCATAGTGACAATCCAGCAGTCCCAACTGTTTATATATCTGAAATAAAAAGAAAACAGGCAGAAATTGGCAAGGAAAGCTTTTGTAGCACCTCCATAGCTGTGTTTCTTTAACAGCAGCAGTGCTCCTTCATTTCTCTTCTTACACTCTGCCTCTCTGACTCCAATACCTCTGTTGCTATCGGCCTTTGGCACCCTAAATCTGATAATCATTTATGACCCAAGAGCATTTTCTATTTCCTTTTCTTCCGCTCATCCTGATCTATTGAATTTATCACAGATTACATACACTATATAACACAGTCTTGTTTCCACATATCTGGGCTGAAGACTGACATTCTCATGCACCTAAAACGGTAGTTGCTTTGACAGTTCATTTGTCTAAAATAAGCAATTTACATAAGCAGTGTACTACTTTCACCTTTTAGTAGTCAGCCTAAGTGATGTTCTTAGCCTTTCTTAATTTGTCACCTAATTTTTATAGAATCTTCTTTTCTTGTCTGCTATGCCACTACTTTAGTATATATCCTCTCAGTTCACTAGTACACTGTAAACCTTTCCCCCACCTCAGCTCTCATTAAGGCACAGTTTCTATAATTGTTCTCTCTCATTCTTCTGTGAAATCACTTATAAACACATCACAAAGAGCCAATGAATTATGAAGTTAGGCTGAAAGACAGAGTTCACAAGTGCAAAGTTTTTTCTTGCAGTAACTGTACAGACTGATAATCAAGGTGCCTTACCACAGAATATCATTTTGCCTTTTGGAAAATCCCATCCTGCTCATCAGTGTGACTCTTTCTCCACAAGAGGGATCCCAAAACTGCTTGCTTGACCCTAAGTATCATTTCAGTGACATAGATCGGGGTGGGCATGCTGTACGTAGCTGGAAGGATCAAGAGGCAGATGAGAAAGGAGGCACAGTTTAGACTTAAGTGGGAGAGATGGGAAGATTTAATGGAAAGGACTCAAGCTGGAACTTATGGGTATAAGCACGTATTTCTGGGAAGGGCAACAGAGGACATTTTCTGTTTTGAAATGTAGATTCAGATCTCTAATCATTGTAGAGATACTGCAGGGGCTCCTGAACATGTGTCAGCTGTTCTTAGAGTGATTTCTGAAACTGTCAGAGTTTATTTAACACTGTTATGCTTGGATTTGTCATAAAAACTGCTAGACTGTTTCATTACTGTTCTTTGCAGTATTAAAGCTTGTGGAGTACCTCTAATTTTGTTCTGGTCCTGTGCAAAATATTTTGAGAAAAATCATTCTTCCTTGCAACAGTATATGTACTTTCAGTGCTTCCATGAGGCTGTTTTCTTTGTACAGCAGAATTAGTCTAATCTTCTCATACCTATATGCAGAGGCAGAACATTAATATATTTAGACCATTTGATTCGTTACTTACTATTTACAATGGCATAAAAAATTAATACTGTCACTGGAGCATGAAAATTCTAAATTAACAGAAACTAATGCTGCCACTGAGCCAGCTTTAGCACTGCTAAGAGAAACTGAGGAAATTCCGTAAAACACAGCATAGCGTGCTATAAGTAGTTCTGATTTAAACCTGATTTTTCATACATGGTAACCCAGTGTATTAATCAATTTCTCTTTTCTGTTTCCTGCCACAGTGCATATGGTTGTAGCACTACTTTTTGCATTAAAGGAGCTTTAGAACAGAATTACTAGAAAAGTGGTGTGTTAAAACTAATCTGTATTAATGTCACCATCCTACAAAATATACAGACAGTACCTAGAGAAATGCTACCTTTGTGCAAGTTGCTTTTTTTCTGCCAGCTCAGCAGATGATAATATCAAAAAAAGAGGAAAAGATAAACTACCTCAGTCTTGATTTATAGGCAGTCTTCTCTTTTAAATCCATCCACTTGGGTTTGGGGTTTTTTTGCTGCTCTTTATTCTTCTTTTCAGATTACCCTACTGAAAAAAACAAAACAAACAAAAAAAATCCCCAAACAATTGAATTACAAGTGAACTGAATTTCCCCAAGCCCAGTTTACAGTGATGAAGTTATCTGTGAGAAAGGCCTTAGTTCTCGGTGAGCGAAGGCACTAATGAAAATTAGCATTCTAAAAGGATCTTCTGCAGCTGTCTCCATAAAAAGAAACTGATTAGTGGTTTGGACGGTGCTAACTCTGTAAATTATCAAACAAAATACAGCAGAAGCATCCATTTACGTATATGAAAATTACAATTTGAACATCAGACTTAGAGCACATTAATCAACTTCATTCTTTGTTTTTATGCCTAATGAGACTTTACAGAAAGGTAAACAGCTTTCTAAATAAAGTTCCTTGGCAAAAAATGGATTATATGCATCCCTATTTGGTATTTATTTATTTATTTATTTTTATTCCTTTTTTGCTATTTGTCTATTTATTTATTTATTTGTTTTTTTATTTAAACAGACGTAATTTGCTAAGATGTGGATGAACATTTGAAATGTCCAGGCTTCTGCATTATATACACCGGCACCAACAGAGGCAGAAATAAATGCAGTCTATTCTTGTTCTCTCCCTTTTCTCTTTATTGATTTAATCTCTTTCACAGCAATACTACCTTGTAATTGTGCAAGCGTGAGATTTTTGAGGGCTTTCTAATAGCCGTATCTCACCAGCTTTTGTATGTGCCTTCTTCCTGCTTTGATTGTCAAAAAGGCAATCCGTCTGCTTTCCTCTGTGGGTTTGTAGGGGGAGAGCTGCTGTTTTTCCCCAAAGGATCTACATTTAAGTATTGCCGATTCTCTGTACTCAGAGCCTGAAACACAGTTGCTTTAGCTGTTAAGAAAAAACAAACCACCACCAAAACAAAACCAAACAACACAGACTTTTGGACTGTGTCTATTTTTCTAGGTGTCTGTACTGATTGTTAGACGTTTAAATAACATCCTGTTGCAGAAGGTTTCCAGAAATAATGTACTTATTAAAAATTACATCAATTACTCTGATTTCAGCCTCAGCACCATGGAACTGGGATGCTTCACTTGGTTAACCAATATGCTTTGGATTTACTCTGCTAAAGTCAATGTATCAAGGCCATAGCAACTCTGCAAACTGTTGACTGCATATATATGCTGCATCAAGCCACACAGACAAACTTGATGTAAACCATTTTATTTGTTGTCAGATGCCAGAACACAGCCTGCTATGTCCCTGTGCTCTGCTCTGGGTGAGGGACAACTCAGCTCTGTGCCCCTCAGTGAGCAGCATGGGGATGGCATTACTCCCTTCCTACCACCAGCTGGGTGAGGCAGGAATGATGACTTACTATACTACCAGTGATGCAAACCACTACCTCACCTTTTTCTGCCCTGTGATCGTTTGGTGATCCTGTTTGGTGCTTCTGGGGGTAAAACCAGGTCTCTGGCTGCTTTGTGTGACTCATGGAATAAGCAAAGCAGAAATGGAGTTGACAGGTAATGCTCAGGAAGGATACTTTACTCTGTGTTCTGATACTGATCATCTGTGCATATCACACGATCCTGCTTGAAGTTTTTTTCAGACCAAAAATTAGTCTGTGTTTACTCTAGATGAAACCTTGCCATTTCAAGCCAAGGTTCATTTTTCTCCTCAGTCAGCAGCATCACATGAAAATGTGTGAATTAAAAGACCTCCCAGGTGGGTTGAAATTGCATGTTGTAAGCAGAGGACAGAATCTCAGGATCATGTTACTTTTTTTCACCAATGCCTTTGCTGATACAGTATTTTACATTAATGTCTTGTTAGAGCTTCAGGTAGTCAAAGGGCTTGGGAAACAAAACTGTTTCCATTATTGCCTTGTTTTTTTTCTTGCCAGTGAGCAGCTGACATGGGAAGAGAAAAGATAGATCCAAGCAGTGGGATGTGCAGAAACAACAAATGAGAAAGAAAACTAGGAATGTAAAATGTTCATCTCCCAAAGTTTTGCACACCAAAACCTCCATGTAGTTGACCTTGAGCTCATTCATTTGAAGAAAATATTTCTATCAGCTTGCAGAGCAGCTGTTTTGTACAGTCTTTCCTTAGTGACTTTAAAACTTCTTTTTCTTACCAAGAAAAGTTGGGAAGCAGATACCTGGACTGAGGTATGGCCCAAAGCATCTCAAGAGGGTTCCCTTGGAGGCCATGGAGGTATGCTAGTTTATACCACCCTTGTTTTTACTGGTAATGGGTAGGACATGGATTAGATAACATCGTGTTACTGAGAGCTAGAATGAAGGTCTGGTAATTGAACTGTCTATTGATCACTGGACTCACATATGGAAGCTAGTTAATGCTTCTTTAGGAAGCAAGTGCCTTGAGCTATTTCATCTCTCTGCTACAAAATATGCTGATCTAATATCATGCACTTAACCCACCCCCACTTTATTTATTGTACTATATTAGCAAGGTTTTACAACATATTGAAGTACATCTTTGCAAAGGGTGATTGATATATTGCTCAACATGAGTGTGCATGGAGTTACCATGCAGTGTATTTCAATATGCTTGTTTGGTTTTAATGTTTAAAGTAAATTAAACTGTAGCCTTAAATAATACCAGTGCCTTTCAAACTTCTGACCTCATGATGGCAGCTGAACCCATGGGTTCAGGCTTACAACATGGCCGGGGTAGACCCCTGGCACAGGGCCTTGAATGGCAATCTGCCAAGAAGCCATTTACAGCATGCCATCCCCTTTACAAGAGGCCTAAATAGCATATTTATATTCAGTGGTAGAGAATCTACCAGGGTGCTCTGATTTTATACCAATTTGATTTCATTGGTATTTGGAATGTCTTGGTTATTTCCTAGGTTAAATAAAGGCTGCCTTCTACTGGCAGAACATCTTGAGGAGGTTGCAGAAATACTGCTTGCCATCTCTCCTGGGTCCAGGTCTCCTGTGCTGATGTGAAGATCCAGACAGCTTCTGATTGAAGCACAGGAAGAACTGCATGTGAAAGGAAATGGGGTTGAAACCTAATTCCTATCATCAGTATAATAGCAGCTGAAACCCTCTACACATCTATGCTGTACCTTCTTCAAGAAAGGATGGTACAAAATTTTTATACAGGACGTCTATTAATGAAAGTTCATAACAAGCATGTCTATTACAACATGGTCTTTCTCCCCCCCCCCTTTTTTTTTTTCTTTAATCACTTGTCATTTTATCAAGGATATTTCTGCCTAGTACTGGGTAGCTTAAGCAATCCACTTCACAAGGTCTTGGTAGTAGTAAAATTAAGTCTTCTTCCTTTTCAGAAGATCTCAGAGTTAAGTGTTGTGTTTCAGCTATCATAATTTGACAAATAGCTCCTACTGATAGGAGTAGCCACACGCTTCATGCTTATTTTGTGTTGGCTGTCTGATTACATCATGAGTAGACTCAGAAATGTAAAACGTATTTAAAATATGTCTCCTCTTCCCACTCCACCCAAAATAAAAGGCAAGAAAAACCCAAACCACCAAACAGTTTTCTGCTAGTTTAGGTCTTTGCTCTGGTTGACTCAAAGAGCTGATGAGCAACCATACAGGTGCAAGAAGGGACAGAGCTATATGATCAGTAAAAGGGCTGAGTTGGGAAATGGGGTGTTCCTTCATTGCCAGGAAGCTATTATATTGGTATAACTGTAATGTGAGGCCTTAGATTTTTTTGCAGAGTAACTGCTTATCTTTCAAAAATATCCTCCTTGCAGATTTGCATTCTGTGCCCATATTTTGTTCATGACAAGCACAGAACCTCTGAGCAAGTGTGATAGGCTTCCCAAACTTCAGTGGTGTCAATAAATTTATCCAGATATCTTATGTTTTATATACATGTGTGTATGTATGTTACAACAGTATAGAGTAATCTGATGGGCTGCTTTTCATCTGCTGTAGAAATAATGTTAGCATCTCCAAACTTAAATAAAAATTATATCTAGATTGGTTTTCCCCACTTACTGCACAATGATCAGAGTATAACACTATCTGAAGCTGAGATACAGAATTTTCTAAGAAGTTTAGTACTTTAGAGATTATTTACTTGGTATGGTGCCATGAAACCTCCCATGTACCTTACTTTTCAGTATTCAGCTGCATTGAGGAGTATTTTGCTGCTCTTGTTTGTTTCTTTGTGCCTCATTCATTAACCCCATCTTTGTAACTTTTTTCACCTGCACACTTATTGGCATTCTAACTCACTTGATAAATGGACTGCCATTTCTACAAATGCAATAGCTACATTTTTTGTGGTAACAGAAAGGTCTGATCACCTCAGCTGTGATCCTCACATATTGCTACCAACCTTCCTGGGCACAGAAGATATTAAAGCAGGCTTACTGAAAGCATTTTTAACAGATCTAATGTTTCATATGAAATTCTGCACAGATAATTCCAGAATTAGAAATCTTAGTCTGCAGTGAGGGGCTTGCTCCAAGCACTCTGTGTTTGATGTTTGTTGTTTAGAGCAAACACATAAGGTTCGTGTTTGAATAAAAATACACCTTTCAATACCATCTGAAGAGATTTTCATAACAAAACTTCACATCTTGTGAATGCTCAGCAACATTCCCTTATCTGTTTTATACCAATTCCTTCTGGGGATATTGTTTCCTAGAATGTAAGCGGATACCAAGTTCTTTGTCCACATTCATAGTTGTGACCTGGAGACTTGGTACTACAGGAAAAATCAGTTCAATGCAGGTATAAACCTTGCTTCACCAGATAGTTAAATTCTTTTTATTGCTGTCTTACACCCACAGAACAAGGCAATACAGCCAGAAAGTATTAATATATATGGCCCAATATATGCACAAACATGATGGAAGATTAACTTATTTTAAAACTTTCATAAGCATATATGGATTTTTTTTCCAGCTTTTGTGCAGTTCTCGTTACCCACCAAATCCTGACTGAATTATTAAGATCTGCTCTTTGCAAATATAACCAATGGAATTATCTTTCTTAAAGGCTGTTTTGAAAGTTTTACTTGCAAGTTGAAGTCAATAGATTTGAGTTTCTGAACATGTTTTATATAAAACTATATAGCCTTTAACTGGCATGTCTTTGTTATCAAATACTGACAGTTTCATAGAAATCCTTTCATGTTTTAGTTGTGGAGCTTGGAATACAAAGAATAAGCAGCACATTGTAATGACTAATTTTATGAATTTCTTTTTGTCACCTCCTCTGGAGCAGCTTATTATAGCATTATTTCTAGTAGTCATAGTGGATGACTGCATGTGTTCTTAAGACTTGATGGACATGGACCTCATTGCTAGGAAATGGAGCCACATGAAAAAGGTACAACTTCTTAAAGAGCTGAATGCATGTGTTTGGCATTATGATGTCATCTTTCTGTGAATCAAAATTGGTGTGAACAACTGTCTTGACAGAGATAAAATTGTTAATGCAAACTTGTTGGACTATACTTTTCCTGCAATACTTGTGAATAAATAGGTGTCTAAAGTAGGTAGGAAATCTCTCACTCACTACTTGTCTCTGATAGCTGTAGAGGAAACATGCATACCTAGCTTAAGGCAGATAGAAGTTTTCTGATAGCCAAAGTTAGATGTGGAGAGTCTTGTGTTTACTCTGTGGAAGTTTGGGCAGAGCCACAGCTGGGAGATGCTGATTCTAAATGTCCATGCTTGAGCCATACTCAGATCTTGACTTCGCAATGGGTTCCTGTGACAGGTTGACCATGGCAGGACGCCGGGTGCCCACCAAAGCCATTCTATCATTCCCCCCTTCCCCCCCCTGCTGGATAGGGGAGAGGAGAAAAAAAAAGTATAACAAAGGGCTTGTGGGTCAAGATAAGGACAGGAGAGATCATTCACTGATCACCGTCACGGGCAAAACAGACTC
>JANZLQ010000008.1:24551754-24566118 GCA_026212715.1 Elanus axillaris
ACCTGCAATAGTGGTGTGTTAAGTCTGTAAGTGAAGTTCAAATAAATCATTTGCTTGAACCCTGCAGTTAAGTCTGTTTCCACCACATCATGCTCTACCTCTACGAGGATTCAGAGTACTTTTTCCCTCTTCTCTCAGAGTTTTTGAAGTTGCTAAAGCAAGACAGTTTCTTAAGAAACATGGACAATGTAAGCCACTTACTCTTAAAAATCAATTTACTAAAGGGGACACTGGAACAAATCCAAAGCTGATTTGAAAATTAAAGGGGATATGACTGTGGTAGCAGTCATATCCTACAAAACTGAAGAGTTTGAAGAGGAACAGTATTGATGCATTGATTGTTTGACCTGTATTGAAAAAGAAACATGAAAGTCAAAGCTCTGCTAGGTACAAACATTGATAACTAAAGAGGGGTCCTTGTAGTTGAAGTAAAAGCATGCCAGGAAACACTGTGAAACTCCACCTCCAGCTGCTGCTTCTCCTTGAACAGGTCAATAATAATAATCCTAAGGGATCTTAGGAACCAGGGCCTAAGGTTTTCTATTTTTTTCCCCTGCTGCTTGGCCTTTTCGAAGTCAGAGCTTAAATCAGTGAAACAAGTGACTTTAAAAATCCTCCAGCACTGAAGACAGACCACAATAGCTGTCTTTAAAAATCTTTTCTTCACTGAGACAATCATTTAAGAACAAATTGTCTAACCTTTCATCAGTCTAGGGCAGGTTATGACCATAGGCAGAATTGGATCAGGCTGTCAATAGAAATTATAGTTGGCAGTATTCTGAAGCAGAACCTGAATACATGCATGCATGTTACAGAAATATTAAAATAATACATACAGGTGCATAGGTAGATGTACACACAGGATTGAGCTAATCATACTGTCTCTAGTACTGCACTTGATTTCAATCAGAGCATGACAGTAAACTCTTTGGGACACTTAGTATCACATGCTTTAACTAGTAAGTAATAAATCATTATGTATATATCGTGTTCTGTATCTTTCAACTGCCAAAAAAAAAAAAATCCCTTTTATACAGCCTCAACAGCATTACTGTCAGCTAAAACTGTCACAGTTCACTGCAAATTCCATTCCTGATGGTAAGTGTCTGGTGGTAGTATTAATGAGTAATTCCTTAGATAATATCTGGCTGCACCATTGTGTTTTATACTTATTTCCCAAATTGTATAAGACAAGGTGCATGCACTGTAGATCTATTTTATTGCTATGCCATGCTCCATGTACAAGCCTTGCATGGAATTCTTTGGTTATGTAAAAGTGTCTTAGTAGATTTCCTAATCAGGATGCATTGCTCTAAGGATGCAATGACAGCATCCACCTGGGTAATTATTGCAGGATTTCTTTAACACCTTCTTTCAGCACCATGCTTCTTACTCTGTTGATTTTAGGAAATAATTTCAAGCAAGCAAAGGCTTGAGACTGGCAGGACAGCCCTTCTTGAGGACCTGAATAATAATACAGTCTAGGGAGCTTGTCTCCATGATGAAAAACACCAAAGTCTATCCTCAGGTGTTGCAGAGGCTCACTGAGCTGGGAATCGAATTCATTGCGAAGCAGATAAAACTGGTCCTTGAGGCAGGATGAAACAAGATCTAAGAAAATAATCAGACCCCTGGAGCAAACAGACTTGGATGACATTTTCTGAACTGAACACGGATCTCCATTAAGTGATCATTCACAGTCATATTTATTGACAGGATAAAAGTAGAAGGAAGCAGTTTGAGGACACATTGTTCTGGACCATGGGGTCCTGCTAACAAAGAGCCAGAAGGAATGGAGACAGAACTGAGATGATATGGAACACAGGACACAGAATTATATTCCTTTGTGCTGTGATTGTGCCTTGTCCCCCCACATATGACTGAAAGATATGGTCGATTGCACTGGATCCCTGGGCCTGGCATTAAAAGTCATTCTCACATTTATTGCTTTAAGAAATAGCTACAACTGAGGACAAAAGTATCTTAGCTTCTAATGGTAGCCAAGATATTTTCTTTGTTCATCACAGAAAATCTTCTATTTTACAGTCCCTAACTGGCTGTTTCTGCAAGTACCTTTTGACCTTTTCTGAATGCCAGGATTCCAGCTGCCAATGCAGTTGCCCATGTAAAAAATGCTAGCCCATCAAGCATGGCAGATCTGAAAATGCCCATGAAATGCAGGCGCATTTGGAGCCATAAGTTCTTCCTCCACTGGTAGTTCCCTCCTAGGTGGACACTGGCTGACTGCCCCCAGGACAGGTTTGTCCTCCTGGAGAGGAGACCTGGATTATGATCATACCAGCCAAAATATTTTGTCAGCATTTAAAGTTCTTAGTGTTGTGCCTCTCCTGGTGTGTCAACAATCCCATTTGTATTAAGGTTGGATAGAGTCTAGAGTTCTTAAAATCTACATTGTCCAGAAAGCGCTTCCCTGATAGTGTCTTTACTGAGTGCAAGTCAAGCATTTAGTTGGTCCTGGCTTTTGCCTCCGTTTCCAGACTAACAGACTCTTTTTCCTTTATTTTTATCTCTCTCTGAGTCTTCTGTGTCTCTGATCTTATGGAGTTTCTGCAGTACACAGAAGTTTCTCTACTCCTGTGTGCTGCTTTTGGCTGGATGGAGTTAATTTTCTTCATAGTAGCTAGTGCAGGGCTATGTTTTGGATTTGTGCTGGAAACTGTTGATATCACAGGGATGTTTTCCTTACCGCTGAGCAGTGCTTACCCAGAGCCAAGGGCTTTGCTGCTTCTCACCCCACCACAGCAGCGAGCAGGCTGGGGGGGGCACAAGGAGTTGGGAGGGGACACAGCCGGGACAGCTGACCCCAACTGACCCAAGGGATATTCCAGACCTTATGGCATCATGCTCAGCAGTAAACTAGGGGGGAAGTTGGTGAGGGGGGCCCTGCTCTGGGACTGGCTGGGTATTGGTTGGCTGGTGGTGTGCAATGCTTTTATTTGCATCACTTGTCTTTCTTGGGTTTTATTTTTCTCTCTTTGTTATTTTCCTTTTCATTACAACTTCTTCTTGTATTTTATTTCAGTTATTAAACTGCTTTTACCTCAGCCCATGAGTTTTCACACTTTTACCCTTCTGATTCCCTTCCCCCATCCTGCTAGGGTGGGAGGGAGCAAGCGGCTGTGTGGTGCTTAGTTGCTGGCTGGGGTTTAACCACAACATCATGCTCCAATCTGATTAGATGTGAGCCATCTAAAAGCTGATGCCACAGGGCTACATTAGTATGGTATCAAGCTTGCACATACCTTTCAGTTGCATACATTAGGACACACCGCTGTTCTCTTGCAGCTATGCAGTTCCAGAGTTGACCTAACTTTTATCTGGCCAGCTAGAAATACCTGCACAAAGACCTTGCATCTCTCCATCCTTTTCATCAGTAAAATTTTCTAATCTCAGAGAAAAAGCCAGTCAATTCAAAGAATTGCTATGCTGTTGGAGACCCAGGAAAGAATGGGAAAAACATGCCTTTCTGTCTCATCATGTTAAACACATATTACTTGGTACGGGCATTTTCTTCATATTACAGTCTTAATTTATCCAATAAAAATATCCATAAATTGGCTAACAGTTTTTCCAGTTTTTTCTTTCTTTGGTGAATAACAAAAATGTCAATAGTTTTGATATAATCACTGGGAAGCAACAAACTCATTCAAAGTCTTGATGCCTTGATGATATGCGTATCTGTCTCTACAGAACTTCAGTTACGCATCACCAAAGTTGAGCAATACAATTGTAAAACAACTGTAATATGTTTACATACTACACACTGAAAAAGCAAGTTCATCCAAGTCATTTTTGGCCACAAGAAACAGCCTCTGTGGGTAGAGCAGCAAAAATTGTGACAACAGTTAGTTTTTTATCTTTCATTACTTTCTCTCCTTTTTGAGGGGACTTACTTCTTAATATTAGGAGAAGCTTCCTAAATAAAATTGTAAAAAATAGCTTGTCTTAAAAGCCCAGGGTCCCCTGACGCTACCAGCATAGTCTCCCTTTATCTTCAATGAGCTGAGTGGAAGAAAGAAAAAAGTCAAGAATCAACACATTGTCTTGGACAGCTAAGATCAGGCATTGGAACAGGGCTTGTGCATCACCCTTGGACAGCCTTAGGGGAGAACATTACAAAATTATAAAGCATTAAAACAGTCAGCAAACTGACTAGCAGAGATGTGGCCTCCTCCTGTTACTGTGGAAAATACTACTTAAAACTGCAGAGATGAAAGACCTTTTAATCTATTGAGGGAAGAATAAGATTCAAGTGAAATGTTATAGAGAAACTCACTATAATTCTGCAGATATTTAGCTCTGCTTATGGCGTTAATACCATCAAAAGAACCCTCAGAAACTAAAGTGGAAATGGTAAGAAACTGACTTTAACAAAATAAATATTTAACTTATAGGGTGGCCAAATTATTACTTGTAGGTAGAATGTGACCCACATTCAGCAGCTCTGCAATGCAGCCTGCAGCAGTTTTATTACTCATTGGAAACATACAGCTTATAGGCCGCCACAAATCCCAGGACATGCCACTCCTGAGAAAACGGATACTCTTCTTATCCCTCCCCTGGCTCAGAACCAGATTGATCAAGCTCGAGGCACTGTATGCTGAGAGCCGCAGGCCCTGAAATTATCACTGCTCCCGCTTTTTAAAGTAGCTATTAGCTACTCTGAATAAGTTGTAACTCTTTTGTAGATTTGCAGTGCAAGGCCTTACTGGGATGATGTTGCTTCACTTATAACATAGCAGGTTATTTTCTTCAAGATTTTGCCTTAGTGAACTTCTGGTTCAAACAAGCCAAAATAAAATAAAACGAAAAACAACATCTAACCTAATTTCCACTTGCATAGCAATGTTACCCTCCAAGACCAGGAAAACACATTGATTGTAGCGGTTGGTGACTAGGAATCATCTCTATGGTAAAAGAGACCCCTAACAAAGATACAGGCAATGGCATGACAATGGAATTTTGACCAGTGACAGTAGACATTGGATTACTTTTGGCCAATCCCTTTCTCTCAGGAAAAATGCGAGGAAAAGCAAAAAAAGCCCTTCATAGCCCTAGGCTTGGTTACGTGAGGGTCCACTTCACCTGAACAAGTGGAACATTAGATCTAGACACATAAGCAGCAAGGTGATCCCCTAATTCAACCTCCCAACTTTTTTCAATTCCCAATTCATAATTCTGGGATTTTCTAAACTGAAGACTACTTTGCATGACAGAAATAGTCCTTTGGTACAAAAAAGCCATCAATTTACATTTTAAGATATAAGCTAACCTTTAATTATTGAGTGGTAGTGTAAAATTTTACCTGGAGACGAGCTATCTCAGACCTTTCTGGTGCACCTGGCACCAACTTCTGTCAGAGAAGGGACCCCAGGACTACTTATCTGAGCAGGACTGTGAGACTCTGATGGGTGACTGAGTCAGTCATCTGAGTATACTCTACTTAGCCTAAGTAGCTGTAAAATTTCTAGGTATTTCCATTCAAATACTTTAACCCCAAAAGTTATATCCTTTGCCAAATCTGTTTTTAAGATTTTATGTACTGTACTTCAGTGGGCTCAGGTAGAAGGTGGTCAGTAGAGGAAGTCATGGTTGTGGGCTGCTTAGATATTTTAATCTTGCTTATGTAGATTCTCTCTTGTAAAATAAAATTATGCTTCTAAAATCCACCTAGATAGTGAAAGAGCATGCAAAGAAGATGCAAATAAAACCCTAAAACATCCTCTTATTTTACCAGTTTTATCTCCTCCAGTCTTTCTCTCTTCAGTTTTCTGATGCTTACTTCTAGTTGCTACATTTCGTTTATCCTTATATTCATTCTCTATAGTTTCTCAGTGTGTGAATATTTGAAATGCCCTCAAGGTACATATCCAGCCTTGTATATTCAATTCAATTTCATTATGTTTGTAGATTTCACTCCTGAAAAAAAAAACTCTGCAGCATGTGGTGAAACAATAAACTTTGCAGGCTTGTGGTGCATTCTGAAAACTCTTAATGGTATTGTTACTGATGTACCTGTCTCAAACAGCTCAAGATTTTAAAACCGCTCCAGTTTTGTTCTGTCCACCTTTTTCTTTTTTCTCCTTTTTGTATGATATAAATTTACATGATATATAACAAAAGCTCTTGTTTCTGCATTTATGCACTGAAACCATGTTTAGCATTTGTTTGTTGTAATAATACCACTAAATTGTGAGAGTATTAGTCATTCCATATTTATACTGCAGAAACAGCTTTTAAAAAAAGACTAAGAAAGTTATTGTTACTGCTGTTATTTCTAGTCTTCAGAAGCTCCCACTGTGCATGATGTAGTTTTGAAACATAAAATAGAAAGTCTTTACACTTATGTGGTCCCCATTATCATGGAGTTTGATCACCTCACAAACAATGCATTTATCTTCACAATAGAGATCCCTTTGAGGTAGGCAAGTGCTATTATTTCCATTCTGTTTTTCAGGAATAAAACAGTAATGTGAAGGTCAAGACAACAAGACAAAGCAATTAGGCACCTAATAATTCAGATGGAGTTTTCTAGGGAGCTTAGATGCCCAAAACTTAAAGACAGCTAGAAGTCTTATCTTTAACTACCTAAACTCCTTTCCTATATGGGTGAGGTTTGTCTTATGTATGAACTACGTATACAGATTAAGTTAGTAGTGTAGGTACCTTCTGTCACCAACTGAGAGAGATCTTCCGTAAATCTTGGGGGTTATATATATCTCTTGATATGAACACCAGTTTTACAAGAGGATGAATTAGTCCCTCAAGTTGTCTGTTTCTCTCTCTTGCAGAGGGAGCCTGGCTGATCAGGTTGAAATTAGGTAATGGAAGTTAGGTTAGATGAATTCAACTCTAGCTGGCTTATCCGAGATTGAGTGAAGAGTGTGGAAGAAGAGGAAGTCTGAAGAGGAGCCTTTCTGAAGCCTCAAATTGTTCAGTTTTGTGCTGGTATGATGGCCCACTATCTTCAAAACAGTAACATGCAGACATACAGTCTCTTCAAGTGGATCTATCTGAGGTTTTGAGAACTGAAATAAAATATAAATGAACAAGTATAATGACTTTGGGGTAATTTACTTGTTGCTTGCTTTATATAGCAGGTATAACTTATGTAGCCGATGCAGTGTGTTCAACTTGAAGTATAACTTACTGGTCTTCTCTTTCTCTCCAGCATCATTTTACGCACCTAGACTTTGTCTTTTATGAACTCAGATTATTTTAATCTTTACAAAGTTAAAAACACATTGCAGGACAGCATGGATAGTAGAATGATATTCGTATTACTGACACACTGAAATACCATTAAAAATAAATAAAATAAGCTTGAGACAAACTGTTGCCCCCAAAAAACTGCCAAAGATGCTAGGCAAACTTTTGTTCAGTTTTTTCCTCCTTGTCAATCTTTGATGTTCATTGTCATTATTTTATTGTTACTGATTTTACATGGACAGAAATCATATACAAAAGTGATAGGCAGCATAAAAAACAACAACCAAATGAAAGACACACATGCAGTTTAATTCCATATAGAACTTCTAAGATCAACCGAAAATTCTTGCCAATTCTCAAACACTTAATAGTTTTATTCTTTGATTTCTCTTCTGATTTTTACTAGAGGCTTATTTTTTAGAAATTAATGGTCTAATGCAGAATCTTCAAAAGAAAGGAAAATCCTTGTCAGTAATTTTAATATTTTTTTGTCCAAAGCACATGAAGACTGCAATTCATTTTCTTACATTTTCTTTCTAAAATTACCAATACTTTCAATGTAATGCTCTATACTGTAATGCTATTATGAACCCTAGCTGTTTTTTCCCAATGCCTACTTAATTAATTTTAAACTTAAGTACTTCCTCACCTTTCCCAACTTTTACTACTCTTTGTATTCAGTCTGTAATACAGGATGGTGTTATTATAAGGGAATTGGTGTCTAGATTTCAGTCCAAGATCATTAATGCTATAATACTTTTTTAAGAACTTTAATATGTATTGCAGCTTAACTGGCTGACAGTGCTGGCCAGGTTAGTATTTATTCACTGGCAATAATGTACTGAAGTAGGTATGGTTTGTGTTACATAAATATTGATTAAGCGTAAGTTCTACCAATATGGATAGCTACAATACTGTAATCTGTATGACTCTAAGAAAGTAAATGAGTGAACATATGATCAGAACTTCGGTTTCTTCAGATAAAAAAAAAAAAACCAAACAAAAAAACCCAAAGAAAAATTAGGTAAATTTCAAAGAAAAACAATGGGAGAAAGAGACTTTGGGAACTTAGGCCTGAATACATCCAAGCTAACTTACTTAAGATGTCTAAATAGGATTGCAGCTGATTCAAGCTCCCTACACAGGAGATAGGGAGCCACCTCCAAATGGTGATGTAGACTGAAAACCCCTTTGGAGATATTTATCTCTCACCATTGATTACAAAGAAAGTTTAGAATGACAGTTTTCTAAACAGCATCTCAGGAAAGCTCTTGAATTTACGTAGGAGGAACTGAGGCCCTAGGGGATGCTTCATCGACATGAACAATGAATAGCTGAAGAAGAACTGAATGAGGGTAAGTATTCATTGAAATGGGGAAAGAAAAAAGTTAATTTCATTCTCTCTAGATATTACCTAATGAAAGCTTATCACCAAAAGCATTTATCCTGTGCTGACTAAATTGTTTTAGATTTGTGAAGGAATTTGGAAGTGGCTGCATCAGATAAATCTAAAGGTTCTTAGGGAACATTTAGCCCTTCTGAGCTGATCTTGGTTCAGCTCCTCTGGGTCAGAGATTTTAAAAGGAAAAAGAGAGAAAGACTGACAGTTATCTTTAAACCTGTAAAATGGCTGTAATTCATTTTCTGCAATTGCAGTTTTGAGATACGTTTTTCTTTTGTCTTGCTGCCAGAATTATTTTTGTACATCGTTTTATTTCTAGAAGTAACATTTTAGGACACAGGGATAAAATTCCTTTATGAACAAATTACTCTTATTAAATAAAGCACTTGTTCTTGGATTAAAATATTTGATAAAGTCACATCACAGATTACTCTATTTTTTAATGGCTGCTTTCATTTTTTATCTAGCTGTCTGTAAAATAGCAGATTGACTATAAACTGCTACTGTTCGGATTTAGTATAGTTACTATGTTGTAGCTAAGACCCGAGGCTCACCTTCACAGGCTCCTCCTCCTACTGAATTTCCACCATTTACAAATCATATCTTTATAATGACAAGGTACTCTGCCTTTGCTCAAAGCACAAATTATTACCATTCTAATTATTTACTGTTGCTATTGCAGTTCCATATCAGGCCTATAATTTCACTGTGGTAAACATGTTGAGTGCTCATATATATATACATAAACCAAAGGTACATTCCCTTCACAATTTAAATGCAATATAGAATTACTTTGATCTACAATCATTGCTGCTTTTTTAAACAAAATATAAAATGTACTCTTTCCTACCTCTACATCAGAATATTTTTTTTAAAACCCAATAATTGTTTCGTCAGGCGTTACCCTTTCCTACCATGCACATTTTTCTCAGTTAGGTGCTGTGCGCTACTTCCTCTGTATTAGTTTACACAAAGTGACAAACGGTTTAATGAATATTTTTAAATTATGGCTAGTGGTGTGTACTCATTTTCCTGCTGTCTAAATGATGATTTTTCTATTTTGATCTGCGAGTGTATTTTTGGTTTTGGTTGTCAGACAGTGGATTTATGGAGATTTTTGTATTTTGCACAATATTTGTCACATATAATACACTTTAACATATCTTTTAGATAATTGTTGCTTTTCTGTTATTTCTGATATATGCAGATATGAGTATAGATAAAGATATAGATAGATGTAGAGAGAGATAATGCACACACATTTATATATAATATTTTAAGATATATATTATAAAGAGAGTTTTGCAGGCCAAAGAGTCAAATTTACAAAGGTCTTATTATTCTCAAATTTGAGCTTACATTCTTCATTGTTATCTGAGGTGTGCAACTTTTATGAGCAGAAGAGAATGAGTAAGGTTGGAAGGGACCTCTGGAGGTCATTTGGTCCGACCTGTCTGCTCAAACAGGGCCACCCTGGACTGGTTGCCCGGGACCACGTCCAGGCACCTGTGGACTATCTCCAAGGAAGGAGAAAGAAAAAAGTGTTTCCTGGTCTTCAGATGTCTCCTCCCATGTTTGAGTCTGTGCCCATTGCCTCTGGTCCTGCCACTGAGCACCACTGAAAAGAACCTGGCTCTGTCTTTGCACTCTCCTTAAGTTACTGATATACACTAAAAAGATCCCTCTGAGCCTTCTCTTCCCCAGGCTAAGCAGTCCCAGCTCTCTCAGCCTTTTTTCATAGGATAGATGCTCCAGTCCCTTAATCATACTCGTGGTCCTTTTCTGGACTCTCCAGTATTTCCATGTCTCTTTTTTAATGTGCAGCCCAGAGCTGGACACCAGACTCCAGGTATGGCTTTACAAGTGATGAGTAGAGAGCAAGGATCATCTCCCTCAACCTGCTGGCAACACTCCTCTGAATGCAGCCTAGGTTGCCACCAGTCTTCTTTTCTGCATGGGCACATTTTTGGCTCATGTTCAAGTTGATGTCCAGCAACACCCCCATTTCCTTTTCTGCAAATCTGAAATGAACCTTGTTCTTTAAAATTTGAATAATTTCTCGAAAGTATCTGCCTTGGTCCATTAGTTGTAGCAAAAAATAACACAACTAGTATGTGATGTAATGTGGGATGCATCCAGCTCTATGTGCATAATCTAGAAACCATCAGAAAATGTTAATCTATACTGGAATAGATATTTACAACAGCTCACTGAGAAATCACTTTTAAGAGTACCTTTTCCTTATTTATCATGTAATACTTCCTTAGGTCTGAAATAAAAAAAGCATTTACAAGCTAGTCATGCATTTCTGAGCTATTACAGAGTAATTATTTCTCAGTAGTTCCATGTGTAGACAAGCTCTAAATGCAAGAAGTACTTACATTTCTTTTTGGAGTAATATAGTTGAAACAATATAGCCATGACCCAATGTAATGAGCTATAAAGAAAGACCTGAGAATCCAAAAGCTTTCCCTGTGGATTCATAGATACAGGCACTGATTGGATCTGTTTGTACCTGAGGTAGAAATAGATGTGGAAAGCCAGAAGAGAGAGGAATCCTCATAATGTCAGAAAGCTCAGCACAGAAATTTTGAGCAAGGAAACTCCTAGTTCCTGTTTGTTTCTACTTCATTTAGGGCAACAATACTTTATGCCCATTCCATGGAGGTAAATTGATGGCACCAAAAAAGCACTCAACTGCTATCTGTTTCACTTCATGATGGAAACTTAACAGCAAGACCTGAATGCTACCCATCCAGGATCAACAATACATAAGTGCATAAAGTAACCCAGTATATTGGTTTGGTTCAGTGTTGCAAAGGGTTGAAAAGACTCTTGAGAAGGAGAGACAAAGAGAGAGCAGGGTGTATTGTTACTGAGCTTTTCATGGAAAGAAAATAGTCAGAGCCAAGGGCATAAGTCACAAAGTAATAGGGGTCTTCCCTAGATGAGAGAAAGTAATAAGCCTTAGGAAACAATAAACAGATTATAGAGTGTTATGAATTTTTTTTTTGTGAAATGCTTTGGTTTTAAGGAAACAATTATTTGTTTACTGGGTTCTTGAGTGCCTTATACTGAGATCAGTGCTAGTGATGTCAGCCTGTTATGAGTATATAAAAACTCCGCCTTGAGAGAAGAGGCTGCTCGTATTTTGACTGCTTCAGCGGTGACTCAAAGGCACCATCTAATCAAGTTTCTATTGCTGTATGTGTGTTGTTTCTGGTCTTCTGACTGCCCAAGTCAGGTAGCTGGTGGCAATGCACCCATTTGCGTGCATTTCCTATATGTGAAACACCCAAGTGTAGTGCTGGAAGGGAGGAAGGAAAGGGAAAAGGAAAAGAAATATGATTCAAAACCTGAGATGAGGCTGAAAACCAGCCAGATTACACACTCAGATTTGAGTGTCATACTCTCTTAGGCATGAGTTCAAATGGAACAAAAAGATGAGCTTTCCAAGCTTATCAGTGGCAAAGGCCCCCTCTGTCTATGACAGTCTAACTGAAGACTTCTGATACCATTAGCTGAGAACTTGTAAACTTACTGATTCCTCACACACAGTTTTTAATTGGATTCACTGTCAGGCCTAAGCATTAGCCTTACATCTGACTTAGTGGACCTGCTGTGGAAATCCACTTTAGCAGATCTCTCAGAAGATCATCTGTGGGCTCATTTCACTTCTGGACAGTGTATAAAAAACCTTGGAGAGGAAAAAGTATTTGACCAAAAAGACAGCAATATAATACAATATCTGTGTTGGTTTTACCTCCAAAAGGTTTATTTGTATAGCTGAACATGGCTTTGATTCTGATTTAGGGATTACAAGTAGCACTTAATTTTGTCAAGATGCAGTGGTGATAGCTGCACGGACTGTTACATCTTCAGGTGAGCAAACACACTGAATGGTATTTATAAGAGGCATGCTAGAATTCACTACAATATAAAGACAAACACATTTCGAAGTAACTTGTGACTACTGACACTTGCTTCCATTTAATTTTTATTAACTACTGTTTATTACTTGAGTCAAGAAAAATCTGTACATTATTTTATCAAAATGTGGACAGGTATTTTTCTACACTGCTTCTCAAAGACTCTAAGCATCATCTTCCATTGTTAAAGCACTCAAGGAAGTTATTAATGAGTACTGTAATATTGCACAGATGCCATGGTACAAAGTGACCAGAGGGAAAGAGACAATGGTAAGTGGAATTCATTGGAGTAGGTGGGAGGTGAGGAAAGAGGAACAGTCAAGGACAATTTTACTTAGACAAATGAGTAGGATAAGATCTACAGCCAGGAAAACAAATGAGGCAGCTGAGAAAGAAACAAATGAGCAATAAAACAAAATCCCACAGGGCAAAGCCATGCTTTTGATGAAGGGAGCTAGCAGTATATTTTAAAGGCACAACAGAAGTAGAATTTTGTGTACACTTTCACCTATAAGGTGCCATGAGGAAGTCTAGAAGTTTGTCTGCTGCTATGCAGGCATGGCATCTGTCCTCCAAACCATATTAGGTCATAAAATCATCACTGAGCTTCTCATGGATTAACAACTTTGAACTGTGAAAATTAGTGTTGTATCTTCTAAATAACTCAGGAGTAGTCTGATGTCTCTATTTAAGCTAACAGCAGTTGCACAAATGTTATGATTGCAAAGTCCTACTGCAGATAGAAAATAAAAAGATTACATGGAGCCCTTGTGAAAGATAGCTTATGCTGGAGTGATGGAAGGAAGAAAAAGGTGTGGCATGGATTATGAGGGCGGTAAAACAAGGGACAACAGATACAAGTTGTGGTTTGGGAGGTTCAAACTGAATGTTTGGAAAAGCAGCATCCTGGGAGGGTTGGGGAGGACAGGGAAATATTACCCAGTGAAGCAGTGCTATCGCCATCCTTGGGATTGTGCAAGACTTGGCCAGTCTAGCCAAACACTGACCTGGTGTATTGCAGCAACAGTCCTGCTGCGAAGGGGAGGTTGGACTAGATCACCTCCAGAGGTCTGTGCCAACCCTCATTTCTCTTGTTCTGTGATTGTCTACTTCTACAAAACCTTTTCCTTTGAGATTGCTGCTGCTGTGATGCAACAATCGGGATCTCCCAGTAAAATACAACAGCAAATCAAAGAAATGGTGGAACATAGAAAAGATGAACAGCAGAATTTAGGGATATTTACCTAAATCCTTGTGTTTTGTGTTTTTTTTTTTTTACCATATCATGTACATCTGAAGAGTGGGCATTTCAGGACCCAAAATAGTGCCCCCAATCCATAATATTTCTTCTGTAAATAGAGTAAGCCACTAGCAGACTGGATACCTGTTATGTGCCTATCTCATTTCCTGAGGCAAAAGTAGAGAATTCAGCTCTTGTATCCTATTCATCTCTCCTGTCTCTTCTCTATGGTTAGAATATACTTCTCTGATTTCTTGCTGTGCTTCTTGCTGAGGATCCTGATTCTTTATGCCTAACATGCTGTCCTCCAAATACACTACAGCAGCAGCATTAGTCACTTCAGGACAAAGTGCTCTTGGATACAGCACATTGTTTTCTTCAACAGACAAATAAAATGGATGGTATAGCTGAGACTGCTTCTACTGTGGCTTTTAATGTCTCTGACCTCCTTCAGTCTAATTGGAAAGCAACACTTAGGTAGTGCCTGATTTACCCTTTGTATAGACATTTAAAATCGTGCATTGCAAGTGCAAACCAGCACTGGTCTGATTTTATGGGGTGGG
>JANZLQ010000008.1:24574288-24599195 GCA_026212715.1 Elanus axillaris
CTGAACTCAAAACACAGCACTGTACCAGCTACTAGGAAGACACTTAACTCTATCCCAGCTGAAACCAGGACACTATGCCACTCAAAAAGTGGCATTTTTAATACCAGTGCTTGCAGTGAAAGACCAAAAAGAACCCAGTAAATTGCTGATGCAAATTTTTGGGCCAGTGAAACACTAAGAATACCATTCTGAAATTGGTACTTCAATCATTGTCTTCCAAAAGCAGTTAGAGATTCTTCCTGATAACAACATGTTCATGTCTTAGAGGCTATGAGATAGTAATTCTTCCTATGATCTGACCATTGCTGACACTTGCATCACTCTGGATGACACTAATGTCATGTAAGTTTTCTGACTCATGTTACCAGCTCAAAACCTAGTGTTCGTTTCTTACAAAACAGAAAAGATGGGCCTCTGGCCCACGTCAGAATTATTTGAAACCAAATGTATCACCTGTACACCGCAGTTGCAACCTACAAAGTTTGGATTCATCTCACTTAATTGGGACATTTATTTCCTGAAACTGAAAGCTGTAAAGTCTGTAATGGGTCAGTAGGAAAAGAATAAGCTGTATCTGCATTATAAAACTCAGGTGTAAGGCCTCCTTGTGCTGTAGGCATATGCCTTTTTTTCCTTTGTAAACTGTATGTTCAGTCACACACAGGTTTCACAGAGAGAAAGCACACGCTTATATCAGAAATAGGAACTATGGTATGTTCCATGAGTATGTAATCTGGGCAAACAATAGTGCAGGATGGCAGAGGGTACCATCGTACCTCTTGGCAGGTATAGCTGCACTCATGGATACATACCTTCAGAAGGTAACCATTCAGCCCATGCAGGACTTGAGTTGCCTTCTGGAGTTTCCTGTCACTCAAGTATTTTACTGGTCCAGTGGCATATGGGGCACTTGAGCAGAACCTTTGCTAACAAGTGTACATGGCCCTTGCAATTTACAAGTCCCTTTCTCCCTTCACTTTTCTGATCTAAATCCCAGTACTGTACGGTATAAGACCAAGCTTTTGATTAAGGAACGTTCCATTTGTTGTTTGTGTGCAAAGTTTGACAGCAATCTATGACTCTCTCAACCAATTATTAATGGATTTTAACTGAAATGGTTACGCAGACAATGTTGTTCATGTAAATGATATTGGCCAATTCTTTTTTCTTCCTCCAGTTAATTAAGAAATACAGCTCCTTCATCTTTTTCTGCAAAATGAGAGCCATGCATGCATATGATTGTATTTCAGAACAAAAGGAGCAATCTATTAGCTTTGATCTGCTTTTATAACCTTATCAGCACACTGTTGCCTTCAAGTTCTAGCAGTTTCCAAGTGCCTGGTCAGCAAAGAACTGGCAAGGCAGGGGAAACATAGCAGTCTTCAGGTTCCCATTGAGCCAAATGCTCTTCCATCTCTTTTCCTCTACCAGAATGGCCAGGTAGAGCATCCCAGCAGCTGAGATATGTCCCTTGCTGTGTCAGTATTGACCAGGTGCTGATTTTGGATGAGGAGGGGCATGGTTAGCAAAACCCCTCTTGATTGTCATCTGGGGTTCCCACCTGAGAAGTTGCATATATAAACCTATGAGCAACAGAAATAAAATGTTTATCCGGCATTTCCTGATGTATAGTCAGCATGATAACTTACTACTGACACTCACATTGAGTCATAACGTCACCTTCTCTTTCCAGAAGACTAGACTGAGAAAGCTAGAATGGAAGTAGAGCCAAACTTACTTTTCCCACAGATGTACAGGGATATTCTACCTGTTTGTGTACCACAGGTGTGTAACCAGTTCTCGCATTATATCTCATGGCAAGATTTACCTCATCAAACATAAATGCCTACAAGGCAGACACTTAGAGCTGATCTAGTCACTGTGGACTACCTTTATAGTCAATGGTGAAAAGACAGCCTGAAAGGGTGATTGATTCTGTCCTAAAGTAGCTATCTGGAATAGGGCAGATGAATTGCATCCTAAAACTGCTTATTTCTCTCCATTGACTATAAAGGGAGTATGCAGTGATTAACTCAGATGTAGATGTCTGAAGTTAAGTGAGATGAATATCATCCTAAGTGACTTGTAGAGTTTTCCTCACCAATCTTTCTGTCATGAGAGGATCTGTGCTTGGTTTATGTCATCAGTCCAGAGCAGAATCAAAATTAGACACATCAGGGATAAATGGATACCAGGATCCTTGTCACAAACAAGCAAGTACTCCTTGCTTTTCTGACTGGATGGTGATATTTTGGTATGCTTTTCTAGTAGGAAAGATGTTCAATCTCTGTGAATATTCAGCACAAAATAATAGCTTCCTCTAGAACAGTATGATTCCAGTGAAAAAGTCTGTTGAGTAACTGGTACTTTAATTACTCTTTGTGCTAGAACACAAGCTTTGAATTACACAATTATATTAACTTTTTATCCATCAAAAAGATAAAAGAGTGTATAGAAAAATACATTATGTTTAATACAAACTATTACTTGCATTCAATCACTTGTCAGGTATTAAATTCAGGCAGAGTCAGGAGAAAACAGAGGAAAAGCAATACTTCTTCTAAGACAATACATATTTTCATCATAATATTATTAGGACTGAAATGCAAAAGTCCACATATATGTGTTCAACTTCTAAAACTCAGGTCTTAAAAAATATTTTAAAAATGGTAACTGAATATAATATTCACATTCCCCAGGTATGATGATCTTTGTTTGTAGAAAATACTAAATACTTCTGAATTTAGTAGGGAATTGGTGTTTGGTAACTACAGTAAATGTATTTACTTTGTGAAGGGCTACTGAGGAAAAGAATTTCCTAAGTCAATATGAGTTGAGATACATACTAGGGTATTACAAAGGTATTCTTGGTTTATGGTCACAAGTGAAGACCTGACCGAAAACCAGACAAACCACTATTTAAGACATTATTTTTTTTTAAGTTGCTAGTGCTTAACATTAACAGATTACAGCGTTTTCAGTTTTGCACCCTTTTAGAAGCTGCTCTGACTGGTGATAGCAGACATAGCTAAGACTGTGATAAAATGTAGATTTACCATATAGTACTGAACCTTAAATTATTGCCCTAAATACTGAAATTCTCCTATAACCTTTAGAATGAAGCATGACTATTAGAAATTTAGAATTAAAAAGCCAGACATGCAGAGTCAGACATAGTGGCTCAGAAGTGAGGGAGAAAGAACTGGGAATCAGACATAATAAATCATGCAGTATATTTACTTTACAGAATGCAGGTGCAGGATTGATGGGTCTCCAATGCTGTTGCATACACTGCTGACACATTAACTGATGCTGTGACTTTGCATGCTCATATTCAGAAGGAATGACTTGCTGCCAGTGGCTAAGGAAAAACCTGTAAAAAATACTTGTGCATATTAAATTGCTGCAACTTTATATACAATGCAAAGGACTCTTATCCTTGACAAATAGCAAAGACATACATAGATGGTGTGCTGGTGAGATTTCAAAGACCACTTCTGTGCATGATGTAGTACAATCTGCAGGCAGAGCATGTGCACAGTGAGGCTCTGGGATTGCTGATACTCTGTCTAGACACTCTAACAGTGCAACTAAAGCAGGAATATTGCGGCTCTTTGAAGAAACTGAAACTTAGGAAAGGCTCTGCAAACCTTAAACCAATTTGATTCGTTGCGACACCTCTGACAGGCAGGTACTGAAAATCCAAAGCTCCAGTTCCTTTTACAGTGTCACAAAATGACCAAGCTGCTCTAGAAGCATACCCAACAGTCACCAGACTTTCTTTTTCAAGAGAGGAATAATTACATTTTACAAGGAAATTTTATTGCATGGTAAAAAAGATCATTTTTACCAGGAAAAGTGCAAGAAACTACACTTTGGAGACCTTACTAGGGTTATTTGTGAAGTAGGACATGTCATATGAATGTTTGTCCAGTGATAGAGAAAAATGTGACTAATATTATGGTCAGAATTTGTTTTGTCAAGAAACAGACTTTAAAAAAAATCATTAATTGTTACTTATATACCAGACCAACTCTAGAAAATTGAGCAGATATGGACAACTAAGTGACAAAGGCAGAAATACTGGAATAAAGCTGACCAGTTTTCAATATTTATCTTCCTGACTTTTCTAGTTTGAGCTATTTAAATCACGTGTTGAATATATATTCATGCTTGAAAAAAATCAGATTAACTTGTCATAGCCAGTAACCTACAATTTGTCATTTCATGGCTGTTAGGACAATTACACCTTCCAAATTACTAGCTGCCAAAACTGTCCTTAAGATAATGGTGAAGGGTAGTGAGCTATGTGCACAGCATATCTTTGAACAAGAGGGTAAATTTCTAACTTTGCTCCATAATACATACACAGATCAATGCTGTAAGCATCATCCAGCACAGCTGATTTTGATGAGAAATCAGAAGTCCTAAGTTTGGTGATAAAGGATAAACTCCAGATTAGTAATCAGAAAGCCAATCTTTTTGAAAATTAAAAAAAAAGAGGTATAAAAGCAGGAAAATTATATGGTGTAAAGTATGGACAATATCCTAATAAAGACAAAAAGCGGAATTATTTGTTTTTTCTGTGTTAAGTAAAAGATGCTCAAAACATTTGTACTTCAAGTCAGAAAGCTGGGAATGGTACCAAGCAATTCAGCCTTCCTGATTTTGTTTCTCACAGGAGCAATCAATTCAAGAAAGCAGTGTTTTCCTGTTGTCAAGATCCACAGTGTTAACAATAGCTTATTCTTATTCAAGCCTTTTGATGAAAGTCTTGGGAAGATGTCATTGTAACTGCTGGAGTACACTTGAGAAATGTGATTATTGTAGAGACTGATAGTTACATTATATATATCCAACACAAATGATGCTGTATAACCTCCAACCTGCTCCTGAGATAATGGATGGCTTACCATAACTAGCTCCAATGTCAGGTGTCAGGCTCTGTGAACACAGAGGCAAAGGTATATGCCCTCTTGGTTTCTAGTCTCTCTCTCTTATCTTCTCATTACTTGTCACATTTTCAGAAAAAAAAACAAACAAAAAAGAATTATTATGAATTTAAATATAGTAGCTAAGATGCAATAATTGCTTTTTTCATTAATTCCATCTAATGGGCTGTACATGATTGCATCAACACAAATTGTGGGGCTTCCAGGTTCCTGGCTCTACCTCCTTATTCTTTTCTTGGACAGTGGGTAGGTATTGGCTTGCAAAGTCATTTAGCCAGATTTTTGTGTGTTGTTGCTTTCAGTCATTAGTGGGGTAATTTTACATTATGGTGTTCCCTGTATGTGTGTTATCTTAGTCATTATCTCACAGAACAACTGAAGGCAGAAATGTGAAAACTGCCTAATGACTTAAAGATGCCATAGTTGCACATTAAAACGAACGATTGAATTTTTCTTATAAATTCATCCATATGGTTAAACAAGGGAGAAGTATGTGTTTTATTACACATTCATCTATCAGAATAGTTAAACTTATATCAAAGATAATGATCCTACAAGTAGCCAACACAATTAGACAGAGAAAACAAAGTTTAGGAACCACTCCTGACGATTTTAGTCCATGTTAAGAATAAAAGAGGTAGATACTATTATTTTCCAAATGAAACAAATTCTCCTTGCCTTCAAGAAGAGCTTTAGCAGATTAATAATTGAAAAAAAGCTTCACTATGAACTTACCAGTGTTCCTGGTGAGGCATGGATAGGTCAAGCATTTTTAACTCTTTATACTTCTCTGTTACCCAGGGCTTGCTGTCTCTAGTAAAGTTCCCATAGGCAATGTAAGAAACATAGTTTGAAGGAAACTTCTTTAATGTGACTGTAAAGTGGCTAGAAAATCTCATTGAATGAGAAGTTGTTGCTGTCCAGTGTTCAGTAGCAAACCAAAACATTTCTGCTAGGCTCTGCAGGACTTTATGCCAGGTTCATTAATAGCTTAGTTCCAAAAAGATAAGACCCAGAGGGTCAATGATGGTAACATTCAATTCTGTAAAAGGCTTCTGCAGAATAGAAAGACATAAAGCAACAGTTCTGAGTGTTGTTCAAAGGACCAATACAAGCCTATGAGCAATACAACAAGTAATCATTTTAAATTTCAAAGGGGATTTAGGATAAGCATGATATGTATTAGGAAGAGCATTCTAATGATGATGATACAGACATAGAAGCATATGTTGCCAAGGAAGGTCTTTGTCAGAAACATTACAGGTTACAAATCTGTCAAGAGTGATAAGGGTATAATGGATCCTACATTGGAACAGATGGACAGATTATGTAAATCTTCAAGATCTGTTACAGCCAGATTTTCTGGGATTCTGTAATGCCCTTACTTGTTGTGGCAACTGACAGCTTCTCCATCTTAAAGTAAGTATATAGACTTTAGGATAGTGAAGGTGGTTCAGGACAAGAGGTGGGAATTCAAATTGGTCACCTGTTAAAAATCACCCCATCTGCAGGTGGAAGGCAAGGACAAAAGCTTTTTGCCTTAGAAAGTGCCTGTGATATATCACCCTGTATCTTAGAGCCATATACCAGTTAGGGGAGCTTATGTTCCAAAGGTGTTGCCTCTACAAGGTAAAACATCCATAGTCTAATGCTAGACTTGGTCTGTCCAATGAATCATGCTCCCTGAGCTTTAGCTTTGCTCAGAAGAAAACACACTGGTTAAATACAAAGGAAAAGTAAGGAAAAGTTTGTTTTATAAGAAATGATCATGACTGAGAGATACACAGTGTTAGAACATGAATTATATTCTGTACAAGATATTTGTTTTCACTGAAAAGGTCATGATTTGAAACACAGGTAAACATTTTATTTATGTTGCCATTGCCTTTGAAGTACACAGTAGTGTAAAGTAAGTTCCCAGTTCTTGAGGCTAATTGCTACAAATGTGATTTGTTCATTCGCAGCCTTCTATGATTTTTGCAAGTGGTTGTTCCAAAGCCCCAGTGTCACAAAAGGATGAGTCTTGTAAAGGATTATACTTTTTGCCTGATATACTGCTATAAGCTAGAGTGTTCTGTATGGCTGAGACACAGAAGATACAGCACAAGTACCGTGCCATTGTAAATTTAAAATACAACTATATTTAATTAATACAGCGCCATCATTCCCTATTTTAAAATGTTTTGGGTGTACTTCCTCTGAATTATCAGTGTCCTAAATTATTTGAACCAGTTATGTACACGAGGAAAGGAGAATATAGGTTACATGATAGTACAGGGGAACAATGTATGGTTTTCAGCACATACAGGAGACAGAAATAAATAGGACCTGAGGTCAAGTTTATGGCAGTTCTTCCAAAGAAAGAAGCCAGACTGTGCACTAGCTGGTACCTAGTGGAGGAAGTCTGACCTGTCCCTGTTGTCTCACATTATTCCACAGCCAAGATCTGCATTTCACTACATCCTTAGTTCTTTTGGAACCTGCTGCCATTCTCCTGATGTGACCCTGGCATGAGAGGTGCTGTTGGACAGCAGAAAGCCACAGCTGCTGGTTCATGCACTGTGAAAAAAATCAGAAAGATCCAAATGTTCTCCTTGCTACTTTCTTTTCCATGTTTGAATATAAGATAATTAGATTATATGATCCTTATTCTTTCAAGGGATTAATTTTTTTCATTTTCATATTTTTTTATCCTGAATGTGAACTTTATAAAGTGCAACCTTTTGAAATAAATCAATTCTTTCATCATCAAAACCAAGTCACAGCATCCCCCCAAGGGTCAAAACACAATACCAATGTGTTACTGTAAGTAAAGGATTTTTTAAACTGTATGTTTTTTCCAGCCGATTTTTCTGTGTCATTTTAAGACATAACAAAACCCCAATCTTCTATCCTTTTTATCACAACAGGAGCTTTGCTACATGTCCTTAGAAATGAAGGTTCCAACACAAGGCTGCCATTCAGATCAGTTTGCCTTTGACCATTCTTACATCTCTCCAGTACCTTAGGATTCCTTGGGTTTTGCTTCCTTATATCCTGGCCATATTGAATGACTGACTTTAGGCCATGACCTCTAGCTTTACTGATTGTTAAAAGTCTGCTCTCAAGTGAAAAATGCATTGTTTTTCTGACAGTATTTTGCAAGCAGCTGGTACAAGAAAAAATAGAACAAGAATAATACAGAGGTTGTGCCTGTGTCTGGGTTTGAAATTGGCTACTTCATGCAATTGTAAACCATAAATATTAGTATCAGCTTCCATGTTTCAGAAAAAGTGTACATCATGTTAGCATAGGAAAAAATTAAAAAGAACAAGGAGAAGGCAAAGATGAAGGGGAAGGAGAAATTAAAAATGAAAGAGGAAAGAGAAAGGAAAAAAGAAAAATGTTGAAAGGGATAGAAAGCAAAAGAAAGAAAAAGAAAAAAGAAAAAGAAAAAAGAAAACAAAAGAAAAAGAAAATGAGAAAGAAAAAAAGATGAAAAAGAAATGTACTTACAAAACCACACTATTGTTTCTTATGAGGTGGAATTACAGACCTGTCCTGTTATGGGATATTGTTCCTTCAGATGGTGTTGCAGCTTGTTTCACAATGAACAAAGCCAAAAAGAGAATTATACTGTAAAACCAATTCCTTTCTAATTTTTGGACAGTAGGTTATGAGAGTAGACCAGATTGTTTTGTTTATTGTTTTCTTTGTTCTTTTTTTTGAACCAGCTTGTATGCCTGCAACATTCTTAGAAAACTGTGCTATGTATGTGAATTTTCTTCCCAGAGCAGGGGAAATAAAAGTAGACAGACTGTGCATATAGGTATATGACTGCACACAGTCAGATTACCACCTCTCAGGTGGACCATCACAGACTGCTCCATTATGACAAAGAATAACTTAGTTTAGATCACAGTTAAACTGATTATCCTTGCATTATGTCTTTGTCTATGTGCCTCTTGCTCTCTGGCTTTCTAAGGCTGCAAGTAATTTACATTCCTGACTGCATTCTTGTCAGCCCACCAGTAGGTAGATATTGGTTCCGAATTGTCTATAAATTTTTCTGTCTGGAAAAACAACAGCAAAACCATGACTTGGTTGAAGAGTAACAGGTCCAGAGAGTCTGAAGTGACTTATCAAAGATTAGCAGGTTAGTGACAGAGCTGAAAATGGGGTCAAATGCACTTATTTTTCCCAGCAGAACCCAGTAAACCCAGTCTCTTGCTCTCCCCTTTGCATTAATAGATAACTTCAGAGGTATAGATGTATGCAATCTGAAGTGTTGATACAATCTCTGATCCCTACATAGCAATAAGGTATTCTTACTGCCTTTGGGCTTTGCAGTAAGTTTCAAGTTCCAGTTTAACCCTGGCTGACGCTATTTTGGATATTGCACCTTAACACCAATAAATTAGAAGCAATAAAGAGCATTTAGTCTTTACTCAGGCAAAGCGAACAAGTGGAATCTACCTCAGGCTATCAAGGTAGTTATAGAGGCTGAACTTTAAAAGCCCTGTATAGTTTTATGGCATCTGAAACCTTTGTAGTTACACAAGTTTATATATAAAAGCAACCTCATTTCCTGTCATGGGACTTCAACAGATCACCTTATGTGTCAGGAAGGATCTTCTATTTGCATGTCCTACTTTACTTAATTGGGTAGATATATCACAGGACATTTTCACTTTTTTCAGCTTATGCTGATACTTAAAATCCTGTTCATCTTGATGGGCGGAGGCTCACTTTTTCCCAATTTACTGTCTGCTATTTGAAATCAAGTTCTTCTGTGTACCAATCATCAACAACAAAACTGACTACAGACAGTTCAGTAAAATAACAAGCAAGTTTCATTCACAAGGAGCCATCATTTAGCCAACTTTGGTCTCTTACTCTCTTTTTTTTTTTTTTAACTGTTTATTGCATAATCCTTTAGCAAGTATTGTAGAAGCATGGTACCTGGAATGTAATAGGTATTACATACAGAAGCTCTGTTCTTCTGGGGGAAATCATTGAACATGCATATGTCAAGTGCAGGGAACACATTATTGAAGTAGCTCTTACACGATACAGATCCGCAGAGCTTCCAGGCATGCTAGTTTACCTTTATACCACTGTTTTGTTATGAACCAGGGAGCCCAGCTTCTCCTCTTGTCAAAATATTTCTTTTGGCACTAAATTGAATGATGGTTAAAGAGAGACTTAGAAAATCCTAGAGCTCTTTTGCTGTGAAAATGGAAGCTGAAAAAGCTTTTTTAAAGTTTTCATGGTTTATATCTTTAAGAAGAAAAGAATCTGAATGCTGGACAGTATCATAGTGGTGCCTGAGTTTTTGAATTCAACTTATTAATTGCCTGCTTCAGATAATTAAAGCATTTGTGCTCAAAATAATTGGTGTCATTGAAAATAAAGAATTTAACCTTGGCAGTAGATTCAATCTGTCTGCTCCAATTCATTCCTGCAAAGACAAGAGGAATCATGAGTTTTTTTCTTTCTCTTAAGATTGCTAATAATTAGTTGAAACATTCAACAGATCAGCTGAGTAATGGATGTGTATAGTCCCTCATTGTGCTGCTTTATATGGCAGGACTGGAAGTGATGCTCTCTTTGAGACTAGGGGTAGTTGTGGTACTGCATTGGAAAAGAGTGAGAATAAGAGACTAATTGTATCATCTGATCACATTTAACTGAATTTGGATATTACAGATCTGAAAATTCAGCTAAGTTGTTTATTTTTAGATTTTAGCTCCACGGAGCATGGAATGGAATGGCAATAAAGAAAGATGAACCAGTGATCTGAACTTCAGTCTGTGTTTTTGGGGGAGAATCAGCTGGAGGTTTTTCATGTCACAGAATGGTTGAGGTTGGAAGAGACCTCAAGAAGTTATTCAATCCAACTGGTCAGATAATTCCATTGTATACGGAAGAGATGTCATACAAGAGATTTTTACTACTAGAAGTCCAAACACTGTAATGTGTACTCTGGCTCACAGAACCAGAACCTTATGTTAAACATTTACAGTCCCTGAGGGAAGATTTAGCCATCACAAAAATCAAAATCTAAAATCTAAATATGAATTTGTCTAACCAGTGGAATTTGTCACCCACTGGAAACACTGAAGGGAATGAGATTTTTTACATTTCATAGTTATCTTGCTTGAGGATGCCAACTGGGTGATTATTTTTTTTTCCCTTATTTTTGTTTTCTGAAGGAACAATGAAGGCCTTCCTTTCCAAAATGTAGGCAAAGTCTAATCTTATTTTATGGAGGAGGATGTACAGAAAGGGAAAAATATCCTGCATTTACATGGGATTAGAGAAGTTTATATAAGGTTTTGTGACTTGAATGTTTGTCCAAGAGAAGGAAGACTCAGTTTCAGTACCTTTTAATGCCTGATGGTGATTAACATATCTCTAAAATTGATAGCACTTTTGCAGAAAGCATTGTCCAAAATCCAAAAATAGAAGAATAGTCTCTTCTCCTCCTTCTAAAACTGTCACTGTCAAAAAAATCAGTTAAAAATTCATTAGATATTCATTAGAAGTTCATTAGAAGAACATTCAGTGGAGTCAATGCCTCTGAAATTCTTGATCTCTCATTTGGGGTTTCTGGTCTCTGCACATTGTCCTACAGATTTCTTACGCCTTTTGTATGGAATAGAAATTCAAAACAGCTGATGATCTGACCTTAGCTTTGCTCTTTTGCTATAACTACATGCATTTCGCTTTTGCAAAATTTGCATCACTTGGGAGTTGGAAATTACATAACAATGGTCAGCAGTACAGATAATTTTTCCTTCATAAAAATAAAACTTGTGTTTACATGGCCTGTATAGAAGAAAAACCACTTTCAATGCAGAGGATATCCCCATCTTTTCACAGTGAAATACATCTCCTGTATCCTTTTATTCTATAATGAATAATCATGCAGTAGCACCAGCAGTCTTTAGGGAACACTGTATTGTCATTGCTCTTTACATAAGCACTGATTACCCTTGCACCAAAACTATAACACACCATAATTAGTCCAACCTTTGGAGCTCATATCTGCAAACAGACCTAGCAGATCCCTGATGGACACATAAACTTATTCTCTTTGTTTAGCGACAGATATGAAGAGCTTTATCTCCTTAGGTAGGACAGCCTATTTTTGATCCCTCAAGCTTCCTGGTATCATAACAACAACTCAGCTGAGATGTTCCAGCTATTTCCTCTGTCAGCCTCCAAAACTATTCTTAACAGAGTGACTGCAGCTGAATGATGGCAGGTAATTTCCAATGCCTATTTCTCAATGCTAAAGAGCCAGAATAAGATTTTCATTGGCAACACTGAAAGAAAGAAAGAAAAGAAAAAAAAGTTTTTAAAAAAAGAAAGAGAAAGGGAGAGGGTAAGGGAGAGGCAGAGGAAGAGGGAGAGGGAGATGGAGACGGAGGAGAGGACATTCCTCAGAGCAGAATACTTTAATATGGAGATAAATGCTTGTATGATTTCCCACACAATGGGTTAGAAATCTCAGTGATGAGAGTTCATTAAGTTCATTTAAACTGTATATCTATCTCCATATGAAGGCACATTCATGTTGTTTTTTAGAACCCAGGACAACAGCCTGTTTTCTAGCAAATCTACTGTAAGTGGAAACATACATAGGAAAGGGAATAAATGGGTTTAAATTACATTGGGTGTTGGAAGACTAAAGGTCATGAACTCAATCTAGTCTTGCAAATGCAAAAAAAAATACTTTTCAGAGCTTCATTTATCCTCAGAATTCATGAGATCTGCCCAGCCTCATTAGAGTGAAGCGGTAGAACAGGAGTAAGGTGATATGTCACTATTCTTTCAACAAGATGGCACAAGCCAAGTAAAGCAGGTAGAAATACATTATTTAAAGTGAAGGAATTATCCCCTTTGCCTATTGCTTAGCATAATATAGATTTAAAAAAATCCTTTAAAGCTTACATGTCTGTAAAGCCAGTTCTCACTAATCTCCATCAATGTCAGCTCCACTCAAAAAAATTACACAGTTCATATTCAAATTCACATGCATATACATATACACATATTTATGCATATATGTATGTATGCATACACAAAAGCATAGTGACCCATCCCACCCACCTACATCTTTCTTTGAGAAGTATTTAATCATATAAAATTTGTATTATTTTTAAAGATTCTTTTTTTTTTAATGTAGGTTTATAAAATATAGTGTGTAAGGATACATTTCTTCATCTTTGCTAAAGGCTTTCAATTTCTCTTCTCAGCAAAATCTTTAAATGCCTAAGATGATAGAATAATGGGAAAAGAAAATGTTCTTTTCTCCTTTTTCAGAAGTGAATTCATGCCCATGGGATGTGCCAGATTTTAATGCTAGAAAACTAAGTCCTCTTACGCACTACATGTGCACTACAATTGCAATCTTAGCAATAAGAGTGTGAAGTGCTCTGCCTGAGAAGCTTAACTGCACAAGAATGACCAGCATTAGGGATAAGAGAGTACTTGAGCTTCAGTGAGCTTCTTGGAAACTGAGATTTTGGCATTATCACAAAATCTATCACTTCATGAAAAAGGGCTGTTAATTTCAAATCAGAAGAAATGGCTGGATTTTTTACATTTCCCCATAAAAATGAAATTTTTAAGTATTCCTGTCCATCCTGAACTCATTTGTGCATTTGAGATCCTCTAATAATTATTTTTATTTGTTTGATATTATGGTGTATAAAATGCCCTCCTAATCATTTAAATTATTTATGAAGTCAGTTTCATATACTACTAATGTTTTGATTCATTCTAAAATTACAATAAAATAAATTCATTCTTTTTACATTGAAGATTTTTTCAGTTTTTTCTTCCTGAAAACATACTCAAGATTGAGATGTCCTTTAGTGTCATAAATGACTAATATATAAAAGTGAATTTTTTATTTTTTTTTATTAAAACATCTTCCTTTAATCCTTTTTTTGCCAGCCACACAACTGAGTTGACTCTATAGCAGCAACAGGATTGTGAAGGAGTTAAGTATAACACCAAAATATTACTTCACATCAGTCACTTAACAGTTGTTAAACATGGACCAGAAGCAATTAATGTTAACAGTAGTTTCAAACCAAGTAGTCAATTGGACCTTCCTGCTCAGTTTTGTGGAAGTGCTAATCTGTCGCAGGACATGATGGCTGATGCCTGTGGCATTCCGATAGCATTTCTAGGAAGAACATCCTGGATAGAAGCTTCTGCTTGCACTTCAGGAGCAAAAGGCCTGTGAACATCTTCACGTTTCATCCCTAGCTACTGGACAGTGCTGAACATACAGAACTGATCTCTGCACATGGTACTTTTTGGTTATCCTGAAGTATACATGTGATAAATCCTTCTCATCCAAAGCTGACCATGCAGAAAGAAATCTTCTATCAGGTCAAACCTGAATTCCAACTGAAAAGCAATGACATTCATAAAAATTGAAATAAAGACAAGATTTCTTGAATTTTTCACTTCTACAGTCTGGGTTGAATTAAGATTACAATTTAGAAGTAAAAGAATGCATTACAGATTCATGGTGCTGTCCTAAACTATCATAATACTCTGCTTTTAATCTGTAAACATCACTCCATTTTACTTTGAGTTGTGAGAGGGAAAAGTACTTATAGTTGCTCAGTCTGCAATGTGGTTTTGTCGTCTAACATGCTGTTAGACTTAAAATTTTAGCATCAGAAGATGGTAGTTACAAACACTTATGATATTTTTGTCCATGTCTATCAACTATCGTGGTACTTGGAATGAGATAAGCAAACAAACATACTCAGAAGAAAGTGTGAGAGTACATGTATACCTGTACATGATTTTGTACTGCCCAGAGTATACACAGCACAAGTCCTTATGAGACAAAATAGATATATGTGAGAAAAAGGAGTGAAAATTCAATGGTATAGAAAGGACCATTGATGTCTGGTGTGGTAAAAGCTCCATCTCCATCTTCATATAGGTTCATATTCCAGTGCAATCAATATAGGGAAAAGTTTGTTTAAAAGAACATTTTTCAGAAAAAAAGTAAATATGGCTTTTTCTAAAACTGCCAAACTGTTTCTAGACAGCTGTATAGAAGGATATGTTAATAATCTACATCCAGCTGGTTCAGGCAGTTACAAAGTTTAGAAATTTTCATCATTGGAGATATACTATGAATGCAAATTTCTTGCATTTTTGTTTTTGCTTATGAATAAGGGTTTTTTTATAATTCAGGCATAAAATCTTGTAACTGTGAGAACAGAAAGTGGGACTATAAAGGTGGACAGCACAATCCCTAAGTAAAGAAAACAGACTGGAAGAGCTCAGCAGCTTCCAGCATTCACTTTAACAACTAGATGGAACGTTTTTCCTAAATAAAAGGAGGCATAGCTGAGTCTTTGGTCCAGAGTGGAAGGAATGACTAGCATCCTCCTTCTTTATTCTAATTCAGCACTTCTGGCTATTCTCAGGGTAGTATGGCATTCTGCTGCTTCCATCCTTTCCCTTCTGTCACTGGGATTATTGTGTGATTTTACTGCATCCATCACACCCTGTCTCCATGAAGAGCAGACTGGCAATTAATCCATATTAGAAGCCAATAGAAAACTATAGATCAAGATTGGTACAAAGGACTAAAAAATACTGAAACTCATATCATTGCCCAAAGCCTAGATAAGACAATGCGTTGTTCTCTGAAGTGTTAGACACGAGTAGCTATCTCCACAGAGGGGCAAAATGCACAGCCGTTATTTTGGGCTTTAGAACTTTACCAGTTGCATACTTATATATGTATGTTACTGGTTATGCATATTACTGTATATACATGCCAATTACATGCATGGAGAAACTCCTCTCACAGGTTCCGTGAATAATTTTCTTTCAGATGGGATCACGCACTGCTCTGATCACTGCACTATTTAAATGGTGCATCCCCAATTCCTGTTCCAGCCATCTGTCTAGAAATTAGTTTACTTTGTGATGAGGCTATGTCTGCAAAAGTACTGATCTTGTTACCCCACCCACTGCCATTTTTCATACATACCTACATGTGACAGATAGGAATTCTTGCCAGGCTGTGCAGGGATGTGACAAATGCTAAACAGACATGCCATTAGTGTCTTCTGTCACTGTTCTAACATGAGGATTAACTAGTCCAGAAAGGGTTCTGCCAGCCTGTTACCTCAAGCTGAATTTCATCCACTAAACTTAATTACTGTATTTATATCTTTCTACAATTATGCATTTTCATGTGCATAACTTGGAGAAACGAAACAAAACAAAACCCAGGAATACCTAACCAAGATCCCCCCCAAAAAGCCTTATTTGGCAGAAGTGTTAATTATACAAGCAGATAACACAAGAGGAATATAATTCAGGAACCTCTCCCTTCCTCCCTGGCTCTGTTTCTGTGTAGTTTATTTCTAGTGTAGGTTATCAGAAGATGCATTTTCAAAGGACAATACTTTAAAAATGTGGCAGCAGTGTGTATTGTTGTGTGTCACACAAAAGGAATTATACATTTATTCTTTCTGGCACATCTTCTAAAAAGCTGAGACCTCTCTTTTCACTCCTCTAAATTTCTACTTGCATTTTTGTTCTTCTAAATACATTGGTGGTGCAAGTCAGGGAATTTGCAGCTCAAATGATCTGATTTATAGTTGCCATCAAGCACCTTGAAGTGCAGATTTTCTTGCGACACCTGAAAGGGAGGTACAAAGGAAGATCAGTCTTTCAAAAATTCATTCCTCATATATGCTGTCCAGAAATACCAGGTAGAGGGGAAAAAAATGAGGACTACAAAATAAAATATAATGAAAGGTGCAGTACAGATCTGTAAAACTACATCAACATACGATGAGTGTTTTCGTGAGGTGCCTTTTATCTTACTCCTTTGCACTTCTGTTTTTCCTTTTTATGAAAAGAAATCTCAAGGCCCCAGCACTAAACTCTGAAAGCTCGTCCTTTATCAGGGTCTCTGATAAGGTTCTGTAGAAGCTTTTAAGGAGTTTTATTTTCAAAATATTGTAGCAAATGACAACGTTCAATTAAAATGCAGCTTGAAATAAGAACTTGTATCCCTGCTGTAATATACTGCTTAATAACCAGTTACGGGATTATGGTGTCGACAAACTGCATGTTTGAGAAGATTTTAAACTTTTTTTTTTTTTTTAGAAATAAAAAAAAATTTAGAACTTGATTTAAATAAGCTGAAAAAAATGTTATGGCTCAGAATATATAAATATATATATATATTTATATATTACAGATCTTACTGAAAGCTCTGGAAATTCCTTTCAGCACATAGTACTTGCATGAATGATGGGGTGTTTTGTCCTTTCTGCTGCTTATTTTTTCTTTTTTTTCCTTGGCTTTGATTCTGAGGACAGCACACTCTTTTCATCTTGCTAGAGATATGGCTCTGTATAAATCTCTCAGGAGATCTCACTCTACCCAAGCAATTTTATGGTAAAAAAAGGAATGCTTCCTTATGTCTGTATAATTTCAGTTGTGTAAATCAGTGCATTGACCTCAATGCCAGCCTGACTTTATTGTGGATCCCCCTTGTTCACAAAGTTTGGCTTGTGAATTATAGTAGCTCTAACATCTCTTGCTTCCATGTTATGCAGCGGTAGATTGCAATTTTTCAGGAAGTGTTTGCACATAAGCTTTTATTTTCCTTGTACAGAAAAAGTTTCAGAGAGAAAAAAGAGAAAAGCAAAGAAGAAAGAAAAAAAAAAGAAGTTTTGAGGAAGACTGAAAACTGAGACTCACTGATATATATTTTCTTGATGACTTCATTGAAGAAAATGATCTCTGATTTGGATTTATTAAGCAGCTTTGCTAGTAAGCTAAGAAGCCAGCTAAAGAATAAAATATGGCTATAAAGCTTCATGTAAATTACAGAAATGACAAAATAAAATGTCTGTGTATGCTAATTATACGTTGTACACCTAGTTTTGCATTTCCATAAATCTTTCTCTTGAATTGTTATACTGGCTAGTAATTAAGAGACTTATGACAAATTATTTTATTAATATTTTCAACCAGGTCTGGACCCTACTAGGTACTGATTTCAGTGAAGTTTTAAGATGCACACAGGAGTATGCCATACTTTACTGAATGAACCTGCAATGGTTTTTGTGCTGTCAGATGTTTCTGAGTGTCTGTGGAATTTTTGGGGACATATGAAACTTTCAGTTGTGAGAGAATTTTGTTTCAAACATGGACTCACAACTTTAGCAAGAGAGCAAAACTGTTGCCTCAGATACCTAGATATATCTAGAATTCATTAAGGGTATTGCATTGTTTTTTAATCTCAAATTAAATCATGTAGAGTATATATAAAATTCAAATTTCATTAGATCTCCAAGAAGAAATCACTTCCTATGAATTTAGTGCTTGAATCTAATTTCTTTTTAGCCAATTGCACAACACCAAAGAAATGCATGGAAATTTTTGTAGGCACTCTGTTTTGCATAAACTGTATTTGATCATGGCAGAGAGGATCTAGGATCACCATTCCTAACATGACACAAAAAGGCTGAAAACTTGATTTACAAACTGTTAAAAAAATGCTTTCCAGAGAGGGAAAATACTATCCTTCTTTTCATCAGTCACTGGTTTTAGTTGTTTGGGCTTTTTGTATTGTGTCTTTTAGCTTTTTGGTGGTTGGTTTGTTGTTTGGTTTTTAAAGTGGCCTGATTCTTTTTGGCTATACCAGTGTACATTTTGTCATCTTTGTATATACAAAGTCTACAAAGTGTTAATAGGCCAGCAGCAGGACTCAGAAAAGCTTCTTTTGCCTTGTGTACGGTAATCTATTTTCTAGATCTTATACAAAACTAAGCGGAACACTAGTCTAAGCTATTTACAAGTGAGTTAGTCATAAAGAAAAAAGAAAACACTTAGACAACGCGTAATTTTACTTCATGCCCAGGATCTTTACCATTAAAAGCAAATACTATATTCTTCACTCTGAGCTATATAATGCATTTTTGTAAGGAAACCAGAGCTTAGATGTTAATTACTGGAGGATTTGCAGTACATTTAAGTATGATACGTAGTGCTACCTGCTACAAAGAGAAGAATATTATCTAAACAGTATGAAAATAAGTGCTGTATTCACAGATGAGAGCAGTTTTAATTCCATTTTGTCACACAAGTATGTATCAGCCATTATAATTATTGCCGCAGGTTGGAAGGTTGTAAGACACCAAAAACATATTTATGGATTAGTAATCTCTTGTGGCCACAAGTGTCCAAAAGTGTTTCTTCTCTTCAGGAAAAAAAAAAAAAAAATCAGAGAGGGGGAGAGGCGTGACAGGTTAAATATGAGCAATTCACACTTCAGTGTGGAGCTTTTTGCAAGGAACTGAGGGTGAGTCCCTGAAAAACTGTCCAGCTATTGTAAATACTGCTTTGCAGCAGTGAAATCTTAATTAGTGTTTTTCTTCCATTTAACTGTTCCAGTGGGTAAAAGATGCCTTGTACCAATGTTTATCTTTTCACTCCCCATCTCCCTCACCTGCCCTTTTTTAAAAGCTTTTGTACCTAAGATTTCCAGGGAGAACAGTGTCTATAAATTAAACTAACTGGCCACAGTGTTATATGATTATTGTCTAAGTGAAATAGATTTATCATCTTCACTTTTTCATTTCCTGTTCTAAGATTTCTGTTAAATAGATATTACTCATGAATGACAAAAGTTCTAACAGCATGAGAGGCTATTTCCCAGGGCGAGCAGGTATGTTTAGAATGTGTTTATTACCGAGCTAATGCTCTTCACCAATAACTGATTGCGCATTCTATTAGATTTTGTGCTCTGCTTTCTAAAAACTGTATATATTTTCAGGAGGGTTACACGTGTTAATCCACTGAGACCAATGAAAGCTACTGCCTCTCTTAACACTTCAGGATATTGCCATTTTTCACCCTAGTCTCTCATCACCTCTCCCATCCTGGCCCCATGCTTGCATGTTGACTTGGGTGAGAATGCCAAGTAGAAGCATCCAGAAGTACAGTTCCCCGTGTTGCAAATGTAAATTAGAGACCCATAGAGAATTGCAGCTCTCATAAAATCTCACTTTAAGGCACCCTGGGTTGAATTAATTGTTATTAGTGTATTGCGGTCTGCTTTAATTAATATAGCCTATTAACATATAATAAAAATTCAGAAATGTAATTGAAAATTGTCAAAAGAATCTGACTGATAATAAAAGATCTATGCCCAGGTGATATTTTCTGGTTTTAACACATAGGAACAACATTAAATATCATCTCCATTGGGCAGATATGCTTTCATCTGGAAGAGACCTCAGGTGAGCAGTGCACACAGTTACCACTAAGCTGCTTTCTCTTCCCAGCCCACTTCTTCTGGGGTGTAGAAGCTGCTGTATGATTTTGGAACAGAGCATGAGAACCCTTCTGTCCTCAGATATCTGATGTTATTTTTTTCTTCTTTCAATTTTCCTCTTTATGAAATACAAATTGCATAGTTTGACAGTGACTGAGACAACATGGGAGCACTCAGTGTGTAAACAGCGTGTTTAGCTGTTTGCGGTGCCCTCTGATTACAGTCACTTGTAAAAGAAAATGATGTGCCTCTTTTTCACCTGTCATGAAGCCATATCTCAGGAAATATGTAGCATAGACTAAGGGGCAGGCTGGGGGTTCTGCATTCTGTTCTTGTCTCTTCTATTTGTCTGAATTCTGTGCATTTCAGTTGCCGCTGCATAAAATGGAGTGCTGCAATTTAAGGCATATCGCTGCTGCTGCTGTGGCTGTGGGGACATTCTTGCCCTAATTTTAAACTGACTTGGGTAAAACAGATCTGGGTGTGCTTAAGCACTTGCCTTGCTTCCATCTGAAGTTTGCTGCTGTGCTGTACTCTACAGCAGTTATACTGTATATAATATCTCAGTTAAAATCTGACATTCAGATGCCTTCAGGAGCTGCAGTCACATAAGGGCTGGGTGTTACCAGTATCACCAGCTTCAGATGCTAAACTAAGATGGTAAGTTAGAAAACTGTTTCTCAGGCTCCCTGGACTCTCAACTGAGATGGACAGCCAGGTATAAAAGTGATTCAAAAGAAGTGACTTCCAAATCTGACAGTAGTTAAACTCTTAAATACTCTGAGTTTTAGTCCTTGTGCTGACTAAAACAGAGCAAGGGCTGACCATTGGCTCTGAGGCAGGTTAGCACCAGCTGACTTGTAATCTCTGCTGTTAATGCTGGCCCACCCCAGCTGGTTGGAGCAGTCCAAAATAAATCAAGTGGTGGGTGTTAGTTCAGTCTATAGTGAAGCAGTGTCGGTCCAGCAGGCAGCCTGGCTTGCTTTTCTTTAATGGCACTTTCTTCATCAAATTATGAATTCATCCAGGTCTAATCATCCCACTTACCCTGAGACATCTGACCGAAGGACCAAAGTCACCTTGCTCAACTAGACTACCTTCACAATCAATAAGAGAAACACACATGTCCAAAAGGCAATTCATCCCACCTAAGAACTTCATGAAGGCAGTGCCATGAGTCTAAAGTTAGGTAAAATTAATCCATTTCCTATCACTCTCCATTGTCTCTGGAGGAGCCAAAAAAGCCTCTGTCTTTTACTAATGTGGCAGAATTTAGGTACCTCAGTTCTTTCTTATTGACCTAAACTTCATACAGTGTGACCACCTGTCCTCCTTTCCCTTAAAGAGGGGTTTTAGTCAAATGGATAAAAAAAATCAGGTATCAAGTAAAAGCACTCTTTCAGTACTCTTAATGAAATCTGCCTTTTCAAAAGCCTTTTGCCAAACAATCTGCCACAATTTTATCATTTACATTTTTTCACTATGAACACTAGGCTTGAGAGACTTCTATCTGAACATTCCCCCAGTATCTGGCTACAACACTTTTTGCAAGGATCAAAGTTTATTAATAGGCATTATGGAAATGTAGGGAATAATATGACATTGAGGAGGGAGGACAGGTGTAACACCAATGAAGCTTCCCACAGCTCATTGGATGGGGAAGTTTGGCTTGCTGGGTTGTCTGTTTTGAAAATTTACAGGAAAAAGCAAGCTATTTTTTTGCTGTGGAATTACGATCCCAGAAAATAGGGACCAAATTACTCTTATAAGTAATGGATTACAATGTCCCCGCTTACTATAATCTTATCTCTTTAACCACTTACACCGTAATTGTTCGACAAAAGACTGACACTCTTCTCTATTTCCTGGTTGTGATCCTGCAGGATTGCAGCCATTAAAGAATCATCAAGCAGAAGAAGTGCAAAGACTTTGTTGCCCATTTTTCAAGCACCTTTATTAAGGTTTCTCTTTTTTCATTTACTTGTAGCACACGATTTCTCCAGTAACGATGTGCTGGTACTTGATTTTCTTTCAGCTCAACAACAGGCTCCATTAATTTTTTTTAAATGCCTTTTGGATTTACTTTCCTTCTCTTGGATTAGCAAATCAGACTGAGCAGAGTTGGAGAACAGCTATCTATTCTTTTTCCACAATATTCATGTATTTAAATTCTTGATTATAAAGGTTGAACATTTATAGCATGTAACGCTATGGACAAGCAAAGTATTTTTAGTATTTGGACTTGAGTCAATCAAGATAATGTTGGATACTTTAAAAATATAAAAGCTTCCAATAAAAATTTTGATCTCAAACTGAAGAATTCTCTTCCGTGGGTTAGTTTCCAGATTCTCTGAGCTTTTATCAGATGTTTGTATCAACAAGAAAATATCATTGTCCATGTCTCATGAAACACATTCTTATCTGCATGTAACTAAAGCTGACTTCATCTGCTTGAATAGATTTTGAATGTGGGTTTTTTTTAATGTCTCTCTTAACAAAGAAACAAACAAAGAAAAAACTAACATTGTTTTTTAATCACCCAGAGAGTAAAAGACCTGCATATTAGGTCCCGTTCATCCAGGGAGAGGCTAAAGCCTTTTCTCATATATGTCAGAAGAGTATTAATGTGTGTAACTGGCATATTAAGAGAGATGGTAAGGAAAGGGGCTTGAACACTTTGATTCATGAACCCTTACAGCTGCAGCAAGCCATGCCTTACACTGACATGCAAGTCCTGGAATCATAAGAGCAGGGAGGGAGAAGTATTACATATACAGGATAGACTTAATGTCCCAGAATGTGTGTGCATTTCACACTAGTCTGTTCCTAAATTAAAAAAAAAAAAAAGAAAAAATCACCTTGCATGTAATATCTAGAACATGCCTAAGTGATTATTAAGCCCATTCTTGACTGCTTACAGTCACGTCCTGTGAGCTTTGCTTTCCCAGTGCTCATGCCTTATTTTGGTTGGAGAAATGGAATATGCAGTCCTACAGCATCCCCAGTGCTTGAAGCAGTCCTAAGCCCAGAGGGGTCTGGCAGCCAAGGCTCTTCCCAAAGGCAGGCTGCTACTCAATGTGGCTTCAGCTGAGATTAGATCAGCAGCAAGTTAGAAGCCATGCTGCTCTCAGTTGGGACAACCGTGGAGATGAAATCTTGCTACCCCACTAATCACTGCTCTTTCAACTCTCTTAAGAGGTGGCAACTCAAGATGGGGTCTGCCTAAGAGTTCTTGCAGAAACTCAGTATGAATAGAAAACAGGTTTCCCTCTAAGAAGGTGATTTGCATAATTTTCCACTTGATCTCAAGGACTGATCATACCCCACAGTTGAAGGGTTAGAAGAAGGGATGGTTTGATTGAGGAGGGATTAGTACAACTATCATACAAAAGCTACCTGCCCATAAATGTCATTTGATGGGAAGTATGAGTGGCTAACTTCATACACTAATGTCAGGCGGCATGGGGTTATTCTTCCCTAGGTGCAGGTCCTGTCATTTCCCTTTGCTGAACTTCATGAAGTTCTTGTTTGCCATTTCTCCAGCCTGTTGAGGTCTCTTTAAAAGACTGCTCTGAAAGACAACAAAACTGTCTGGTGTATCAACTACTCCTTCCAAATTGCTGCTGCCTGTAAACTTGCTGAAGGGGCACTTGGTCCCATCATTCAGTATATCACATACTCTGCAAGATATCTGTGTTTTCCTGAGAGCTGGACAAAAAGAACTTTTGTTATGTGGAAATAAATCACTTTTTGAATGACCTGTTCTGGAGCTGAGCTGTAAACAGTATGTACAATCCAGTTTGTAACAGCAAAAATCTCCTTAGTGGTTTTGATAAAACTTAGTAAAGCTGGGGAGGTGCAAATTAAACAGCAGTGCTTCCACAGACTTAGTTAAAACCCTCGACGGAATGAATTTTCATGCTCTAGACCCTAATACTGCAATTAGACTTGTCTGTACAGACTGGAGTGACATTCACCTTCATTTTGCTTGAGGGGACAATGGAGCTTTGCACAGTTCATTGTCATTTTTTATTAAAACAGATAAGAATGTACTCTAGGTTGTGACCCTTGTATTCAGTGAGACCTCCAAAAATCACTCAGCTGCAGAGATAACATTCAAGAACACCCTTGAGGCTGTGTATGCTCTATAGCAAGAGAACCAAAGAGCCCAGTGAAAATGCTAAATGAATATTTTTCCTGGCATCATCCAAATGTTATTGCTCTATGTACCTGTCTCATAAGATCAGCTCTGAAAGTTTTGCTAGTAAAGTGGAATCTGGACATCTTGTTTTACTGCTGGTAACAGTAATAAATAATAGAAATATAATAGTACTAGGCTGTGAACTTTCCTCTACTTATGTACTGTACAGGCATATCAAAGAACAAGTATTGAGAAATATTGAAAATACTCATTTTTAAGTAGCAATAATCACATTATTCATCATGTCCTTTCCATAGTAACACAGGGCAAATTGTTCCCTTTACTTATCATTAGGTAAATGTTTACTATCTGTACCTTAAGATGTTAACTACATCTTAACCTGAGCAGTCCATTCTGGGCACAGTCAATATTTGGGTAGTTTATTGGGTTTCTGTGGCTAGGTTTTGGTAGCGGGGGGAG
>JANZLQ010000008.1:24599295-24614612 GCA_026212715.1 Elanus axillaris
CCATCTTAGAACCGGCTGGTATTGGCTCTATCGGACAAAGGGGAAGCTTCCAGCAGCTTCTCACAGAAGCCACCCTGTAACCCCCCCCGCTACCAAAACCTTGCCACAAAAACCCAATACAGCCTGTGATGGTGATTGGTGAATGATCTCTCCTGTCCTGATCTCGACCCACAAGCCCTTTGTTATATTTTTTTTCTCTCCCTGTCCAGTGAAGGAGGGGGGAGTGATAGAACAGCTTTGGTGGGCACCTGGTGTCCAGCCAGGGTCAACCCATCACAGGTAGTTGCCTATAACGACAGATGTGAGCAATAAATGTCCATGCAGTCAAGCAATACTACATGGCATTTGTGGGTGCAGCAGTTACAGAATGAAGTACCTAGGTACACTTAAGGCTCAGGCTCTCCATGGGCTGCCATGCAAAAGTCTTGCACTCTGGAGACAAATTTGAGACAGTGAGTAGTAAATGGTGGTGAGAGAATTACTTTTCTTGTTCCTTCAGGAATCCTTCATATCTAGAAAATTGAGAGATTCCTTCTTCCAGTAGGGAATGGCCTTTCCCTATTTTAGGACAAACAAACAAAAATCTGTGGATTTTGGTTTTGTGGATTTTCTTTCCCCAGTTTGGCTTTTTTTAAAATAGCTGTTTTTCAGTTCTCTTTCTGGTCAGCTTCTCAAATACTGATTTTGATCATTCTTCCATATATTCTCTGTACTTCAGCTTGCACCTGGGCAATCCATGCTCTGTGAGGTTCATACTAGCTCCTCTGCAGTGAAGGTAAGTTGAAGTTGACCAGGTGCATCAGAGACTCCCCTTCTCTTTCTTGTCTCTCTCTGTCACTTTCCTTTCCTCTCCTCTCAAACCCATATAACCAATCTGGTCTCCTACTCCCTGCATTTAGCACTGCAACATCTTCTGCATTCATGTTTCTCCCTTTTACCCTTGACTTTTTATTCTTCCAGCTGCCTCCCACGGCTTCAGGAGGACAGAGTTTCAGCGAAGTAGTGAGCTCCTTCAGCCCATTTGGGTTTGCAGTTGGATGGAATGTCTGGGAGTGCTGACTCAGCACGGCGAAGCAGGGGCTGCTTTGCCCAAGCATTTAAACAACAGTGCTGACGGCAGCTGAAAAAAAAATTCTGCATGAAAATTACACAATCCATGAAATTTATTACACCTGCAGTTTGCTAGTTGACTTCCTCATTTGCATATGCTATTTTGGCTTCAAGTGACACATTTTTTTAACACATGTACTTCTACATATAAACATCCATTCTGATCTAATTGAGATAATGTTCCATTACCTATAGTAAATGCCTATATGTCAAATATTAGTATTTCTGAACTTCATTTGTTCTTTTAAATCATTTTGGTTTGGAAAGATCTTGCAGCATCTCCAATCTGTTGTTGTTAAGAACATTTGCATTAGAAAGTTGTTCAGAACCCTTACTCCCTAAATCTTTCTTCTTTGTTGCTTTGATTTACAGCTTCTAAACAATTTGCAGAATGTAATCTGTAATTAAGTGCATTCTTAGTCGCATATGCAAATTCTAATGAATACTTGTCATGATTCTTCTATTTTTAATAACATTACTACTGCTATGCTGAAAATTCTTGAATATCAGACCAATTTTAATAGGTCAGTGTTCTTTTTATAATTACCTGACTCATTTATTTTGTTTGCCTTTGCATGGATATTTCTTGTTTGCTTATTCAATGGTGCTCACAACAGAGGAAGTAAAAATCTCTGCAGGGTTGGTGCAGAAAATAATTGCAACTTTTAACCTCTACAACACACTGTGGATATTCCATAAGAGATGTGAAAATTTCTTTCTTTTCAATGGGCAGAGAAATTTTATAGAAGAGCAAAAGAACCCAGTAATGCTTCTTACTTTTTCTATATCTTATAAATGCCAGTAACAAAAATGCTAGGTTAGAAATAGCAAAATCTTTCAAATATTGATTGCATAGTTTATATACAGTCATCTTCATCTTTGGGTCTTAATGCAAGGACTCAGTTTGTTCATGAAAAGAAAATATGCCAGCCATTTTTAACTCAGTCCCAAATCAAAATTGAATCACATCTGATCAAAATCATATAAATTGTTCCAGAAGGAACATCATTAAGTCATGTAGTCCATCTTCCTTCCTCACAAGTGGGATCAACTATGCCTAAAACTTTTGTCTAATCTGCTCTTGAAAAATCTTTTACGGTGTAGATCCTACCAGTTCCTAGGCAATGTGTTCCAGTGTTTAACTATCCTGGCATTTAGAAAACGTTTCCTGAAGTCTAACCTATATCTCCCTAGCTACAATTTAAACCCATTGTTTTTTGGCCTGCTATCATGTTTCAAAACTGTTATCAGGTCTTCCACAGTATTCTTTTTGCAGAAGCAACCAACCTCAAACTTTTGCTACAGCTCATTTGTTTTTAGCTGTCTGATCATTCCTACAGCTTCTTCCTCCCCAGTTGATTTTCAACTGGTTCATATCTTTCCTGACTTCCACTGTGCTCCAGTAAACAGAAGTTCTCCATTTGGAGCCTTGGACCATCATAAAACTGAAGGATACTTCACGTCTTTCATGCTGCACTGCTCTTCATACGTCTTGGGATGCTGTCTGTATTGCTCTGTAGGAGCATGATTCTGCTCTGAAACACTAGCACCACTTACTTCCCCCTGCCCTGAAGCTGTGGCATCATGCAAGAGAAAACAGAAGATTTATTGACTGGAAGGTGCTAACCAGAGGCTACTTTCCCTTTGATGTCAGAACTGAGTGAAACTGAGAAAACTGTTGACTGCACTGATAACGCTTTCTCTATGTTTCACCTAATTATCCTATACTGTAGTCATAAAAAGTCCTTGGATTGGAAACCAGAATGTAGATTTTTTTCCAACCCTGTTGACTGCCCATTTTAACAGGCTAAATAATTATGTTCCCTTCTCCATCTCATGTTCTGTCACTTCTATGCTTCTCTTGCCACATTAAATTCATATTCCTGACATTAAGTACATGGTCTCTTGAGGCAGCAGAAGCAGAGAAGACATAGCACCACTTCAGTCTAGCCTCTTCAAACAGCTATGTTGTTTATTCTAGGCTGGACAGCATAGGTTTGAACTCCTTCTGGCTAAAAAGGGCTGAAATACCTGTCTTGCACTTCCTGTACAATAGGTACAATCTCTAACTATTTACCTGAAAGGGTGGCTGTTCTCTCACTGTATAAAACTGCCTGGATGAAGCTGATCGATGCTCTTGCTATGTTAGGCAAGCTCTGAGTATGTCTAACAAATTAAGTGATCCAGAAGGGCTTAGATACAAAAGTGAACAATAAGGTACTTGGGTAGAAAAAGTATTTTTCAAATAGGGGGAAAAAAAGTTAGACGTGGTGGTAGAACATTGAACACTCAAATAACCAATCTCTTGAAAATACAGATATCTACAATAGGATTAGCTGGCTGCTAATTACATTTTAGGTATCTTCATTGTGCCTTAGTTTTACACAAAGTACCTAACTCCATATTTGCATGTGGCCCTATATTAAAATGCCATGTGACTGTTTCAAGGAAACACATGGAATCCTAAGAGGAGCAGACCAAGTCTGGAAGCTTCTTTACAGGGAAAGAAATGGGATTCAGATTGCACAGACAGGTAATTTTTCCTTAAGAGTTTTCTTCTGAACGCTAAAAAAAAATACGTTATTTGCTAGAAGTGTCACAGGGAGCTTGTCTCAATATGGTGAGTTGAATTTTCTTGTATGAGAAAAACCCCTACCAAATTTTTAAGCTGAATATAAGAATAAAGGTTTTTACTAGGAAATTTCAACTCCAGAAAGATTCCTATCATAGCTATAGTCCAAAATATATAGAAACACGGATAGATATTAATACTAGCCTTGGTGGGTCTTAATTGTTTTACTAAAAAGAGCTTTGCTATCCATAGCTGCGTGAGTCATCATCAAACAACTACCAACAGCTGCATTTGTCTGCAATTATGCTGCATTAGTAATACATAGGACTCAAAACAGTTTACTCAAGTAATAAGAATCAAATCCTTCCATCTTTAGTTCAGGTGACCAACTTCATCCTATTGAATATAGTTGGATTACTCAGGGAAGAAGATATTATTCAATAGAAAAAGGAGCTACAGTATCAAGTGTTTGATTAATAATTCGGTAAATTCTTTGGACACAGAACTACTACACTAAATAACATCTGTTTTGTAGATGTGGACTGAAATAGTGGAATCAGAAATCAACTGAAACTAATCATCATTCCAAATTAGCTTGCATGATTGTATCTGCAATACTATGTGAATGCGTTTCAAGATGTATTTGACCTTGATTTTGATTTAACATACAAGGAATAGTTGGAATCAGTGGCAAAGTGTCTTTTTTTTCTTTTTTTTTTTTTTTTTTAGGAATAGGAAATTATATCTTCACTGCAGTGCATATGGAGGGTCAAAGCCTTAGCTGATGAGAATTAGATGCAATCAATGAGCTTTTATCCATATTCATCAGCTGAAGATCTAGACTAGAAATTTAAATTCTTGTTTCCCAGAATGTATTCATGCAAGTCAATTTACTTTGGCAGTGTAGTCAATAATACTGCAAATAAAAGATATTTACCATAGCATAACCAACATACTCTGGAGGTCATTACAATGATTTCGTATTTGTATTCATCCATTATTATGGGGTAATATTACAAGATTCACAATGATTTAATTCAGTCATTTTTAGCAAATTAAATTATTGCAGTATGCTACAGTTAGGGTGATCATAGGAAACTAGACCCATAAGTTCTACAAGTGACCTGGAACCTGGTGAGCTATTCATCTACAGTGTACTCCCGCAATATTTTTGTCTTCATTTTTCACAAATTACTTACTCATTTTTTAAGTAACCCAAAATTGTGTCTGCAGTGATCATGTACTTTTGCATTATTAATCCTGTCAAGCCTAATGTTTCTGAAACTGGTAACACTGACATTTTATTTGAGGTTGGTAACTTAAGAAACTTTCTTGATACTCTGGAAGTTCAATGCCTGAATTTGAGGGGTTTATTTTAAACCTGGATAATTTTCACGTAAAGGTGATCTGCCATGTAACATTGTATGTGGCACTGCTGAACATTTCACTGGAAATGTCAGATATGAAATTTTATTTATTTTGATCCTGCATTCTGAAGAAAGATTAATTCTGTTACAGGTGATGGTAGATGTTAGGAGAAATACAGTAGCATTCTACAAGAGGAAATGGATACCAAGGTTTGATGTGACTAGCTTGAACATTTAAGTATGTTCTGAATTTCACTGAACTAGTCATAGTGTAGTACTGTCTATAGGATGGCCATGAAATCTATCTTCCAGTTCCAGCTGTTACAAAAGGTAGTGGTTTAACATCTAAGAGAGATAGCCTTCTGAAAAAAAGATTAGTCAAGTCCCTTCTACACCATCCATGTAGTTCCAGAAATTACTCTGCAAACACACTCAGCTCTGTTAACTGCATTACTGCATCTGTGCATTCATGTGGCACCTCTGGTCAGTCAGGACCTATGGCTGAGAGATCCTTGTGTATTCCTCATAGGAAATGAAATACCATATCATCAATGCATCAGCTAGTGATAGCGAAACATTCAGTCATCCATTTAATAGCATGAAAGTCTCACTATGACTAGTGAATTTTAATATGGGGAAATAAGCCAAAGTTTTCTCTGCAAGCAGTTGTGTTTTTTTTGTACAACTTCTCATAACACTAGATAAAAAGGCATATTATTTATAAGTGTATTTTTTAATTCTGTAAATCTGCAGAAGAATATGGGGTGGGGGGAACTTGAATACATTATGTTTGCTGACACTTACCGTAAGCTGTATGAAACTCAAGATATTTCTTATATGAATTTCACCAGGAATCTTCCGCTGTGTATACTCTTAAGAGCATTATCGGTACTGTCAGCTAACATGTAATCTGACATTTAGCCTCAAAATATTTCACACACAGATCAGCAACAGTTGCCTTATTTCTTTTACAATGTGAAGGTGTACTGTTCATTGTTTAAGGCAGTAGTTATTAATGGTCGATTGAAGCATGATTTGCATTACAAGCAGTGAGGCAGACGATTCAAGTGAAAAAGCTCTGCTGGTCCAGGGCCAGTGCCTTCCAGTAGCCCAGGTGTCTCTGCACTGTACTCCTGGAATCAGAGTCAGGATATCCAAGACACCCAACCACATTGCACAAGGAAGTAGATGCAAAACAGTATTTCCAGTAAAAGGAAGAAATTAACAAACTAGAGAGTTTCCAATAGAGGACCACTAAAGTATGGGGGTAGTTAAGGGGCTGAAGCATATGATGCAGCAGGTGAAGCTGAGAGAGCGGGGTTTGTCCAGCAATAAGAAATAAAATGCAAGTGTGGGAATCTAACTGCTGTCTCCAAGGATCTAGTGGGAGAGTATAGCAACAGTGCAGTGTGATCTTTTGTCACAGTAGCCATACTCTTCATAGAAGTGCCCAGCAGAAGGTTAAGATGAAACAGACAAAAGTTGCTTCTAGGTTTCCCTGAATGTAAAGAAAATATTTTTTCACAATGAGGGCAGTCAGAGACTGGGACATGATGCTCAGAGGGTCCAAGAAATCTCTTGCAGGTCCTCAAAACTCAACTGCACATGGTCCTGAGCAAGCTGACATTATATTAATCCTGCTTTGAGAAAAAAAAATTTGCACCAGGAAACTACAAATGTCCATTCCAACCTAAAGCATTCTGCACTCCTACAGTTCTTGTAATCTCAGGTTAGCACTGCTGCACCTGGGAAAAAAGCCTTTCACAGTCACCTTATAGACTGTCAAGTCCAGGATAGAAAAGGTTTTGAGAAGAGGCAACTCAAAATTGAGAAAAACTGTTCTGAGAAAGAGCTGCCCACCTTCTTGGCAAAACACAAGACATTCCGACTTCCCAAGAAAGACGTGGGTGGAAATGTTGGTAGAACCTACATAGGTGTCATGATGGATGTGGTTCTGCATGTGAACTGAATGATTTCCAGATTTATATAGCAAGATCTCAGAGATGAAGAGGAGTTTTTTGTCTGCAAAGGGCTCTATAATATGTTAGCTTCTTGAGTGAGTAACAATTCTTCCAAGTGGGCCAATACCAATGAGTCCCCTGTTCCAGTAGGGAGTAACTGGGCTGATGTCCAGAAAAAGCTAGTGCAAAGGATCACTGGCAAAATCAGAGACCTGATGATTCTCTGAGTGCAGTCTGAGAGCAGGTTTGAGACAGGGAACAACAAGAGAAAAAGAAGACATATACAGTTCAGAACTCCACATTAAAGTGATGCTCAGTAATGTGCACAAATGCAGGTAAAGTAGTTTCTGTACCTACCATTGCATCACAGTTGGATGTACTAAATCAAGTGCAGCAAAGGAATCAAAGCTGATTTTTAACATGATGTGCCAGTAGCTTAATTTTTTTTCATCTTTTTTTTGATCCTGTGCAGACTTTTAAAAAGGAAATATTACCACCCAGATCTGCCCTTCCTTGGGGAATGTGCTCAGACTTACAGATTTGTGGTTTCTTTCAAGGGGGGTAGCTCTTTTAGATAGAGAATGTGCATTCAATACTATTTCCTTTTAAAAGACTTCTAGTGTTTTTTACTAATAAGTTACTTATATGTTACCTGAAGCATTCAACACCACTGAAACAGTTTACTTTCATTGTTAAGAGTGTGTCTGTTACTATGCCAGTTTTCCCTAAAAGGTCTCTATTTCTGGAAAAATTGTCAGCAATGGGTCCATTTGAAATAAATACTCATTATGGTTTATAGCAGCTAGAATACACTGAGTGAAGATGATACTGGTGCTGTTTCAGAGAATACATTTTAAGAGCCTGTTAGGCTGAAGATGATGGGAAGGAAATTTTGGTCATGGAACTATGAGCATTCAAAACAGCAAAAAGTGAGGGGGTTATGTTTTGGCAATAGCAGTGAGAAGTGAGTGAGAGGTTTAACAGTGGTGGAAAGCACACTGATGCGCTTCTGAAGAGCTGAAGGAAGATTTAAGTAGGTGGGAACATTTCCCCCTCCCCCCAGAGGAAATAAAGAGAAGACTTTGGGTATGGAAAAAAAGAGTAGAAAGGCACAAATGTTCAGGTGTAAGGGACAGGTTTGTTCACCTGCAATATTTTGGTCTTCTCAAGTTAGATGTTCTCTTTGTCAGAAGTATAATTATTAAATGTTAACATAGGTTAACATCTAATATGTTGTGCTTCTTTCCATGTTGCCATTATTACAAAAATGTCATTTTTCATCAAGAAGCCCTCTTCCAGCAGTGCGGCTCTGAAAGCATAATTTTCAAATGCTTTTCAGAGTTTATGTCTGGTGAGTAAGGCTCTTTACCTTGTGAACTTTCACATTATTGTGCCGAGTGAAATGGATGCTCTTGTCCTTTCAGGACAGAGTTTCAGCCATAACAATTTCTGACCTTTGTGGGTTTAACTTGTACTCCATTCTGACCTTCAGAATGCTGGCAATAATATATCCATTTGCATATTATAGATCCACAGCCTGAAACATCTACCCAAAGTTAGAATAAATAAGTAGCTGCTAGGCATGCACAATGCTTGTGATTCCTTCTTTTTAACTGTTTTTTTTTTCACATCAGAGAGATTCTTATTTTTACTCAGGAATAAATGTATATATTGCTAGATATGTATGTGCTGTAGAACACCAGAACCCCTAATGTGGTATTGAAAGGAATACAACGTGAAACACACAAGCTGAATAAGAAGACAGTAAACATGAGAATTTTCATTTTTCTATTAGTTTAAAATTGGACTAATGATTTTATTTTTTTTAGAATACATAAAAAAATCACTCTCAGACTAAAATCTTATTTCAAGTTTCAGCATGCTGTGAATTTTTATGGTCAAATTACAAGCCCCTGAATATAGGGGTTTATATAATGAAAATGCTGACAGCCCCTTAACTATAATAGCAAGAACAGACACTGCTATAACATAAAAGGAACTCTTATCCAGTAGAAGGGTGAATCTATAAATCATTGTTATGAAGAATACCTTTCTCCTTAGTTATTTTCAATCTGCAAATCATAAACTCATTTTTTTGCTAGCAAAAAATAGACTGGTTTGGATTTTAATGTTTTTTTCCTTGCTTCTCATCATTCTACATCTGTACTGACTTTTCCTTTCAATCATTTCCTTTGTGATTGCTCAGCTTCGTGTTTCCTATATTTTGTTAGGCTAAAATGTAATACGCTTGAAGTTTATACTGGGAGTCCCATGCAGCCAGTCTGTTTAGAACCTGGCTTTCATCCTAAATGGGCAAAGCAAAAAGCCAGCAGAAAATGGAGGCAGAGAAGAGAAGTCATTTATATTTCTGAAGGGGGTAATGCTGTAAGAGTTATTCTGGAAGAGAATACCTCTTTCTTCAGATAAGTACTAGCAGCTGTGCTATCTGCAGTATAGAATACCTGCTTCTGAAATACACAGTCATTGTGTGATACCTGTCTTATATTTACTTATTTAAGGTAAACTATACTTTCTTCTGCTGGATTCATTCTGCTTTCATTTACTCTTCTTGGTAGCTTACCTTTTGTACAAGTTGTCAAAATTTGACTAATGGGCCTCTGGGAGTCAGCTGGTCAGTAAATCTTTCTGTTCTCAAGCTCCTTTAGCTTTGTCGAACTGCTCTGTCATTATAGTAGCCAATTGAATTAGAATTGTTTTTTTATTTGATGGATCGTTCTCTAGAACATAGGCAAAAATTACAGCAGCAGTATGGTAACAAATTGGACTGAAGGGTGGGGGGGAAGCTTAATTTATTTTGTATTCCTCCCGTGAATAAAAATCTTAAATTTCCCAGTATTACCTGAGAAATAAAAAAAAAATTAAAAAATATACCTGTTTATGTGAGCAGTAATTATACATTCTGTGTAAGGAGAAAACATTCTGCTGTGCACTGATGAAGACTGTTAGTCATTTCATCATGTTCTGCAGCATTGCTCCTCCTGACTGTGCACAGTACTAATAAAACAAGTTAATGGAGTTTATTCTGTCACAAACACTACAGTTTCAAAGAGCTGATTGCTGTCTATGGGAAATCAGTGTCTAACAGCCTCTTAAAGATGTACAGTTGCTTTAACATATTCTCCTACAGAAGATATACATTGAAGCACTCTAGTTCATTATGTGAGAAGATATGGGGAAAAGGAACAACAACCTTTCACACTCTTGCTAATTCACAGACTATTTTATAATGGCAGGATCAGTACACAGTGAGAGTCCCTCCGTGTTTCCAGTATTTACAAATTCTCCAAATGATAGTTTGTCTGAAAGTCAAATTAGCTAGAATACAGAAATGAGAAATTCACATTTTATAAGATGCATTTAAACCAAATTGTACTGTTTAATAAGTAACTTGCAGCTTGGATTGATGTTGATAAAGATGTACAAACCAAATGCTGTTTCACAGGCTCTGAAATTGCATGTTATTCATACTAAAATATGAGGCTGATTATAAGATGCAATGGTAATCAGACTGAATTAATAGAAGCCCTTTAACAAACCTTCATTTCCTCAGGACTCATATGACATTGCCTGTAAGTAGACATTGAGAAGACGTACAATTTCAGAAAGTAGTTTTCAATTGTTACATGAAGATTGAGGTATATTGGTTGGGTTAATCAATAGAACTTCCTAATTTAAAATAGTGTTTAACAGACATGAAGGTTTACTACAGGATAATATGTTCTCTCACCCCTTCAGTCTAATTTCCATTAAACTCTAAGAAAAGGGAAAAATAAAAAGATGTTTCGTTGTTCACTAGACTTTAGGATCAAAGAAAGTAATTTCCATTATGGGACACTACTATTTTACTTCATTGTCTCCTTTAAGAGACTCATCTATTTGGCTCATGGAACACTAATTAAAGCTAGGGGATCTTAGTAAAGCTGAGGCTTATTCAAATTTCTAAATTTGAAATTTTCTGACAGAGGCAGACAGTAATGGGTTTTTCTTTGTATAAAATTTGAGTGCACAGAAACTAGCAGGAATGCAGTTATAGCATTAGAGAGAAAGTTAATAATTTGAAGAAACAAGCAAAATAAGTGTTAGTTTACTACTGGCCTGGACTCACCATTAGCAGAATATCCTTTGTTCTTGTTTGCAATGCTTTTTGTGGCTTGGTGAGAAGTAGGATCAAAAGGGAGATGGCAACAGCAGATGCAGATATAAAATGTGTACACCATTAAACATATGGCCTTAGATTTATACAAACAGATTAGAGATGGTGGGATTGCCTTTTCCATACCAGAATTTCTGTCACACACATGACATCTAGCCAGCAAACCTCATTTGCAGCCAGCACACTGACAATCCCTAAGATACAGTAAATGTTGCCTATATAATTTTAAATGTCTTTAGTGCAGACATGTATCTTCCTAATGTTTCCTTTTTTGCCCTTTCCTGTACTATTGTCAAGGTTAAGGACACTTTATAAAGAGATGTAATACCATGCAGTCAAAACCATTATTGATCTCATTTCCATTGTTTCATTTTGTACAGTGTAAAGTCGTTGTCTTTGGATAAAATATGTATTTTCACATCATCCAATTAATGATGTATTAAACACTGTATTTTTTCCAAAAGTTTTTAAAGTGCATAATATTCTTTAAGCCATTAATTTTTCAAAGTAATTCAGTGCTTAAAGCCTGTTAAGTATCCCTTGTCTGCAATATTAATTACTAATACTTTCTGCTAGTATATTGTGTCTAAGTCAATCTGCCTTGGTTATATTTAACCTGCAAATCATATACATACTTTTCATTATCTTATATTCCTGATTAAGACGCTGATACTGCCACTGGTAGGTCAGTGGGCTATTGATAATGGGGCATATTCTCCTCTCAGACATATTGCTAAATCCTGAATAGGCTTAATGAAGTGCAGAGTTTATGGCTTCATTCTGCAATGTAAATGTGCAATGTGGCATGTGTGGATGTAAAAGCAAGATCAAGAAAGGGTATACAGAGATGCTTAGTACCTCACTTACTGAAAGTTGCCACAGGGGCTGAAAAGAGGATTACTCAAACCTTCTGTCAGAAGATGGCACAAGAGGTTAGTGCCCAGTTAGGATAGCAAGAGCTGTGCTCAACCCCCCTGCCAATCTGATATGTCTATTGTTTGTGACTTTAACCCTGGTTCAACTTTCGTCCTTGCAAGTCATGAAACCAGCAAGCAACAGCTTCTAATACTGTTGGGCAATATTTAGGGCAGCTGTTGAGCATAAGTACAGCATTAATCTCTAGTTTGTCTCATTGATTTCATTGGCGTGTAAGTGTACAGTTATGAGGACAGTGTCTTTATTGCTGTCCTACAAAGAAACACAGTCATGAGCTGCAGTCCTAGCACTTTCCCTTTCTTCTGATAGATTTACTTCACCTTAAGCTTTTGCTCACATAAACATCCTCTGCTATGTAACCTGCAAGGACGTGCAAGATCTTTGTTTAGATATTCAAATTTAAGAGAATAAAACTAATGAGATACCATTTTACAAGCACTGTAGAAAACACATGTATGGATCTCCATTTCCTGATGCAGCTTGTAGTTATTGTGTCCACCTTTTTGAACAGTGGTATGCTCTATTCTCTCTCACACTGTAAGGAAGCAAAAGAAGCGTATCATGAAATGAGGATGTTCCTTTAGTTCTAGCCTGACTACAACTTCAATCACATTTACACTACCTGTTGGGTTTTGAGTTGTGCTGGTTTTATTAAGCATTAAGAGCAGTGATGCTGAGAACAGATAACTAAAATTTTGAGAGAATAAAGTTATTAACTAATAACAATTATTTTTAGGAACATATTGTTATTAAAATGTAGTAACAAAATACTTGAAGAAAAGGCATTATTTTATACCTTTGGATAATACTGTGATTAGTTGTCAGTTTCCATCCACCCATCATAAATCTTCAGAAGCTACATTATCTAAAGGAAATGGGAAAGTAATCAACCTACCAAATGTCTTTATGGGAGTGGCAAGGAAAAAGCCCTACAGGTCTTTATCTCTTAATGGTTCTTCAACTCTTTGCTTTATAGTAGGTAAGATTTCTCAATTTTTTTACTTTCCTATATTATGCAAGGATTTCCCTTGATATCTAGGTCCCTCAGATCCATTTTATCTCAATATGTAGATAATTCCTTCTTTACTTCCTACGAAAGCTGTGAAAATGAGGCACTAGGGAGATGAAAGTCCCATCTGAGTCCTCAGACACTCTATACAACCCACTGCAGCACCTTTTATTTCGATATATCTGTAGGAATTTGTCACACATTACTGAAATCCTCTGAGGGGAAGTACAGCAGCTGTTTAACAATACTTGGCATCAGGCTACAATGTATTAAGGCAGGAAGTGATGAGCCAAAACATATCAAAATGAACTGCAGGGGCAAAGTAGGTATGCAAAATGCAAATCCTCAATCGGAATTTGGCCAATCCACCAGGACTAAAACTGCTACTCTTGCAAATAGAGCTGTGGAATTAAAACACAATTGTGGATATGCTGGATAGAAGTCTTACTAATCCCTTTGTTCAGGAACTTACTGAGAAATACTGACTGTGTAGATACCAGCCAATTTATTGAAGCTATAGCCCTAGGGAGCTAGTGCAAGTTGTAATGCATTATGATGTTATGGTCTGTGGCATTAGTGCAAAATATATAACCAATGAAAGTAAATCTTGAATGCATTTTTCTAGTGTGATGAATCATAGTCAGTATGTAAGACTTAGGATCTACTTCACATTTTTTAAATCTTTTTTTCTTCAAAGTAAGAAATGTTTATGTCTCCAATGTTTTTAAAATTTACAGACTCTTCAGATGTATTAAGAAGCTTTATTAAAGTTTAAATTAAAGACATTAAAATGTTGAGATAACTGGAAATAAGGGGGTTTTGTACCAATATCAGCTTGGGATTTGAACCATGGCCTGGAGAGAGTTGGAGAATCAACTGTACTGAGAGATAAAGGAAGATGTTTCAAATGAGTGGAATTGAGCGAAGGCAGACTAGCTGTGTTGTGGCTGTGCTAAGAAGTAGAAAGAATTGTAGCAGATGATCTGTAAGGGAGCAGATCTGTTAGAGAAAGTACTGAAAATTATGGTTTAAAACAAAATACAGAAAGGAGGACTAAACCATAAGAGATGGTATGAGGGAAGTATTTCCTCTTCTTCAAAACAGGAAAGTAGAAGAATTCTGCTAATGTTGGAACGTGGGTATTGCTGGAACCTATATTTGCAATAGTCATTGCAAGAAGAGGGTGCTGACAAGTAAAGGCCAGATCGATCCGTGGAGTTAAGTAAAGAGAAAATTGAAAGCTGAAAGTCAAAGATCAAAGATGGTATTAGTTAAAAAGTAGTTCTCTCTGAATTACTTCTGTTAGCCAGAAGGTCACAGAAGAAAATTAATTATATGACAAAAAATGTGATGAAAATACATAGAAGTTATATTCAGTTTTCAACAGAAAATGCTCCAGATTCACAGATAAAGATTTTTTTTAATTACAAGAAAGAAAATGATTCAACAGAATCAGACAATAGCTAGCAATAAAGTAATCATTGAAAGTGAAAGAAATGGGGTAAGAAGGATTCAGATAAGTAAATGTATGATATGAAGATAAAAGGAGCATAATATGTAAAATTTAGTTTTTGCAGAGAATGTGCATTCTAATGTAAAGCAAGAACTTCTTAGGAATATGGGTTAATTAATTTCCATTGGATGAAAACACATCTAAAGCGGGGTGTTCCCTAAGGCTCACCAAACTGTCATTTGTAGGCAAAATTCATTAAGGACTTAGCTAGAAAATCTGAAATTTGTGTTTCCTTTCTATTTTAATCAAGAATGGCAAAGAAAAGCAGCCAGTTGATAGCTTGCTTTTGCTTCTTCATGGTTGTAGAAAAGTGTGGAATTACATATGTTTTATACTTGTAAGTATAGTCATCACATGTGATTCTTGATTTCAGAGTCTATTTTGTTCAAATGCTCTAAGGTGCTTTTAAAAGTGTCATGAAATGAAAGCCAAAATATTTCAAACTTTTTGAAAGGTATAACAGGAATTACTGTTGGTGTGTAAGGAACCTGTAAGAGTCATTGGACATTGGTGGCTAGGATAGAAATTGGTGTGTATTATAGTAAAAATATTAAAATAAAAACTAGAATTAAAAAAAGAAAATCTCATTTTGGGCTGTGAAAGCACATGTTCAATTCTACTATCAAGGGGAACTATTTGTCTGTATTTGAAGCTGTCATGGAATGCCTAGCAGTT
>JANZLQ010000008.1:24614712-24635567 GCA_026212715.1 Elanus axillaris
CTCCTTGGGAGCCGTTTGGGAAAACAAATGCTTCGTGGGAGCGGGATCCAAGTCCAAGAAAGATTGGCTCTCCCCCAAATCACTTTTACTATATTTTTGATTAGTGCTTCTTCCAGACCATCTGAAACTGATAATTGTTTGACCTTCAGAGGTAAGAAAGTACTTCACAGGCAAGTGCAGAAGAATATCTGCTAATGGTGGTCTTTTTAGTCAGTCAGCAGAAAGTGTGATGAGTGGTCATGTTGATCAGTAGGGATTTGGAGAAGAAAAGGACCAGAAAAACTAAAGGTTGTTGGGCACCCTAAGCACAACCATCTGGCAGCATGAGGTGGAAGGGGTAGGGGAGAGGGGAGAGCCACTGAGACCCTGAGGAACCCTGTGATAGTCTAAGTACTTTAGAGCTGCAAAGGAGAGAGCTCATGAACTCTGATAATTTGGGAGTGTGTATACCTCTGTGTAGGTGAAAGAAGAGATAAGGAGTTGGAGAAATGCAGACAGCTCTATGGCAACACTTGGAATTTGTATTTGGGAGCTTACAGGGGTATGCAGAGCCCTCAACAGAAGCTCCTAGTAAGTGCTGATTCTTAATGGGAAGTACTGAAACAAGATCTTCCCAATCATTATCAGACATATTTCACCTTACAAAGAATATTGGCCAAAGTACCCATTAAGTATTTGAGCTTTACAGTTCATTTGAGCTGTACAGACAAAAAAACCCCACCAATAAAAATGCTTGAGAATGACCTTATGCTCCTTTCTTTACAAAAGAAAAAACATATGCTGGGTAGATGAATTAGATGATGGGACACCATGGACTGGAGTTTAACTAAAACCATTGATCTTTGCAAATTACACTCATTTGACAATAGGGATCCATCAAAGTCCAATAGCACAATGCCAGAAAATCATTTTTTCTTTTTATACTTTGTTCTTTTTATCTTTCCTCCTCCTGTTTCTGATTATCTTCTCCATTTTATGGTGATGGTGCTAAATGCTAATGAGGTCATTCCTGGTCCTACCTCAGTCAGCCTTTTTGGCATGATTATTTCTGGAGCTGAACAAACTGTGTGGCATAAATGAGATTAACGCAGCAGGGGACATTTTCAGAGGTTCATGTATGAGCTTCCACTGATAGTTCACCTTGATGGCATAGGTTTATCTGCATTGCTAATTTGTGTGCTGGCACCTGCATGTGTGAGTGTGTGTGTGTGTATTCTCTTTGGCAGTTCAGTCTCACAAGAGGCTACAGTGCTAGAGGGTGGCTTTCCCATTTGTCATAACTGTGAGAAGGATCTATCTTTTCTATCTTTCTTGAGATTATTTTTATTGCTGGATTGTAGAAGTATAAGGAAGGCTGGGGACTGATAGCCTCAGGAGAGCTGCAAAATGGAGAAGAGTCTCTATTAACATAGATACAGATTCTGTGAAGCTGTATGAAGCAGTCACCAATGGTAAAATAAAAACAGCTAAAAGGAACCTCCAATGATCATGTAGAAGTCAATTTGGACTGGTTTTTTTGATTGGTTTTGAGGGGGGGCATTGTTTGTTTCTTTGTTTTGGTAGCAATGTGGATTATGTTATGCTAGTTTAAAAGAAAATATGTAGACCTGGGTTGACAGAGCAGAGGTTTAGTTAGTGTTTAAACAAATGTTGATTTTTATTATTTTTTTTGGTCTTGGATCATGTTTTTTCCTTAACTTTTCATATCAGCTTAGCAAGTTCTTGCTTGGGGCAGAGGGTTTTTTTCCCCCTTTTTTCACAAGATATCACTGAACTAATTTAGCAAATATCCATTCACTTGTTCAAATCCTTAGCTGAGCTACAGTAACTTTGATGACCTCTTGTGAGATAGAGCTGACCTAAAACTTGCTTACCCTGTAAGTGAGGTTTATCTGCCAGTTTAATGTCCAAAAGGAGGCTATGTATGACTATATTATATCACATCTGTTGGTTGCTGACCTCCTTTTGGTTCTGACCACTGAACTATATAGACTTTGACTCTAATCCAATGTGACAGTCCCTCTGTCTTGAAAGGTTTTTGGCTGGTGCAGAGATCCTGGTGAAGCTCTTATGCCATTCTCATGTCCAACTCCAGAACAGGAGATAAGGACAGAGAACTGTAACAACACAATAATGCTTAACTGCAAAGTTTGCTGCTAGATGCCGCTGGTTTAGTGCAACAGAGGCTTTTGATAGGCACATTTGCAACCCTCAGATATTTGTGAAGTATTTAAGACAAATATGCATATGTACACCTTTTTCATTACAGCTAAATGCAAAATAAAACAAAACAAACAAACAACAAAATAAACCCAACTACACAAAGCTAACACCAGCTGTGTAAATGTACTGATTAGCTCTCTAAATGGGGAAGCATAGAGATTTATTGTTGTGCTTTTAGCCATTAAACTAGGAAATAGCTGCCTCATCTTCCCTAATTTGGAGCCAATTCCTGACTCAGGTTTTCCTCCCTTGATCACTTCAGAGTCAGCAGAAGTGTTGTTGTATGAATAAGGACAAAATATAAGCTGAGTAAGGACTCCATTCCTGATCTACAGAGAAAGGGAATGATTGTAGGACAGACAGTCTGCTATTCCTAATGGAAACAATTTATAACAGAAAATATTTTTTTGAAATAGAGGGTCTTTTCTTTTAAGCTATGTTGACTTGACAGAATATTTAGCATTTTATCTACCCCCTTCTCTAACTGATTGGCTAGAAACAAAATGAACCCAGAGCTAGATATTCGTGTCAGAGATCTGACTTCTGGCTCCATATACAGCTGCTGCAGATCAGATCGTACAGTAGTGACAGGTGAAAAGACAGAACACAACAATGCCACTGTATGGACAGTCTTAAAGACAAAGAGCCCTTATCTTCTCATCTTCCCTCAGTCAGAAAAGAGAAGAACATGAGCTGAGGCCCACTTTCATTCCTATAGTTGTCAACATCAAATTTGCACTAAACCTAAAAGAGGCAGAGCCAAACGCTGCTTGAGATCCTTTTATTTCCCACACACCCCCCTCCCCTTATGAAGGTTCCATTTTTAGATGGTTCTCTGCCATGTCATAGTTTCCCTCTCCCCATTCCAGGATATAATTCCCACAACACAGAGGGAAGGAGGGTGAGAAGAGGGCAAAGCTGTCTTTTATTTCTGGAAGTAGATAGTACTTTCCTCCAAGGTAATGGAACACCATGAGGTGTGCTCTTGCATATTACTTCCTTCCCTAATTAAATTGAATGTGATAGTGAGAGCAGGTTGACATTGTTAAAGTAAATGATCCAGGGCTTTGGTAATGAAGACACATCCAGAGTGAAGTTTATTGTTTTAATTTTAATCTTGAACAACCTGAACACTATTGAGTAGGTTGTTCTAAAATATCCTGCAGTGCATTTTCCCTGTGAAATATACTTTAGCATGCTGCATACAAAATCATTTATAATAAGTTGATTTATGGATTGAAATGGCTTATTTATATGCAGTGTGAATTGATATAGAGTGTTTACTGAATTTTCTTCATAATAGCCTATTATTAGCCAGAATTCCCAGAGTGGGAGAAAAGGGGTTAGACACTGGAAATTAAAAAAAATGCTATACTATGTCCCATCTTCTTGGATAGGATCTGTTTTTATTAAATATGAATTTCAAAATTATTAATTTGATTTTTCTTGTCTCCTAGCCAGAAACTAGATTTGGAGGGAGGCACCCAATATATTAAAAAATTGGGAGTTAGCATGAAATATTAATTTGTGTTGGGAAAAGACTAAAAATAACCCCCAAAAGCCAAAAAACATAATTCTACAAAATCACTACTTACCTGTTTATTACGCAGTATATTTTACATTTCTATAATTTGGGGACTTGAATCTCCTGTCAGTGCACTTCATTGTTATAACATGAGTGTACCAATTCACTAGAATTATACCAATCCAGCAGAACACAGAATCAAGACTGATGCTTCTTCCAATATTATGAAGCCATTTAATAACAGACAGTATGTCTAGTATACCACATTTCTGCAGCAGAGCAGCTTTATTATGTACTGTTGCTTAACAACTGTTGCTTAACAACGGATGAGGGTAATCCTGACTCTTCCATCACAGAGCCCCCCAAACTAGCATCAGTGCTAACATCTACCTATCTGTAAGGACAGGTTGGAGAGGAGGAAATTAAAATATGTAAGGAAGGCACTGCAAATATTCCTGCTGTCTGCTAATCTATTTTCATCTCACATACCTTAAGCATTCTCACCTTTAAGTGCCTAATGCGTGTGGGGGCTTCATGAAAGATCATAAATATGAATAACAGCCTGTAGCACTCCCACCCTCATGGCTCCCATTTCTAGCTACCTCTATTCCTATCACTTTTCCTTTCTTACTCATAGGATGATTATCTTTATTTTTATTTATTGTGCTTAGGAGAGTTTATCATGTTAGTTACAGATTACTGTGATTCTGTTACTCAGTAATGACATCAGTAATGAGAATGATGTTAAAAATTCAGTCAAACAATAAATATGACAGCATAGTATCAGATTTTATTATGTATATGTGTGGCAATTGGAGGGTGATTTCAAAATGACAAAGTACTCAGGGTTTCAATAATACTTCCTGCAGCTGTGCTCTCCTTTAAGCTTTACTCTCCATTTAAGAAAGAAAAAATCTAAATCTAAATCATACATTATAAACTCACAATTTAGCCATTTCAATATCAAGGGAAAGTTGAAAGCCAGTGCAGTCATGAATAAGCACTATGGAAAGCTTCAGACAACAACTACGATTTAAAAGTAATGGGAGGAAGAGGGAAAAAATGTTCTAAGGAAACAAAAAGATTTCAGAAATCTAGAAAACAACTTTGAATCAAGATTTACACATATAAAAATGTTAGCTAAGTTCTTACCAGTTCCTCCTTCAGAAAGGTGGTCTAATGGATTTATAGCAATATCTAAAAGGAGATTTAAGGTGGTATTCACAATGGCTGACATAAACAAAGGGAGGCTGGCTACCCTAAACTACATTCAGAAGGGAAAGGTGTCGTCCATTAGGGAAAAACAAAGCAAAGCCAGGGTTATGATTTTTTCTCTAAATTCTGTTTGAATAAGCCTTTCTTTTTCAATGGAGGCATTTGAGGTCAGTGTTCTTAGATCATGGCTAGGTTTTCAGGTGTCTCGTGTCCTCCTTGTACACCTAACAAATCAGACATGAGGACACCCCACTTCTAGAGTCTAAATTAAGGAGATGCTCAAGACCAGACCAAGAAGTCACTTCTTCTGTGGACTTTCCCACAGCATAAATACAGAACAACCCCTCCACCCCAGTCCCTGGTTAAAATAAGCACTAATGACTAATGTCAGCTACCTAAAGACATTCAGATTTTGATGCACTCTCTTGAACCTTCATTCTTGCTTTAAGTGCATTTTAGGAAACCGAATCTTTTGGTTCTGATTTATTTTTTACCAGTACTTTTGTATTAAAGATTTGCTGTAGGAACAAGGGTAGATCACCTCAGTCAAAATCAAAACATCTTAACTTCACCTCTCTTCATCTCTCTGTCCAGCTGTCTGCTTTATGGGTCTGTTTATATTTGGAATATAGCTACTCTTATAAAGATTACTGAAAGCAAATTTATTCATGACAACAGACTGCTCAGGTTCCCTGTTAATGTTAGAAAGAGCAGCAAAGTTGTTGATGCTGTATTGATGGATGTCTTTTCATCAGCTCACTACTGTAATCATTGTAATTTCTTAAGGCAATTTGTTATAGCACAGTGCACTACCATGCAATGCACTGTGGAATATTCCAGTATGTTTCAGTTCATATGTGTGCAGATACCTGCTATATGAGTTAACTCTGACTCATGCTGAGATATCAGCCACCTTCTTGTTTGGGAAGGTTGGAGCAGAATACACACATGTGCAGACACAAGCACAAGCATAAATACAAATCACTCTTTAAAATTCTAACATGCTTAACCCAACAGCAAAATAAAAAGCTGGACATTTAATGTGTGATTGCTCAGTCACAAAAGCAAAACATGGTGAACAGTAAAGCTAAAAGCTGTGCTTTTTCTCTACCAGAAGGAGAGGGACCAACTGCAAATAAGCAGTGTTTACCGTCCTTACCCAGCATTTCCTATGACAGTCTTTTCTATCTTCCTGTTACCTACTTTGTATTTTCACTTTGTATAGGATGTTTTACTTATGTTGTATACATGCTCCTTCTTAATTTTCTTATGCTCTAAAACTGATTCTACCTGCTCACAAGGCTGCATATTCTTTCAGTGACCATTTGAATGTTATTTTATGCCCTTGATACCTCTGCTGTTATCCTGAACCTGTATTTCCAAAGGCTCTGCTATCAACCATTGCTTGCTACACTGGTCCTGCAAGCACTTATGAACATATCTAGCTTTTCCCATGTAGTTAAATATAATTTGTAGTTGTCAGCTGAATTACGGCTTGAAAGAGCACAATTCTGGGCACACTGACTTCATTGTGTATTGAATCAAAGTATTTCATAATGCGACAGTCTCAGGTATAAGCAGATATGTTTTCAGAGTACTATGGGTACTCTGTGAGTATTATGCCACCCTGTGTGGGGCGCAGCATATGAATGGAATTCCTGTTAGTGAAGCCCATTCAATATCCACAATGTGCTGTATTAGCTCTAGTGAAATGAAAATGCCAAGATAGGTATTGTGCTGAGCTTCTGACTGTGTGCTGCTCTATGGAACCAATGCTGCTGTCCTGTAGAAATACCAGAATGGGCTCTGGCAGACAGCTGTTGCATCCATGGATGGAGCTAGTTTAATTTGTCTCTCTTAACATGCCCCAGAGCTCAGGGGGGAGATGAAGTTTGCTTTTTAGATCAGTTTGAAGATTCATTTCCAGTTTGTATTTGGGATGGAATGACATAATGCAGCAGCACATGTTAGGATCAACAAGCTAGAAAGTAGCTTTACTTTCATGGTTTGGGATCCTGGTGAAGAGCAAGCTGACCATGAGTCAGCTGTCTGCCCTTGCAGCAAAGAAGACCCACCACATACTACGCTGTTTTAACAAGAGTGTAATCAAAAGGTTAAGGAAATGGATTCTTCCCCTCTATTCAGCATTTCTGAGGCCACATCTGGAGTACTGTGCCCAGTTGTGAGCCTCCCAACAGAGTTAAAATAGTCAATATACTGGAGTAATTCTGCTGGAGGAACTCCAAGAAGGTCAGGGGGCTGAAGCACATGGCATGTGAAGAGAGGCTGAGAGAGCTCAGTCTGTTTGGTCTTAAGAAGAGAACACTAAGGGGAGATATTATTCTGTCCATGGGTATCTGGAAGGAGGGTGTAGAGAAGCTGGAGCCTGAGTCTTCTCAGAGGTGAATAGTGGAAGGATAAGAAGTAATGGACACCCATTGGAACACAAGAGATTATTTAAACTAAATATACAGTTTTTTCTTTTTACCATGTGTATCATCATGTAACAGGTTGCCTAGAGAAGCTGTGGAGTCTCTGCCTCAGTATATTCAACATTCAGCCTGATATAACCCTGAGCAGCCTGTTCTGTTTGGACTTGACTTTGAGACAGAGGTTGGGCTGGAAACCTCTGTAGGTCCATTCTAGCCTACGCATTTCCATGATTAGATGATTGCCTGAATTTCTTGTTGCACAAAATATGAAAGCAAAGTCTAAAGAGGACTGTTTCCTTAATTAAGTATCATCCTTCTTCCCATTAATTCTAGAAAGAGCATAAATATTTTTCCTATTGTAAACAGCTACTTAAGCATGATTGAATCATATCATAGAACTGCCTGTGGCTGTAAAGTGATTCTCGGTCAACAGCATGAATGCAAATGTCTCATTGCAAATGTTTAAAGTTCCATGAGATGAAAAAAGCACACCTCCAGTCTGCTTGAGTTAGGTATAAGCCTTATGTGCAAAATATAGGGAATCAGTAGAAAATAGTGGGTCTTTCTTTTGTTCAGAATTCTGTTTGCTAAGCTTTTTCCTGAGTGTCAGATGGGGTTTCAGTGTCAAATTTTGCTGTGCATTCTAGTGGATAAAGTTGTCATTCAGAAAGCAGGAAATTGATGTTGGAAGTCCCATTCAGTGTAGGGGAGACTGATCTGACCATACAGAGGAGGAGAAAGCAGCAGTGGGAACCGAGGGTTATTGCCTCTGTTTACAGGAATGTTTTGTTTGATTTTTTTCAACAATGGAAGTCTGGTGAAAGACGTTAAGAAGCTGGGTATGATTCTGCTGCTTCTTATAAGACTGGAGGCAGCTCCCCTTTCACACACTCTCTGACTCCATGACTCAGAGAGCATCTGCAAAGAAGTCCAGGAAACAAACCCAAGCACTGCACCGCTGCTTACCCGCACTGTTGAACTGTCAGCTCGCTCCTGGCTCTGCTGTGGTCCCCTGAAACCAGCTTTCTCTCCAGAACAAACCTTCGGTGGGGAGCAGGAGCCTTGAGCTGGTACAAGTCACTTGGCCTAGTGGACAAGGACTGATCTCTGGCCCTCTCTTATTTAGCTGTATGGGCACAGCAACAGGGGTTTAAACTTAAGGGCAGAGACTAGAAGCCTGCCTTAGCTAAGAACACTATGTTTGCCTGCAACACAAAAACATGACTCATACAGCCTTGTGAAATTGAACATGCTTCAGTTCATCTTTTATAGAACTGGAAAGAAAAACAAGGGATTCTGTCCAAATTTACAATTAATCTGACTTCATGCCATCCCATGGTTTTGCAAAGGAAAAGTCCAGTTAACAAACTATAGGAAAAATAAATATGCAACCTGGCTTTCTAAGCCAGTCACTAGTATACCTGTAATTAATTACTGGTTGAGATTTAGTCTCTTATGGCAACATTAAAACATTCATTATTGCTTTCCTGATTTATAACTGATGGAGTTACAGTACTATTATACACATTTGGATTTATACTTATTTTATTATATTAATATTATTTTAATTTCAGAGCAGCTTTCCCAATGTTGTTTTGTTGGCCTATGTTTCTAGCTCTCTGGGATTAGTAATTTTAGATAGGTAGTATATCATACATGTCTTTTCTGAACTCCCTTTATGGTTTGATAGGGGAGAAGGGAAGAAGTCAGGTATCAGAAAGCAGAGATTAATCCAGATCATCTGCAGAATTTGTAAAACTCCATGTGATTATGCATACTGAGAAAACAAAGTTATAAAATGAGAAATATTAAGGTAAAACAATGGTTGGTTTCATTATATGAGGAGTGCCACAAATACTCTTTTTGACTCTGTCCTCATGTTCATGTGAGCTACGTAACAGTTGGAATCAAAGTTGAACAGGTGTAAATCAGTCCATTTTTGTGTTAATCATTTAAATAACATGATTTAAAGTTAAACTGAATGGGTATTTTTCTATAATTATATATATATATAAGCCACATTGAAACTGTTACACTGAACAATAACGATTAATAATGACTATTTGCATATTGTAAAAGTCTGCCCACAAATTTTTCAAGGGGGAAAAAAAGGCTAAAAGAAGAAAAACAAACAAACAAAAAATGGATTAAGAGCTTCCCAAATTTCATTGAATGGAATCCTAAGCTTTGAAGTATGCTATTCAAAGAGGAGAGGCTTTTACACTAAAATCCACATTGTATGGAGGCTTGTGACATTGTAATTGTTTCAATTATGTACCCACAGTAACATTTCTTCACTTTAACAGGGTTTTGTGTTAACACTCCTCAAAAGCCACATGTGCAATGTTGTTTAACTGTTTAAGGCATAACTGCATTAATTTATAATGTTAAGATGAAGTTTATATAAAACTGATGTAAAAACTTTCCCTGCAGCCTTACAATACTTTCTTCTTTCATTTGAATTCTCTAATTATCACTACTGCTGTGTAAAATACCATCCTGAGAATGAATCTGATAAAAAAAAATAATAATCTTGAGAATAGAATTTGCTGTCGCAGTGGAAATGCAGCTAGCTATTTAGCTTAGTACCGAAGTAGGAATAGAACCCAGCTTAAGCTCCCATTGATGCTTTTATACCTCAGAACTACTAACATTACTGTTGAACCTCACTAAAACTTTAGTACAATGTACATGGTTAAACTATCATCTTCTTTACAAAGTGCAATGTTCTTTTAACCATGTCAGGGGAAAAACAATAACAGGAGCTCCAGATGTACTTGCTCTTGAAGGACAAACATCCTCTTGGTAGAAATGATTGTGGAGACACAAGGTAGAGATTTCTGGAGTATTAATGTTTTTGTACAGAGTCACTTTTCAGAACAGAATAAAACTCTGAAGTCTCATTACAGAATAGTTTGTAGAGAGATAATATCTCTTATAAAAACAATTGATACAGTTAGACAAAGCAGATAATCTTTCAGAGTTGTTTCCAAAGTGGAGGAGGCTTCTGTATCAAAAGACTGATTTTTCTCAATTGTATCAGGTATTATGTCTCCCTGAAAACCTTGCTTCATTCGTATGCCTCAATCTTCAGGGCTGTAACAACACCCATTAGATGAAAATACTCTTATTTAGGAATGACTTTGAAATATGTGCTTGTTAAATATGCATGTGCATCAATTATGGTCAATGACACTCAAACACTGCTAAATGTCAAATACAGGTTTAAATACTTTCCTCATAATTTCCTAAGAAATGGTTTGGGTCTTTGTACTTGTGTCTGGCTTTCTGATTCCCTTGCTGTTCTTTAGCCGTTTGCTATGGCATGCCAGAGCCATGATCCCAGATGCTTGGGTTTTCCTCTTTCCCTGAAGTAGTGCCTTGTACTTCTAAGCAGAGGAAAGTTACTGTATGGTGAAGCAGCCATGCAAACAAACATAGTGCCTTTTTTTTTTTTTTAAGGGTAAAATTTCTGTATGGAAGAGCAATAACTTGTTTTGCTCCTTTCTTGTGGTTAGGCTGTCAAACTGGATAGAACAGTGTTTTTAAATATTACCAATAGATTAAGGCAGTTCAAGTTAAGTCTCCCCATAGTGCTCATTCCCTAGTCCAACAACATAGGGGTTTTTGTTGGTATTTCATATATTACGCAACACAGTGGCATTCCTCATTAACTTAAGAAGACTGAGAATTTTACAAAGGTACACTTATACCTGTGAGAGTACAAAAGCCACTTATTTGATATATCTACTTGGCAGTTATTCACGTATCATTCCAAAATAAGAGAAGTGTGATACCTTAGTGACAGATTGCAGTCTCACTGAATGCAAGTAAGTGCCTGTAACCTAAACCACAACCGAGTTGTCTATTTTCTTTGTCTGTGCTGAGGGTAAGGCAGAAAATCAACAAGCAACTTAAATAACATCCTTTCAACTTCAGTATCCTAATATACTGGTAACAGGGAAGGCATTTTTAATATCTACACAACATATATCATATATATGATCATTTACTTTTCCAAATTGTTTTTCTGACATCTGGTTCTTCCAAAAACTTCCTCAGTTTACTAAGCCTGGTTTTCAAAATGTGAACACAGGCATGCTTATTCAACAGAAAAAAATGGATCTACAGTATATGCCTTGACATGCTCCAAGGTAATTTTGACTTGGGTAACAATGACCTTGCAATGGCATAGGCTGCCTGTGTTGCTGAGCCTTTTGTGTTACTGGTGCCTAGCAAAGCCCAACTCTGCCAAGTCTACATGCAGTGCAATTGTCCTAGCTAGTGTGTGGTCAGAGCTCATGAAATGTAAATCTTCACAGTGGTCTTGTCAAGTCATAGAGACATCACCAGCCCTTTACAAATTTTCATTCTACTTGTAGCCTTATTAGCCATGTCTTTAACATAGACTTTTCTATGGTCTCGTATATGTCTCCATAAGGAAATTCCTAAGGAAAGGTCTACATAGGTGGGTGCATTGTCCCAAAAGCGAACAAGGCCAAGGTAAAAGCCAAAGATAGAGATTGATGTCACAAATAGTATATTAGAAGGAAATAGCAGTTCAGATTATATGCTTCCATAAGCCTCGTGGTAGTGATGCCCTTCTAAAATTTCTGTGCACTTGTCCCAACTGTGCTTTTTTTCATTGCTTATTGTAAAACACTTCTGTTCAGATAACTGCTCTATTTTTTACCAGAGGTAGGCAGTAAAATTCAACATTAAGAAATTTTATGGCCTAAGTGGCTAAAGAGCTATGGCTGATAGTATTATTGACCCAGAATTTATTTCTGAACTGGGGTCAGAAGAGATCTCTGCAGGTCCACCCAGCCTTGTTTTGCTATATTACGACCATGTACTTGTACATTCATTATCATAAAGCTGGATCCAGTACTGACTTTCTGCCTTTCCTAAATAGAAGACTAAATTGAGTATTCTTCTTATTGTGCTGGGTCTCAGTTCTCACAGTATTAAGCAGACAACTTCCAGTAACTTTTTTTTTTTCAAGTCAGGTTTTATACTTAATGATTTGGAAATACCCATTCAAAGAAGAAATGGGCTAGAGAAAAACTATGCTTAAGGCCTTAGGCATATAACTAATGGGACATATGTGCCATATTTTTCATTGCTAAATTTGTCTTTTTCATATGTGTTTATGTGTGTGCCCATGTCTGAGCGACATCTTAAGATAGGAAAGCTAAAAAAAAAAAAATAACAATCCCTTCTCCCTCAGTGAATTGATTTACTGCAGAAATAAAGGTCTTTCCTCACCAAATGAATTGGTTATTGACAGATTTGCTTTTGGCCTTCAGATACCATGGTAAGAACCAAGGCCTTCTGTGTAGATGGATCGAGCTTCACAACTCAGAAGACATGGGAAAGACAGACAGGTTTTCTGAATTCCCCTTGCTCTGACAACTAATTAAAAACTGTCTGTCTTGATGTAGCTTAATATGGTGTAAATTCTTATTGTTTGGAGAAATAGCTGTATTGTATTTGGTGCCAAATCCTATTCTGTGGCACAGATGGGATCTATAAAATGCATAATAACTTGACAATGGTGTAACTGATTGTGAAAATTATATGCAGTTGTGTGAAAGAAAGAAGAAATAGGAATAAGTGCCTGCTGATATTTGTTTGGGTTTTTTGTGGATTTTTATTTTCTTTCCCTGTGGTTTTGCTATGACTATGGTTCTTAGGTGTTATAGTAGTACGTGTAGATATAAGAAAAATATACACCTCTCATTGACATGGTGTTGGCTTTCCAAACTTGGGTATTCTGTTGCTCTTGAACTGACTTCTATTTTTGCTGTGGTGACACTTCAAAATGAACATCACATTCCTGATTTCCATAAGCACAGATGGAATTCATCAGGGAGTCATAATTTCAATTCTTTCCCTCCTCCTCCTCTCATTTTGAATGACAAGTGTAATAATAATGAGATCAGAAGAAGACATAATCTTTAAAATTAGAGTAGGAATGGCTAAAGTGAATAGTTGTATTAGTGAACTAAGAAATTACATTTCCATCAAGACAAAATTAGACACTTTCAGAAAATGCTTGGACAAAGCTGAAAATCACATGAGCTTTTCAGAAGATTAGATGCAGCAAATGAGACAGGACATCATCTATGCACTGTGAAAATGATGTGCCATGAGGCTGTGATATTTAAGACAGGGAGGAGGGGAAAGTACAGCCTTTTCTATCTTGGAGGAAAATGGGAATATTTTGTCTCCAGTTGTTATCACAGAAGCAGACATATTTTAGAAAAGTCTTCTCATGAATAGATGTTTGAGGTATTGCATCTACCTCTGGCAGACACTAAGGTCTTTAGGTTTGTTTGTTCTTTATTACTACACTTCAGCACAAGTGGCAGAGCTTGTCACAGTGATAAGTACATTTGAACTGAAATGAGCTACTTAGGAATCAACATCCGATTTTATATTCTTTTCTAAAGCCAGGGCTAAACAGTTTCTTCTTCAGAAGCCAAGGGCTATTCAGTTTGATGTTCTTCTAACAATTGTGGATTATGCTGGTTGCTTCCCTGAAGTTAGAAATACCTAAAAAAAGACAAACAGACTCACCCTCTGTGGAGATGCCTTTGAATGCATCCTTTTTCCCATATGGACATTGTCAGCACTTAATTCAGAAGGATGGCTTAATGTAATGCGAGATAATACACTGAAATGAGTGGGATTGAGGCCATTTCATACAACTTCTGTCTACACTCTCTCTACCAATCTTCGTAGATCATAATCAGCACATTATATCTGCTACTTATTGTCAATGTGAAAAGAAGGTTGGAAAGCAAAACGATGTTTTCCATGCTGTGTTTTACTTCAGGAGTAGCTCTTTCTATGCCTGAATTTGGAATGCAAATAAAATTTGAACTTCTTAAAATGTCCTATTGAACTCACTGTCAGCAGTTCCTGTTCCAAACATGCTGAAATGTTTACATTCTGGATAACAGAGGGAATCCAGTCAACTCATTTAAAATAAAATGGGATTTACATTATTTACCTAGCTATTAAAAAGTAAAATTGAGCCTAAGAAGGTCATCTTGGTTTCCTGAGTTGTCAATGGAAAGACAGAAGTCTTTTAAATGGTCATCCACTCTATCCTGTGAGAGTGCTAAGTGAGGAAACTCACACTCTCAAGCTGATTTTGTCCATCCATCACCTTGGCTGTTTTTGCCTCTTCTGTTGTAACAAACATTATTCATGTCTAGTTGAGACTACTAGCTGCAGCTGCTGGTCTGCTTTAGGTCCCTGGTACTGTTGTTTCCTTTCTGTGTCCATGGTTTTAAGGTGCTATTCAGCTTCCTCTGTCTATCCTCCACACTGTGAAAAACACACTTCAAGCATGTGCTTTTTGTTTAGTATTTATTTCAAATGGCAAAAAATAAGAAAAATCCAATTTTATTTTAATTAAAAACCCAATAAAATAACACCTTCCTGTTAACAAATAATAAAAGAGTGACTCCAGAAAACAAAGAAAGAGGTTCATTTTAATCATAGCAAAGTAAACACAGCACTTCTATGTAAGAGGCAGCTGATAAATGTTGCTTTGAGTTCAGCAGTCCAGGACTATTGCTGGATGAATACTGAAATACAGTATTTTATTATTCAACCTTAAGTATGCCTAGACTCGGAATCCAAAACTTCCAACATACCAGTTCTATTCGAGTCAATGAAATCTGAGTTCTCAGCTGGTTGGTACTCATGGATCTTTTCTTTTATTTTCCTTTTTTTTTCTCCCTTTTTTTTTTTAATTTTATTCCCCTGGTAATCATAAAAGCAGGGCAAGAATTACTTACAAGGTAGAATCATTATTATTTGCATAGCATAGTATTTAATTTAGTTAGAAATGCACATTTTTTTATTACAATTCCCTTGAAAACTCAGTCGCTTAAATTGAGGAGAAACAGAAAGTCTTATGAAATTCCCAGTAGTTTTGTTAAGTCCAAAAATAAAATAAAACAAAACAAAAGAAAGATGTAAAGGTTTCATAAAACTCAAACATGTCACCACAGTATTGCCATCCTGCTGCTTAACCTATTATGAGAATATTGCAGAACTGTACTCCATGCTGTGTCTGTGCCTTTGACCACGTTTTCCCTCCTGTTTCATTTAAGCATTTAGGGTTAAAAATCTGTTGGGGAAATGGATGCCTCAGGGGTCAGATACCACTCAGACAAGACTTTCATTCCTGGGTCTGCAGACCAAGTGTACTCCTAAACCTGTTTCTACCACACATGCTCACCTGCTGAAGTGTACTGTGGTCCACACAAAAATGAAGCCTGTGAAAGACATGTTTCCAAACAACACGAAAAGTCAAGTCTGCAAGCAAAGGGCAATCTTCCTACTGGTTACTAAGCAGACATCTTCTCAGCCATTTCCCTAAGTGCTAAAATGCAAGGCCATATCCGTGCTTGGGTCTTTCCCCTGGTTTCACATGTCTTGAGTGATTCAGTTGGCACAGCGTTAAAGGAGCATCACACTTGCCGAAAAACTCAGGGCTGGGGAAGAAAAGAAGGGAAACAGGTTTCAGAGAGAGGGATTGACAAAATGGGAGCTTTGGACTAGGAAGAGATAAGAATATGATGTGTGGAGCAGGAGGCGTTTGTTTGAGAGTGAAAGCTGTGGGAGAGGTTGCTGGCACTGCCAGGCACCTCCCCTTCATTTGGTGTTTTCATTGTGGGACAGGAAGCACTTCTACCACACAGTTGATCAACTACACAAGCTATGTCTGTGTTACTCATAAAAGAAAGCCAGGCATTGACCTGTGACTTTGAAGACAGGTGTGGTAGTGTAACAACATATTCACATGGTTTAACATTAGCGTCCTCTGGAGCGAACTGGCCGTGTGCAAACTGTGCAGGCTATATCATGCTTGATACTGGAGTTCCCTGAGACTCCCGTGAATCATAAGAGATGCAATTATTTCAATTGTTTTGAAGTAATGTTTGGGTCTGTTGCAGCATGGAGATGTTACAGTATGTAACTGAGGATTAGTACTCCATGTGATAGAGCATATGGGTGCCTGAGAATGCAGTCTTTTGAGGAGGTGTTTAACATGGTAGGGTAGAGAAGCTAACATCAGTGTATGTTATCTACACTGCCTTTTGGGAGTGGGATCTGATAGGAACAGCCTTCCAAGATGTTGGGGAGAAGGCTGCTCCTGTTTGGTAGGAGAATAGAAACTAGTCATATTGAAAAGCAGATGGAGGATGAAAGGTCACAGCAGAAATAAAGTCAGTGTGAGCTTCTAATATGGTGCTGTGATAAAATCATGCTAATGTGGTTGTGAGGTAATGTTTGCTGCTAAGTGAGTCTGAAAACAATGCACTCTTTATTCATATTCTCTTGCCTAGTGTAAGCCAAGTCCAGGCTAGTCCTTTCCCACTGTATATATACACAGATATCCATGGGTGGTATTTGAATTTCTGGAGACCACATCATAGAAATGCTACCGTTATTTGTATATTTTCCATCCCATAAATCACTTTTTAATATCTTTTGATCAGAAATCATGAGTAAAAACCCCCTGAGACCAAATTCTCAGTGTCTTCTTTGAAAGTAGGATTTCATCAGAGGTTTTTACTATTGGTGTAAAGCATAATTTATGCCTATATACTGTCACTACCAAAGCCAGAGAAGATTCCAGCATTAAAACTACAACATGTTTTCTGACTGCTTGAACAGTTTATCAGAAAGAATTTATCATTTTACTTTACATGTTGTCTTCTCATTTTACTTTACAGATTTTGAATCCTTTTTTTTTCTGACTCCCTAATTCTGACAATAGCAGAGTTTGATTTTTTGTTCGGTTTTTTTTATGGGGAAGCAGGGAATTGCTAAGAAATTTTCCATCCTGAACAGACTGACCATCTGTAAATTCCACATTTATTTATTTTTGAGAATGTAAATGAGGAAAAAGAGAAAGAGAATGCTTCAACCATTTATTTCTCGCAAAATATAACCATGTATCTGTCTTCTCCCATCTGCAACTGTAGGATAACATTTAAATGTACCTATGATATTCTTTCAGTTTAATAGCTGTTGCTAGAAAAGAGAAATGCCTCATTTTTTATGCATCACAATAAGCAATAATCTTCAAAAGGTAAAGAATAATGTATTAGAACCATTTGGATATCTTAGCAGGATAATGTATTTCTCTTCTTTTTCTTGTGAAGTAGAAGTTCTGTGGCTTTTCTTAAGTCCAAGGGCAGAAAGATTTCACTCTCAGTGGGGTTGAGCAAACACATCTAGAGAACAGATAAATCCAGGAAGGAGTAAATCAACTTAGTGACAAGGAAGAAATGGGAGCAGAGAGTATTATGTCTCTTAACCTCACAGCATGGGAAAGGCATCTGCCTGAAGGACACAACAAAAATTAGTAGGATACAATCATAAGGATAAGTAAATTATTGCTTAGTGCTACAAGGTCTCTTATAACATCACATTCTTAATTTGACAACTGAGTTATAATTTACAGCAGGAATGAATTTGCCGATGGCAGATTTGGCTTGGGATGAGGGAATGCTTACTATATCACTACAAAATATCAACCAATCTGTTTCATGTAGGGAGGCACAGATTGAGAAGAATGGATAGTTATCAATGTGAACCAATATTGCTGATCCTCATATTTTGAATCAGAATTGTGCTAGTACTATACATCTTAAAGTACATATAGAGACACTTACATATAACATATATATACTGTGCCTTTAAATCTCTTCTTCTCTGCCAGTCTCTGTCTCACTCACAAATGCATACAGACATGCACAAACACTCAGCTGAAAATACAGAGTCTATGTGCAGTCATCAGAAATAGAAGAAATTCCATCTTTGAGCTTAAGGCAGGTACCAGATGGATTTTCAGCCAAATATTATAAAATATTTAAAGACATTTTATATCTTATCTTACTGAGTACTTATAATCATGATTCAAGAACGAAGCTCTTCCAAATTGCATAGGATTTGTTGTTATTTCTTTATTAATAAAAAAATAGTCATTTCTGACATGTGATTCATAAATATCCAGTTACTGAATAAGATTTTAATATGCTTTGAGGGAGGAAAAAATATCAGAAGCTTTGGGCCTTAATGAAAACCACGTATTGTATCTCAGGAGGTTGCCCCAACAAGCAAAATGCAAAATACCAGATTAGTAAAAGTGGTTTAATTCATCCATATCAAGGTGGCTTTACTCACAGCTGACACACTGCTAGGAATATTCACAGGCTGATAGAGGTAGTGAATTTTAGCAAGGTTTTATATAGCCAGATATATAGGTAGGTGGAAAAGCATAGTTCTTCTTGACTTAGAGATCCTCACCTACCTGGAGTAAGATTATGCTGGCACCGAGGAATAGGGAAGCTAAAACCAAGCCATCTCTGCTCAATAAGGGAAAACAAAATCAGAAACCTCTAATTCTTGGACCACTTGGCAGCTTAATACAAGTAAAATGAATTTGTCCCTGCTCACTGCAGAGGGCTTGGACTAGATAACCTTTAAAGGTGCCTTCCAACCCAAACTATTCTATGATTCTATGATTAAGGATGAACTGGGGAAGGTCCCTAAGACCCTGGGTCTGGGAACAAGTTTAGGAAAGAAGCTGTCAGGAATTATTTGTATTTGGCTGGTTTGTAGAAATGCCAGTGAGGACTGCACTCTGATAATGTGAGGAATCCAGATACGTAGATATGTGGGTATATCTAGAACTTGCAATCTGACTAGATGAGGCAAACAATGAAATACAGGTACAGAAAGATGAAGTGACTTGTCCGAAGTTACCCTGTATGTCTTGGGGTGCCTAGTTCAGTTAACAAAACAGTGATATCCAATTTACCCAGCCTGAAAATACCTGTGAATCATCGGAGAAGTCAAGTCTTAGTCCAGCACTGCTAAAATGTTTTCATCCTAAAGGGACAGACGCTCATAGCTTTCAACGGGGGGAAATGTCTTTCAGAAAGCTTTGGATCCCAGCGTGTTTTCCCACTTTGCCTCCCAAGAACTAAGATCATTTGCCTCCCCACAGCAGATGGCCCTTTGCCCTCTCGTCCTCACCCCCTGTGCCATCTCTCCTGTCCTCTCTGCGTGCACCAGCAGCGAGCCCTCACCAGCAGCATGCCTTTCAAAGAGACTAACCAAGCATGCAAGGCAGGAAGGAGCATGCGAGGAGGGGGAGAGGAGGGGGCAGGAAACCTTGCCCCACTGTTCATCTCACACGAGAAGAATATGAATTGTGTCCAGAGTACGTGCTCCTGCTTTTTTTGTGAACTATGCTTTAGAGGGGTGGAAGAGAGCACCAAGTGCACTGACAGAGGCTGACTAAGCTGTCTACAGGATGATGTACATTGCACTTGTCTCTCATTTACCAGGAACCTAATGAAAGATTTACCTTCCTGAACCACAACATTATCCAAGCTGCCCTTGATTTGATGTTACTCTGTTCTACCATCTAGACAAAACTGTGTCAGAAAAACACAGTGTGGCACAGAGCTTGTCAATATTTGTCACTGAATGAGATTCAGGAAGCCTATTTTCCCCAGAGGCAAAGATTTCTGGCTGTGAGTAATTATAGCCTCTTAACATGGTCTGTCTATTCCTAAGGTATTTTTGGAAGCATATGTTCTATCTCTTTGCTGGTCTCAGAGAATATTTGTGCCAAGGCTTACAACTCCAATCAGATAATCCTGAGAAAGCTACAGTAAGATAAAATTTTGAATACCAAATCTGCAAGGCAAGTTTGGATTTGGAATAGGAAAAGTTAATATCACTGGTCTACCTTGCACCAACTGGCACTGAATTAAAACAGACCAAATAATGTACTTGAAAACAAGTTTCCAACACATTTGTTCTAAAACAGCAGCATAAGATTAATCCCAAATATCTTGGCTATCTTTAAAGGAAAATCTCTACAGATTTTTGAATTTCCTGTATTTGCAGGATCCAGCTTTTAGAAAACAAATTGTCAATATTTTATGTTTATATAAAACACTGTTAATCTCTCTCTCTCATATGACTTATGAGATCTTATGATGCATATATATATTTAGTCTGAAATAATGTACTAATTATATTTTTGACCAATACTCTCAAAGATGACTCTGGCAAATCCAGGTTTGCCAACACTGGAATTGCCCTCAGCTGTCCTCCTGTCCTGGTTTCAGCTGGGGTGGAGCTAATTGTCTTCCTAGTAGCTGGTATGCTGCTGTGTTTTGAGTTCAGTATGAGAAGAATGTTGATAACACTCTGATGTTTTCAGTTGTTGCTAAGTAATATTTAGTCTAAAGTCAAGGATTTTGCAGCTTCTCATGCCCAGCCAGCGAGAAAGCTGGAGGGGCACAAGAAGCTGGGAGGTAACACAGCCAGGGAAGCTGACCCAAACTGGCCAACGGGGTATTCCATACCATGGGACGTCACATCTAGTATATAAACTGGGGGGAGTGGGG
>JANZLQ010000008.1:24635667-24652176 GCA_026212715.1 Elanus axillaris
TAGTTTCTTCTTTTCTGTTCTATTAAACCGTTCTTATCTCAACCCACAAGTTTTACTTCTTTTCCCGATTTTCTCCCTCATCCCACTGGGCGGGGGGAAGTGAGTGAGTGGCTATGTGGTGCTTAGTTGCTGGCTGGGTTTAAACCACAACACCTCCCTAGTGCTCTCTGCCCTGGCACATCAACTATTTCAGTTTCTGATCCAGTATTCAAGCTTGAATCATCAGTGAAAATGGGTTTGTTTTAACATGCCATTCAGAAAACTGCAGAAACAGAGGCTTAGGCACAGGGACCTAGGCACGCAGAGTGGAAATCTCTATAAGAAGCATGGATGAGCTATGTTGAGTGCTTATCTGACAGAGCCCTGAAAGTTAAGCCAAATATCTTTGCTACCAATGATTTCCACAGAAGAAAAAAAAATGCAGATCCAAATGTTTGGTAGGAAAAAATAGTTTCTGGATGCTTTAAAGGCAAAGATGAGATTGATTTTGCTTTGTTTACCAGTAAGGAAGCAAAGCCTAATGGAGACCGAGCTAAAATGAGTCATTTTTCTTTCTACTCTGCTTTACCATGCTCTTCACTGACAGAGACTTGCAGTAAGGCAGTGTTGTCTGGTTTTGAAACTTATACACAGGGAAGTAGGGAATTAGCAGAAAAAACACAGTAAAGATTCTGACAGCTCAGGTTTTTTTAATTCGTTCAGATAGTTCAGGCTTTTCTTTCAAAAATTATTTTGAAATAGTGTTGAAACAACGTAATATTGTTTCACCTCTAGATTGCCCCTAGGACCTAGAGATTGTTACAACCAAAAATCTCAACCATTACTTCTTTATCTATCATGAATGGTCCAGAAAGAGCATAATCATTGACTGCAATGGGAAGTAATGATTTTAGCATAGTGCAGGAGTGTGCCCACACTGAAGTGTAGAGTAATCTTTAATTTATCATATTTGGCCTCAATAATATTTGAAGCACAGTATCTATGAGTTTTCAGGTGTTTCTTGTATTAAGTTAGATTCAGAAGAGATTTAAAACCTGTTGTAATTTTGGAAAAGCAAAGCTTCTTGCTCTTTTGTCTATTCCACACACCTTGGAAATGAATGCAGTTGATTCCAGTTTAGCCTGAGCAAATAGTGCAATAGGTCACTTTTTGAATTTCAGTTTCCCTGCTTACTTTTGGGGCAATTAAAACAGCTGGGTTTAGAAATGCTCAAATAGCAGTTGTTACCTCTTTGAATCAACTGCCTATGATGTACATAGATTGCTATTGGGTCTCAGCAGATATTATAATATCAGAAGATATTATAAAGATAAATGAGACCTGATTACATTGCTTTTCAATAGCATTAATTTACATGTTTGTAGAAGTCTGTTGGGATTGGGTTTTATAGCTACTGTAATTTGTAGGCTTTTGACATTGCTTTGGGATAACTTGTCTAATTGGCTTTTTCCTCTCATCAGAATGGAGGATGTTTTGAAGCTGACATCACTGTGGACATTATGCTACAAGGGGTTTCTTTGGATTGTTACATGCAGGATTTTTCCTCTTGTTAGTCTTTTGTACTTGTCATTGAAACTTTTCTCTGAGCTATAAAAGCCTTTCTCTTTACAGAGTAAGAACATGATGGAAAAATGGAAAATGTGTTAAATAAAAATTCATGAAAGGACCACCTATACGGCGATCAGCTGGGGGGGGGATGATTGCTTCCCCTGATAATTCTAAGGCAGATAATTCTAAAAAGATACATCAACCATGACAAAATGTGCTAAAAGAACAAAGCCCTCAATAATCTCTTTCTAATGCAATTTTTTCTAACAGCAATTTGTTTTCAGAAATTAACTTTTGGCATATCCGAGATTACAATAGTGATATAGTCTGAGTTGAGGAGTTTTTGAATAATTAGAAAGCTAACCAACCAGCGAGTCTAATCTCATATTTCTTGTGTGCTGAAGATTTCCATTGACTTGAAGTGGAGGATGCTTGAATATACATCGATCAGAAGTCCAGAGTTAAGACTAACTTTTTCCAAATGCAAAAAAAGGAGATACCCTAGTAACCCTGCAGAGAAATTTAAAGGTAAGTGGTGTATTTATTTAAGGAAGTGTATTTAATAATGTGCTACTCATTAAGGGACACACAGCTTCTTTTCTTTTTGTTTGAGGAGCAAAGCCCTTGTTTTGAAAGCATGGGAAGGGAATCCTGCCTCCCTGTGCACTCCCTTTGAAAGATAGTCAATGGGAGATTTCCTTCTTCCTGCAGGGACTGCCTGGAAGCTGAGTTCACAGTGGATATTATAGCTAGGGTTTCTTTGACAAGTTAGGATTGGATTTTTGCTCTTGCAAGTTTCTTTACATTCACTATTCAAACTCTTTTCCACCCCCATGCAATTTCTGTGCAGCAATTGCCTTTAATGCTGCTTCTTCTGCCCCATTTCCTGCCTGATAGAAGTATTAGCTATTGAGTGTTTGTCTTCAGCCTTATCCTGATTTACTACAGGAAATAAAACCCAGTCCTTGTCATTGCCCAAAATCTTTTCTCTTTTCTTCTTCTCCCTAAAGGTAATCAATAGAACATTGCTAAAAAGATGTCAAACTATAGGCATTCACTAGGTCCTACTGGATAAAATTCCTCTTTTGTCTGTATGTGTGTAGATCTATTGCCACACAGATAAAAATGAAGGTAGGATTTGGTCCAAAGACAGTAAAAAATGGCAAAGGATTGCCTGCAGAAGTGAATATTGATTTAGCAAGATCAGTCACTAGAAAGCCAATGAGGAAAGTATACTAAGAATGCCTTTCATAATACATTTTCTTTTGTTGTCTGATCTCTGTTAGTACCAGATAGATTTTTTTTATAACTATGGGGAACTCAGTCATTTCATATCAGCCCTTGAGAAGGGAGTTAATTGCTCTCCCAAAATTTAAATGTGGCCATCATTTCAAGCAAAAGAAGAGGAACCATGAAAGTTTAACCATACAGGTGACTTGGGTGCCTTACTTTTTTTCCCAGGATATTTATTTCAGAAAATGAGGGAATATGAATATGTGTCATGTGTCCTAATAACTGAGATAACATCTTTGCTCTAATCATATTGAATGTCTTCAAAGAAAATGCTTATTTTCACATTTCTTCCAATATTAATTCCAACTCAGAGGGAATGGATTATTCAGTTATCCAAGGGTCACATACTAGAAAGTTAAAATGAAGTTCTGACATATTTTTAACAGAATAAAAGCACCTGAATCTAGAGTTTACACATTCTTATTTGACATCTTCTTTGTGAGTGACTAGTTTACCAAAAAGGTTATGAAAGAGAACATGAGAGATCCATGCATTATGCTGGTCATGTGAAATACGTGCTATATAATTAGAGTAACATCAATTCATTGAGTACTTTCACTATAATGAGAGATGATTTGGTCCCTTGTGATTTTCAAAAGCTATAATTGAAAAATATAATAGACTATTTTGAGAACACTTGTGTATAAATTGTTTTAGATTAGCATGTTGGGTGCTCCTATGCTGCTGGGTAAACTGAACTGCAGCAATGATTCAAAGGATATAAGAGCTACTATACACATTTTTTATCTCTAAAAGTGTTTTTCGGGCTGGCTCTGACCTGACTGGAAATATTCCCAACAAAAAACAGTCAGTGTAGACTGTCAAGTAGTATTTCCCTCAAGGTCTACTTATCTGCAGTATGCCCAAATCCTTTGCCCAGTACCAGCCTCCCATTATTTCCTGGTGGAAACATAGCTAGATGACTTAAATAATGATCATCTGTAAGGCAGAATGAACTTCTGGCAGTACCTCTCAGCCCATCCTGGGAATTAGGAAGTACTCCTAGGGAAGCTCTCCTAGAACTTAGGTACAACACAGATCCAGCATTATTGTACAATCATAATAAGAATACTGACTTGCAGAAAACTTTTATGTCCCCAGCTCTCCATTTCAGAAGATCTGTAAAGACCCTCTCTATCTACTCACTATGAAGTCAGAAAAAAACCTGAAAAAAATACCCAATCTGTCAGTGAAAAGAAATTAAATCCATTCCTTCTTCTGGTATCTTTTTTCCCAATAGCAAAACCTTGAGTTTCTTTACTGTTTTTCATCTTCATTCATCTCCTTCCAGTGGCGTTGATGAGAGGAGTCTGCAAACAGCTGTTTTTCTCAAATAGCCACCACAAGATAGAAGAATGACACAGGACCAAGCCTTCTTTCAACTTTGGTTTTCCAAGAATTTCATTCTAAAGTGGACCCTTTTCTCTGGCTGAAAACAGTCCATACTGTCATGTTTATTTTCTTTAAAAAAACTGGGTTGGTCAAGTAGTCAAAGCATCCAAAAGAGATAATTCAGTCTGGGTAGCCAAATCATACAGACTGTGTTTATTTAGCCACTCCAGCAAACAGGATGTGGCTTCCAGGAGGTAAGCTTTTCTGAAACAGCACAATTAGTGCATGAAAACTTGGCCTTGAACCATGTCTCAGGGTTAGAAGTAGTATTAACTGCTAAGTATTTATCTGACTCTGCCTGTTTGGAATAGGAAGACAATATGCCAGCTGGTTCTCCATTTGTCTATTCCCTTCCTATAACAGGGGTGTAACAGATAGATAAATTAATAGTATAGTTAGCAAGAAGTCAAAAGCTCAGGACATTTTAGAGAATGAACTGATGCCTGAGTTATAAAAGGGATGATGTATTAGCCATCCAAATCACTTGAGTGGAGTCTGTATTTACTAAATGAATGGAGAAAGGGGAAGACAATCCTGTACAAGCACAGTGATGTACAGCCAGCCAATACATTATTGAGACTTTGCTTTAAATGAGCACTGCTCATCTGAAAATCAGTCCACACCTACCTCAGGCATAAACATGAATCCTTACTGGAGTTGAGAGATAATAATAGGCATTGTAAAAAATTTAACTGGCTTTACTGGAAGTCACTAAGGATTTGTTTCGGCTGGTTACACACAGGGATCTAGTGTCAGTTGGTATTTTTGGCCACTTCATGAGGACAAGGCTTGATTCTGGCTGATAGCCTCATATGAGTCTCTCAGATACTGTAGGGCACCTCAGATGTCTGCACCTAAGCAAGCGTATCAAGTACACATCTAAATAATAAAAATCCCCAACCTATTTCTCTATGCTTTTTTAATGTTCAAAACTCTGTATTTAGGTCTCTTACTAGAAATGATTAGGCTTTCAGGTGCTGACTACCTACAGTTGACTGTGAAGATGATGTCAAAATATTCAGTACTATTGTGAGGTTTTTTAGAGGGAGTCCCCATGAAAGCATTTACATTAATTAACAAAGGGAATTCAAGTTGCTTCAGCTGAGTATCAAATATACCTTTTTTATTTTATTAATCTCTGAACTAAGATAAACCCTCCACCTATTAATAAAACTATTGATGTCCTATTAATTCAACCACACTGGAAACCATCACTGAAAACCACTAATGCTTAAACAAGGCACTTAAATACTGGGGTTTTTTTAATGAATTTTTAGGCTCGATTTCAAAGCTCATTCTTGCTTTGTGGGATGCAAACAAACTAAACAAATATTTTTCAAAAATCAGACTCTAAAGAGGAAAATTCAACTGTCTTACCCCATTTACCTCAATAAGGTGTGTTCATTGCTTCTCCTATTCCTACCTCCTTGCAATCTGTCCTTCAAGCAAAATATATGCTTTAATGAGGTGCAAATTTTAAAGTCTAGTGGGACAACTTAAATGCTAATATTATTAAGCATGGGCAATTTTTCCTTCTCTTCATTCAGCCTCCCCCGCAAGGATATTAAACATGAAAAGCTATGTTAATGCAATGTAAAGTAGTATAGCTTGGCTGAGAAAGTTAGGAAAAGCAAAGTGTCTATTTTCTGTACCAACATTAAGTCAGCTATACTGCAAATCCTGTCTGTTTTATAGCAACATAAACATACATATGTTTTCCATATAAAATCTTTTTTTTCATAGCAAAACAAAATGATAACATAAATGCCATATACCCATAGCACAACATAATCATTTCTGGAAAACTATAGCTGTCCTTTGTTAGGCTTCAAGAGACTGAAGTTTTCTCCCATTTCCCAGGTGCATGGGCACTACTGAAATCTCCAGTAATAATAAAAAAGAAATGAATAATGATGAGGGTTGGTTAAAATGTTTTCTGGATTACCAGCAACATCCTACTGGAATATTGAATTATCTGCTAACTGAAAGTTATGACCAAAAAAAAATTTCAGTTCTCTGGAAAAAAAAGTTTTCTGTCCCAACTATCATGTCTGGAGTCAAAATTTTGTGATGAAAAAACTAAATGTTTTTTCAATGAAATATGCTAGAGGTGCCTCATGGAAGCTGCATGTCAGAAGCATTTTTTCTACTCTGTGGGAAAAAATATCAAGTCAGACTGTGTTGCATTAGTAACTCTCCTGAAATCTGCATTTCTCCCATCAAAAGGGAAAACCATATAAAGGAATCTAAACGGATACTTTCGACTATAAAGACACAGAGGCTGTAGAACATGAATATCATGGGGTTTCATGATGGGATTTTGAATAAAAATATTTATGTGTTGAAGATAAATATCCATATTTTGGGGGGTAAACTATGATAAATGTTGTTTTAAAAAATTTCATGTTATGAAGCCCATTTCTGTTCATAAAAAAAGACATAATGGCTTTAAACATCTGTTTTCCTATGTGGTTTTGGAATATCAAAGAGGGGATGGGCACCCCAGTGGGAAAATGGGAATTTCTCATGTCCAAGAAAGGAAGCTCTCATTTCTAGCTCTGTAGAGAAATGTGATAACAGACTTTAAAATCACAGTGTGTTTGTGTATAAAAACTTGTTACTGATCCAGGACTGATTCTTCTACAGCTTTGGCCTCTAGCCCAATTGCTTCAGAGAAGAAACGCCAAATCTGAGGAGAAGGAGGAAACATTTTTATGGCAATTTGATTTAACAATAACAACAACAGCAAAATCAGTTTGAAGCAATTTAAGGATTAAGAATGTTGAAATAAAACTTGAGTTTGATGGGACATCAGAAGCAGAACAGGCGAGGCAGTAAAGATACACAAGAAATTAATTCATACAATTCTGTTAAATATTTAGTTCTGCAGTGCATATGTATTTATCTCTATGTGAACATGAACATAGTCCCGTATCCAACTCTGTATTGTTTTAAGGCTACAACATCTTAAGAAATTTTATATTTGTGTAAGTTAGCACTAGCTAGGCATTTAATTACTAGTGTGAATTAATTCATTCTGGGCTGTCCTAAAATATAATCCTTTCTAACATCCTGTCTGGAGATGAATTTGCTCTTCCGATATTACTCCAACGAGGGTTCAAGTCCACTTTAAATTTGGAGGGAAATTTCCTAACTGCAGAATTCATTGTTTTATATTACTTTTGGATAAAATTAGAAAAAAAAGATTGCCAAATAAAATTGATGCATTGAGAATTGTGTTAAGGAAAATCTAGGAAATTAAATAAATTCTGAGTCATTGAAAAATGGCTGATGATGGACACTTGACATTACACCCTCTGCTTGAGAGAAGATTCCCTAAAACCTAATCTGTAGAAATCCTTAATTGTGGACTGAGATAGCCCATCAGTAAAGATTTCCACAGGTAGTTTTAGGAAGCAAACCATGCATGTAACCTTAATGTTTGTAGAAATGAATAGTTTAAGATGTTAGAGCATATTCACTTGCTGACATAAGCTAGGATGTTGTCAGAGCATTTGACCCGGCTCAGAAACACTTGGTGCATGCAGGCATGTTTATTACTCCTTTGCAAGTCAGGGTGGTTAAGAAATTATTAAGAATGTTTTAATCAATGAATAATTTTTGCTACATTGTCCAACCCTGAATTATAAAAATTATTTCATAAGTGGCAAATATATTATTTTCCTGAGCCAGTACCAAATGACACTTAAACATACAATATCCTGACAGGATTTTGGCCTCAGAAATATCAGTGCACCAGCAAATTCACGAAGCCTTATGCTTCTATTCAGTATACACAAATGCTCAAATGCAGCGATGAAGGGTGTTAAGGTCTTAATTTATATGTATATAAAATACATGAATGGCAGAAGATAAATTTTATTATGTGCACATATGCATAACCTCTTTTTATTAACCATTCATATATGATTTATAAAAAGAAATGCAATATACAATCAATGATCACATTATTTCATTGATATATGTAACTGTATTTCTTTCAAACTGTGTAAACCCCAATAGTGCTTCATAGGTGCAGTAAAGAACAGGTTATAAAGAACCAACACCTTACCTTCCAGGTAGGTGGTAATGGTGTGTTTTTGCAGAATGAATGTCCTGTAGCCCACATTTCCTGGATGGGTCCCATAAAAAACTTGTGTATTCATTTTACTGAAAGAAAAAAAAAGAAAACTCAGCCTTGCAGTTCCCCCTTTTGAGGAATTAACATTTTGAAGGTCAGTATACATATTTTTCACTTGTAGCCTATGCAAGGAACAGAACCGTTGAGGAGCAAACCTCTTCAGAAATAACAAATATGTCAAGTCACACAGGATCAGCACTGTTTGAAGAAGCTCACACATCTAATATTAATAATCAATTTGATCTTCACACATTGTATTTCAGGCAGTCATACTGGATCATAGGCATAAACTTTCCAGAAAATTAGAGGACTTCAAATATTATGAGGCATGCTTCAATCAGAAGGAAAGCTGCACACATATCAGTAGCTCACCTGAGTGGTCTGAGACTGCCAGCTGCAGAGATTATACAGAGAAGAGCTTGGCTTTACAGTGACATCATCTTCACTCTCTATTGACGAAGCATATGTGCACTATCAGGCATTGTATTGCCTGATGAGATTGTAACCCAAAGTAACTGATTTGAAAGAGAATGCAGTAAAGTGATAAAATACTAAGCTAGATTATTGATAATGCAAGTAAATAAATGAGTAAGAGTGTTGAAGTGTGATTTGTGAAATAAGGATTAGAGCTCCATTTGTGTGTGTCCTTTATCATCTAATCAGGCTCATCCTCACTATCCTGAAACTAGGTTCATATTCTTACCTCACCATTGTAGTTAATCGTCCAGATGTTTTACCTATTTTACAGTGTTACAGGGCTTCAATTAATTTTATTTTAATGTATTATAGTTTCATACAGGTGAGCTGCTTTTTAGCAGATGTTACTTTCACTGCACAAAATGCCTTCAAGCATAGGGAAGAAGAGAAATGAGTACCTTGAAGGGTAGCACCGATGTATGCAGTGCTTCTGAAAACCTGTGATACTGCTAGTGCTGCAAGATTCAAGTTGCTCTGTATCAATAAGGATTAAGAGATTTGTGCACGGTATTACACTTATGCTTTAGACTCACATTCAGTATCAGAAAAAAGTATGGAATTGGGAAAAGGTTGGCTTCTTAGGATATATTTTTTTTCTTTTAATAGAATCATAAAATCATAGAATGGTTTGAGTCGGAAAGGACCTTTAAAGATCACCTAGTTCCAATTCCCCTGACACGGACAGGGACACCTTCCACTAGACCAGGCTGCTCAAAGCCCCATCCAACCTGGTCTGGAACACTGCCAGGGATGGGGCATCCACAGCTTCTCTGGGCAACCTGTTCCACTGTCTCACCACTCACACCATAAAAGCATTTCTTCCTTATGTTCAATCTAACCCTACCATCTTTCAGCTTAAAACTGTTGCCCCTTGTCCTGTCACTACAGGCCTCAGTAAAATTTCATCATCTTTCTTATATACCCCCTTTATGTATTGAAAGGGTGAAATATGGTCTCCCCAGAGCCATCTTTTCTCCAAGCTGAATAACCCCAAATGTCTCAGCTTTTCTTCATAGGAGAGGTGTTCCAGCCCCTGACCATCTTCATGGCCCTCCTCTGGACCTGCTCCAACAGGTCCATGTCCTTTGCTGGGGACACCATGTCATGGTTTAACCCCAGCCAGCAACTAAGCACCATGCAGCCGCTCACTCACTCCCCCACACTGAGTGGGATGGGGGAGAGAATTGGGAAAGAAAAAAGTAAACCTCATGAGTTCAGATAAGAACAGTTTAATAGGACAGAAAGGAAGAAAATAGTAATTGTAATAACAACAATAATAAAATGACAATGATAATAATAATAAAAGGATGGGAAGATACAAAACAAGTGATGCACAACGCAATTGCTCACAACTTACCCACCAATGTCTAGTTAGTTCCTGAGCAGTGATCTGCCTCCCAGGCCAACTCCCCCCAGTTTATACACTGGGCATGATGTCCCATGGTATGGAATACCCCTTTGGCCAGTTTGGGTCAGCTGTCCTGGCTGTGTCCCATCCCACCTTCTTGTGCTCTTCCAGCTTTCTCACTGGCTGGGCGGGCATGAGAAGCTGAAAAATCCTTATTATGTTGCCTGTGCACTCCTACATTATTAAATCCTTTAGCAGCTGCAAATGGTCTGATTTTTACTGTAACACTACCTCTTTTCCTTCTTGTGAAGGTTACACCAAAAGAGGGGGTGTTATGACTCCAACAACTGCAATAAAAAGCAACAGAAGTTCTGTGAATGTATAACACAAGGAATAAAACTCTCTGTTCTCGCTAAACTCATCTTTGCACTTTTTAAATCTAAGGGAATCAATAACATTCAAACCCTGTGTGAGAACAGCAGAGGAAGCATTGGAACAGTAGAATAGGAGAATAGAGAAGGAAGCATGTGACATACAATTGCAAGTATCATAAATTACTTTCATCCCTTAAAAAAAATAAATAAAATTCACCAGATGTAGTAAGCTAATTTGAAGTAAGAAACTTTTTGTCTAAATTGCAGCCTGCAAGACTTACTGGTTAAATTCAGTGTCAGAAGCAGAGAATAGCATCACTCAAGTTCTCTTTTCTGGAAAGCATCCCTTTTCAAGAAAAAAACTTAAACATTTGCTTAATGAGATGAAGGCAGATGCTTAAAGATAAATTTATGTGCATGCTCATATCAGGGCCTACAAATTATAAGGCAACAGGCTGGAAATATAAGCTGTTGAAATCCTGTCCTTTCCATCTGGAGATGGAAATACTTGTCATATGCTCCATACTAGAGAGTTGGTATGTTTATCTGCTTGCTGAGAAACACAGCTATGCAAAAAAATTCTTACAGATAACAGATATGCCAAATCTTGCTTTTTTTTTTGTTTTGCTTCAAAGATGTCTCAGAGCAGCTTAGGAAATTAAAATACAATCCATATGATTATTTTTTTTTTCTCAGTGATTAAATTTGATCTGCAAATTGCTACAACATTTTGACATGCAAACACCCAGTTAGTGCTCTAGTGACAAAGTCCATATAACATATATTCTTCTCTGCCTTGACTGAATAAAAGAAAAATGGTAAGAAATAATCCACAAATATATTGCAAATAGCACAAAGAAAGCTATTATTTGAAATTTATTTTTAGAAAATATTTTATTTTTAGAACTGGTTTGCAGGAGAACTCATGTTAGCTTTCATATGTTTGCAGGAAATGCTTCAAGTGTTGTAGAAACTAGGTAGGTTTCAACCTACCTGTCTTTGTAGGGGGATACATTAATTCCATTTAGTACTGTTTACATTTTCTCTAGGATTAATTTATTAACAATGACAGTGCATTTCTCATCATCATGTTTCTACTAAGTGTACTTACTGTATTAATAAAGAAATCTGGAATTAATAAAGATATATCAGGTCCGTTTTCATTATAAAAGCCACATGTCAAGTCTGTCTGCTTCATCTTTTCCTAATATTAATGTTAAAGGACCCTTGACCTTTTGTGTTACATACACACAATATCTGCATGGTGAAGTTAGAACCCTGTACAGTATTTCATTATATCCATGTCATACCTTGAAGAATAATTTAAACTATCATTTTTCTAGTTCTTATCCCTCCCTACCTAAGTCTTCTGAAAAAAACCCTTGTCATTTCCCTGAAATCTACAGGTGAAAGGTTAACTCAGAGGAATCCCATTTATTATCTATTAAATGCAATAGGGAGGTTTTGTCACTTTATTTGCCTTTTAAAAGTGTTTCCCACTATATCTTACATTGCACTTAGGCATTTATGATCTTAAATCTTTTTCACATCTCTGTGAACTCAGCTATTTCTCTTAGTGCAGAAAATTACTAATGATTTACTTAAACTGGAGACATCAGTCTTTTTCTCTTCATAATTAGTTAGGTCTAGAGAGATTTAAATAATTTCTTTTCCTTCTATTGTATTTTTCCACAGGTTTCTCATTCTCCATATTTCCTGCCTTCTCTCTACTTATTTGAGCAAGATGACACACAGACTTTTTCAGAAATACAAAGTGCCTGAGAGAAGCCATTCTCTCATTTGAAGGAGGTCTGGTATTGTCTGACCTATGAGCTCACTATTGGACTTCGAGACTATCTCAGGTAATACTATTGTTCACTGAAGCAGATCCAACTCTTGCAAATTACTAGTTGTCATATGTTTTCCCTTTCAAGGACTGCTTCACAGGCTAAATGCCTAGTAATGAAAAGAAGAGGATAGTCTGTATTTAATAAATCTATTTTATAGCAAAATATACTGGGATCATGTGTTTTTTAGGCTTACCATTTGTGCAGAATAATACTGTGTGACCAAGCACATAGGTATAAAAAAACTGCAGATGTATATAAGAGTCCTGCAAAGGGCACAGGAGAAATTCTCCCACTGTTGGGGGGTAGAAAGAGCTGGAAACTTAGTGTAAGGTGAATATAGTAAGTTGCTTATTTTTGACTTTTTTAGAGCACCCTGTGTTGAAAGAGAGGCAGTGTCTCCTCATGGCTGGTAATAAAACAGGAGAAAACTTGTCATAAATCAAGGCTGTGCAGCAGACTTGGTGAGGAATCAAGACAAGAGAGAGTAGGCAGTGAGGTTACTATGTGAAAAGTAAATAAGGACACACTGTAAGCTATTTCTTTTTATTCCTTTAAAAATTCTTACTAGCTTGCTACCATTTTTCTTTATCTGCCTTGACTATTGAGATCGTAAGCCTTTGAAGAGGGGTTCCACTCTTTTTAGATTACATAGTTCATAGTCCAGTAAGGCCATGCTGAGATCCATCAGTGCTATCAAACTAAATTTTAAATATTATAAATACATAGCCAAGGCACATCATAATATCCTTCTGTTATATAACACACAAATACACACATGCTTATAACATAAATTTAAAGACATAAATTTATAAATATATAAATAATGCATTTAGATATAATTAGATGTTAAGTACACACACACACATACATTTCTTATTCTTATGGCAATTAGTACATGTGCTTTTAGTATGCAACCACATGCCAGAAAATGTCCCTTTAGTGGAGGAAAGAACAAATAAAATGGATTATTAAGAGGTTTGTCCCACTAATCACATAATTTCTCCCTACAGGCTACCAGTGATTCTTAATCTCTGTTGCTTTAGATTTCAACTGTGACCATGTACCGCAACTGAACTCTAGTTTTTACCTTCACACTGTCTTTTTCAGTTTCTGCACCTGAGAGAAATTGCAGATTTCATGCCGTTCTTACCAATAAAACAATAGGAAGTAAAATTACAAGATCAGTTTGTTCAGGTTTAATAAATGTTAGATAATATATTGCAACAATCATATTCTATATTCAACAGGAAGATATCAATTTTATGAATACTATTTCCTCCGGTGTGATAAAGTTATTTCATGACAGCAATTAAGTTAATCTCCTACAGCAATGAGGTTCTGTGCTATAGTAAATCCCACATGAGAATGACCATAAGACTCCATGTCATATAATTTCGCATCATGAAGGTAGCCCACCTGGTTCCCTAGTGAATCATAGGGTTTGTTAGATTACTTTGTAAAAGCAGAAGTGGAAACTGAACCAGCTGTAACTGTTTTGAAGACATGAAGGAAACGACAAACATAATTGACAGCAATACCCACAGCCTACCAGAGGATTTAGGTTTACAGTTCCATATGCCAGTCATTACCCAGGTTCACAATAATGGCCCAGATTTACCCCTCCAATTGCAAGCCCTTACCTTAGGGTAACAAATTGTACATACTTGGCAATACACAAGGCAACTTAACCATTGTTTTTCTGTTACTGCTTTCCCATACTTCCAGTTATGTATGCCTCATCCCTATCTTTTACTCTTTTGGTGTGTCAGTGAGTTAAACAGTTTCTTAAAATGAAGTGGGATGAAACTGAGAGCGGAAATGCATGTTTATCTCACAAGAAGTAGGAGTCAACTTATGATGCTCAGTATCAACAGATACAGATAGTGGCCTCACTTGATGGTCAAGGTGAATCCCTTTCTCTTTATGAATCATAATGGGAATTTAGGAAGCCTACCTACGTCACATGCAAACTCCCACCAGTAACTAGAACCTACAGCTACAGCCGAATTCCCTCCTACCTCACAGCTTAATTCAGTTATCTGAACATGGGCATCTAGTGCCATTTGAGTTATTTCAAATTAACTTGATTGTCCTCCACTTGCCAGTCCAGAAAGGTGTAAATCTCCTGTATAGCCTATATTATAACCATCTCCATGGGTGGACTTTCTGGATCCTTTGTGGTGTCAAGACAAAACCCACCACCCAGTTGTCCAGCTGGGGGAATCTTAAGCTCCCATTTGCCCCTCAGAGGAGCACAGACTCTGGTTAAAACAGAAGAAGAAGGTAGATAATGTCAGTAGTAGGGATTTTATGGGAAAAAAAAATCAAGAAAATAGAAGGAAAATTAAAAGTAAAAAAGTCTAACATCTGAAGCAATGTTTCAGAACATCTGTTCTGTTATGGCCTTTGGGGCCAGTAGCCTGTTCTTGGTGGAAGTGAGGTGAGGGAGAATGACAATGCTCAGGAGGATGAAGCCTGCGTCTTCACAGCCATGTCTACAAAAGCCTTTCTGTCTCCTTAATCTCCCTTCTTGGCAACAGCTGTGTAAGTCACCCAGAGAGCTGATCTTCTTAGCAGTGGAGGTAAAGATGGGATTTATGATGGTAATGATGATGACAGCTGTCAGCTCTGTAACATGGGGAAGGCCCTCTCCATCCGCGTGCTCCAGGCAGAGGACTGAAAGTCAGAGGGACTCCAATGATCCATGCCAAAGTTTTACAAATGTCACACTGCCAGGCCTTCAGCACTGAAGCCAGAGATCATCTGCATGATGAATATTCTGTTGGAGGAAAAAGATCTGGGAGTTGCTGTCTTACCATATCTTGAGGTAGCACTGAGGAATTCATGGGTGTCCCCCCACTCCAACTGATGAAACCTATCTGTATGCCTTATTAGCTAAATAGAGAAAAATATCCCTTGATTTAAAAATGAATTAACAATTCATGCAGTCTGTGTTTTTCACTGAGCAAGCTTTACATTGTATTTGGCAGCAAGGAAGGTGAGAGTGTCTTAAATCTACAGAAGCAAGGATAACTTAGTTTGGTTGACAAGTCCGTTTAACTTGCCAGATGTTTAGCTTTCTTGTAGTTTTTATCATAGCTCAGTTTCTTAAGACATTTTATTTCACCTTAATTTACTTCTTTTTTACTATCCCTAGTATCCTCTTTCACTATCTGTTACTGTCCATTTTGCTAGCCGTTTTTCATGTATCCTCTTCATTAATTCCACCTCAACAAAATTTTTATTTGAGGTTTTCCTTTGTGCATTTCTTTAAATAAGCTTAAAAAAAGACAAAAATGAAGGAATTCTCACCTTTCCTGCTAACATAATGATGTATAGGTGTGAAAACTCACTCTTATCCATGTTCTAAGCACAAAAGTAATTGAGCACCTCCTCAGTGAGCTTTCAGACGTACAGTCATGAAGAAGGGACACTCCTTTTACAAGGTCTAGTAATGGAAGCAGAAAGAAACCTATGTGAAGCTAAGCAGCAAGGATTTCTTTAATATTTCCAAGAATATAAAATTATATTCCAAGTTATGCTTGGAACAACTGTATCCCTTGATGCCTCAAATTTGGAATACATAGGTTTAACGTGCTGTGCGCGCAGTTAACAGAGGCAGCCAATGGACCCTGCAGTTTGCACAGAAGGGCATGAAGAAGGGGGTGTCGAAGGGACCCTCAAGTTAAGTTGTGCTGCTGTAATAGACTCATATAGGGTGGCAACATGCCACAGGGCATTATCCTCAGTAGACCTTGGAGCAGCTGCCCCTGCAAGGGTAGAGGCTTTAACAGAGACTGAGTTTCAGGCAGCAGATGCAGCCCTACAAGTCCCAGGCTGGAGGCAATGCCTGGGGCCTGCCTCTGGGAGAGACGCATCTGAGGCCTGCAGGAGGTGCACCTTCATGGAAGACCTGTGCTGCCAAGTGGAAGAGGTAAGAAAAGAAATGAGCATCAGAGGACATGAAAGAGAAATAGATAGGCTATTCCCTGAGACTCATGGAGCTCTACCTGGGGATGGGTGAGGAGCCAACTGAGACTTTGCGGTCCGCAATTAAGGAGAGGAGAGACAACGGTGATGTTACAG
>JANZLQ010000008.1:24663310-24677975 GCA_026212715.1 Elanus axillaris
GGGGAAATGCTGCTGCTGTGGAAGAAGTTCAACAATTGGAGATTAGAAGTGAACAAACAATTCACAGTGAATTGTCTCAGCTCCACGGGAATTTCTAGGGTCTTCATTCCATTTTGCCCTAAGAGCTAGAGAGTAGATGTGCTACTCTTTTGTGTTACACCATTTCTTTCTTTTCATTGGCGAGAATTTCCAATAAATAGAGACTTCAAGTTCAGCTATATCTTTAGCCTGTAACAGCTGCAAGTTTTCTAGATGCTCTATGAAAAAGGCCTAGTCTTTATACTAGAAGGCTTTATTAACCAGTAAATAGAAATGTAAATGATAGTGGAAGGATGAAGAAAAAAATAAATTCTAAGATTACATGGATTAATCAGGTAAAACAGATAGATGTGTGGTAAAATTTTCAACCAATTTAAAGTTTCATAGCTCTTGTAAGTGACTTACACATGACATTTACATGTGGAACAAATTGTCCACTCTTTCTTCAATATTGTTTGTATTCTTTTATTGAAATACTCATGCATATATATGTACACATACATATACACAAATGTATCTTTATATAAAACATAGAAACTACATATATTCATGTTAGAGGAACACTATAAAATTTGTGTTCTTAAGCTTGATGTGGAGGGTTATTTTGACTGACAGATTTCAGAAGAAAACTACAAACATAGGAGTGGGCATATGTATGCAGAACATTTTTAAAACGTGGAAAAAGTCATGAAAGGGTTTGGTTATGGTATGGAAGCTGTAGGAGAAGGGGAAGGAGAGTATCAAAGAAGACTTCTAGTTCTGGATGACAGAGGGTGTTAGCATGGAAACTTTAAAGGAAAGCTTTAGACAGTTCAGAAATGGGAGATTATGAGTCTGGTTTAGTCATCCAGGTTTTGAGAGATAGTGAGCTGCCTAAGATGAGATATATGACTTTGAAAGAAAGCAGGTCTTTTTGAAGGGTTTGTTTGGGATACACTAGTGGAAACCCCTGCAAGGAGATACAGCACTCAGAAAGTAAAGGGCAACGGGCAAAAGGAGAGCCCTCAGATTCCAAAGAGAAGTAATGGAAAAAATTTGCCACTTGCAAAAAACCCCACCATTGGTCACATCCATACTATGAAAATAGGTCTCACAAATACAGTGGGGTTTAGTTTTAATTGTAGTTGTCACTGTGGTTCATATGTTCACTGCTCTAGAAAGGTTATTTCTTACATTATAAAGTCATCATCTAGACAAATAATCTGCTGAATTTTTGTCCTTGACATGTTTAAGTACTATTTTTAAGTCCTAATCTTGTTATCTCAGTCTCTATCTTTCTGATTTTGCTTGCTGTTTTATCTTCAGATTTCAAATAACAAAATCAAAGCTTGGGCTTCTGCAAAAACTATACTGAAAAACGAGCTCTGCTGACATACATTTGAAAATGTATGTATCTCTAAATTAAAGCTGCAGGTTTCTTTACAGCTTTACCTTAGCAAATATTCGACCTGCATATGAAATACATTTGTGCTTTCTGTGCTTTTAAAGTTGTTGCTAGCTTGACTGAATGTGCAGCTGGTAGTAATCTACAGTTCTTGTTTATCCTGCTGAGTGAAAATGAGGGAGGATGTATTTGCAGACTCATTCAGATAAAATTCTGAAATGCTGTCTCATACATTTTATTCTCCTGAAATGCTGTCTCTTTTAGTCAAATTTCTCAAAGGTTCATTTCAGTAACAATAATGCTTAATAAATCCAGTACCTGAACTTTCCATGTCTAAAAATGGCTGCCTGTCAGAGGTTAGTTTCTCTGCATCCTTAGCTGTAAGAACTTTCTTAGGACAGGATTAGGAAAATACAGGCTTGAGGGACAGTAATTTCAGGTGACAAATAATAGCTATCCATGCTCAGGTATGATGAACTGAATATTTAAGTGTTCAAATATTTTTGTAGACTCCCTTTTGCTTTCACATACCCTTTGATGAACTAGAATACCACTTAAAAGAAAAATCTTATACAGCAACTACCTCTCAGTGCTGGTTTGTTAAACTGTCTTTATCTCAACCCATGAGTTTTCTCACTTTTACTCTTCTGATTTCTCCCCCATCCCAATGTGGGGGAGTAAGCAAGCGGCTCTGTGGTGCTTAGTTGCCTGCTGGGGTTAAACTATGACAGTCCTTTTTGGCATTCAACGTGGGGCTCCAAGGGTTCAAGATAACGACAGATTTGATTGGAATGTGCTAGATCGAATTTATAGCTGTTATTGCTGTTTAGCTATTAATCGGCAGGCGTCTGTGCTTGCCGTGGGGCTTCCTTGCCTTACTGTATATTTGAGTCTAGTGCTCATTAGTGGCTGCTTTTTGCTTTCGCTGCTTGCTGTACTGCTGTACTGCTTATCGTCTTATTCTGCTGTGCCTGGGAACATTCTGATAACAGCAGTGGCGATGTGCCTGGGCTGGCAGATGGCCAGGGCATCGCTGCTGTTTCTGTGCTCCTATACTGGACAGGCTGGAACTCCAGTGTGAACTTGAGTTGAAGGGACTGTGACCTGTTGGATGAGTCCACGTGGGAGGAGGACACCCCAAAGCATCTGTGGCCATGGATAAGTCCATGTCAGAGCAGCTACATCCCAAAGTGTCATGGTTATGTGTGTGCCGCAGCAGGTATACCTCTGAAAGGACTGTGGCCCAAGGATAAGTCCGCACCAGAGCAGGTCCACCTTGAAGCATCAGTGGCTGTGCATGAGGTCATGCTGGAGCACCTCAAAGCATGTGGCTGTGGACAAGCCCACAACAGAGCAGGTACACCCCTGGAGGGACTGCAGCCATGGGTAAGGCCATGCTGGAGTAGGTTTACTTCCGAAGGGACTGTGGCTGTGGATAAGGCCACACTGGAGCAGGTACATCTCTGAAGCCATTCTGGCCCATGGATAAGACCGTGCTGGAACAGGTACGCCCCTAAGGGACTGCAGTCTGGGGATAAGTCGAAGCTAGAGCAGGGGCAAAGGGAGTTCATTGCAATGTTAAACCCTAAAACCTGGCCTAAAGGGACCAGGGGTGGAGATTGTAATGGAAACACCTTTAAATTGTTCTAACCCATGATTTGAGTTTCATGTTCTAGGAATAACTATAGCAGGAACCACCTGCACCAATAGAGGACAAGCCTCACAAGAACCAATGCAAGTGAAGCAGTGACCTGACCTGAGCTGGTTTTGGTGCCCAATAACCACACAACACACCACCTCTCCTGTCTTGAATGACCATCATAACAGATGGAACCCAAAGTAATGGACTAAATGAACCTTTTGTGGACATTTGTGGACATTTATGCACATTTTACAGACATTTCTATAGACTAAGGGAATGATACCTTTGCATTTTATCAAAGCATTGGAAGGGTGGTGGTGAGTAATGAGAACGTATTAGATAGTGTGAGACCTGAGCATGATGTAAATGGTATGGAAAAAGTGGTGGAGAATGTGCTGGTTTTGGCTAGGATAGAGTTAATTTTCTTCATAGCAGCTAATATGGGGCTATGTTTTGGATTTGTGGTGAAAACAGTGTTGATACACAGGGATGTTTTCGTTACTGCTGAGCAGTGCTTACCTAGAGCCAAGGGCTTTGCTGCTGCTCACCCCATCTGACCCAGGGGACATTCCAGACTGTATGACATCATGCTCAGCATGTAAAGCTGGGGGAAGAAGAAGGAAGGGCGGATTTTCAGAGTGATGGTGCTTGTCTTCCCAAGTCACTGTTAGGCATGATGGACCCCTGCTTTCCTGGAGTTGGCTGAACACCTGCCTGCCCATGGGAAGTGGGAATGAATTCCTTGTCTTGCCTTGCTTTCGTGTGTGGCTTTTGCTTTAGGTTGTAAACTGTCTTTATCTCAACCCATGCATTTTCTCACTTTTACTCTTCCAATCCTCTCCTGCATCCCACCATGGGGGAAGTGAGTGAGCATCTGTGTGGGGCTTAGTTGCCAGCTGGGGTTAAACCACGATACTCTTTAATTATTATATTCCAAAATCTCACTGATTACTCTCTATAACTTTTGGATCCTGAATGTTTCAGAATTGTATTTTATTAAAATGTTTTAATATCACATTTATAAAAGGAAACATTGCTTCTATTTAAAATATATAGAATGCAATATAAATTGTTGCTATACATCTGTCTTCCTGTATGGTATCAATGTCTATCAGTATCTTGTATTTGCCACTAATTCTTGGCAGTATAAATATATCCCAGTGTTTCATTTTTGATAGTGTCTTGTTGCTTTTGCTTTGGTTTGTTGGGTTTTTTTTTTTGCCTGTATTACAGTAGCTTTTCTCCTGTGTATGATCTACCAAGAATCAGTATTCTATGTTTTTTGTACTATGGGAGATACTGTTTTATCTACGTGCAATCCTGTCTTTTTGTTCAACATCTCCTTGAAAAGGACAATTATTTTCTTGAATCAACACTTCAACAACCGTTGGGAGTGTTGGGGGTTTTTTTTGTGGGTTTGTTGAGGCCTTTGTTGTTGTTTTTGCTTGTGTGTTTTTATCTTTCTTGAAGCAACAGATAAGCGTTTCTCATCTATTGGACTTTTTACACCATATGGATAAAATCTGATATTGTATGCCTTAATGTGTGATTCTCTTCCTCTTTGCTTTAACAGCTACTGATGCTCCTGAGTCTATTTATCTGGTTACATGATTTATCTTAGAATGTGCTAAGTCTTAAAAAAAAAAAGATAAGGGAGGGAGGAGGTAAGTGTACCTATTTATTTGCATGAAGTGGAAAAAAATGTTTTATTTCTGCTGTCTCGTTCAGCTTTCTCTTGTACTGCATATACATTTTTTACTTTTGGGCTTTGAGATCTCTACGATTTATATTTATTAAAAATAGTCTTGTGGCTTAGAGTAATTGGTAGTAATGACTCTGTGTCACTTCAGAAAAGTATTATCCTTTTCCCACATAAGCCGTTGTTTTCTCAAATGATGGGTATCTATACTGAGGCAGTCCATCTCCATATCAATAGCAGCTTTTTTTTTTTCTTGAATCTTTTTCTTTTATACACTTTTCCTTCAGAGTACACTTGTAAATTGCTCAAGTAATAGTTTATTTCTTTGGGCTGAATTTCTTACTTTTCAAGTCCTCTGGTTATTACCAGTAGTTCTTCAGCTCATCTCAGATCTTAAGGATCTTCTGCTCAGTAGACTAAATATGCAAGAAATTATAAATCATTTTTTATTTCGGAGACTGCATTGCTAAAGTTACACATTCTTTCCAATTCTCTTGGTCTTATGACATAGTTATCTTCATTTTCTTCCATGTTTTCTTTCCATTTCTCATTTAAATTTTTCATGTACCATAGTCGTTCTGAAACCAATACATTCATTCAATGTCTATTTCTGCTTGTGATATGACTGCATCATTTAATAAAACACTTGTATACAGTTACCCAGCTGGAGTTCTCCTAAGTATAATGGGAAATGTTGCTGTTGGCTTATCCATACTGATTGTAGACAATTCAGTTTGATCTGTTTCATTCATCCAAAAAATAAGGTACTGGAAGCCATACTTTAATGAAGGGATTAGACCTTTGCTTTTGCCATGTCCATGATTATGCCACTTACATTAAAATGTATGGAGATTTTTAGCTGTAAATTACCATTTTCTTACTTCCAACTTTTCTGCAGTAGTATTAGGCTTTTATGTGCTTATGATTTTATAAGAACTGGTTGAGAGAATTTTGCTGTAAGTTTTTGGATGAGAATTTCTCTTTCATAAAAACTGAAATGTTTGAGAAGACTGCACTATTTTGGGAAAAGTCCTACATAACTGCAGGACTAAAATTAAGTTATTTGTTGTAATTTGATAATTTAAAATTTCTTTTTTAGTTTTGGATTACTTGTCCCTTCCCCCCCCCCCGATTTCTTTTATCTTTCTTATTTAAAAAAAAAATAATTTTATTTTCCTTATTTTACTTCTATGGGAAAAACAGATAACGATATACCGAAATGTCACAGGTTTCCCTGTATCGTCTTCCATTTAAGAATGAATTGTTTCAGATCAGTTATATTTCATGTGGACCAGTGTGACTGAAAGTGTTTGAGCTCAGCCTTTTGGGTAAAGTAATAAATTTGCATGACTGGAAGCTATACTTGGCAAAGATTGGTAGGTATTAGGTTGATGTTCTTCATGATTTCAAGGTATTACTGTGAAATGCTTTCTCTAAATCAACCTTTACAGGGTCCTGTCTCAGGACTGCATAAATGCAATTAGCAGATCTCAGTGTGAAGCTCGTGATAATGGTGCAGCTTACAGGGGCAGAAAATGATAAGGATTGATGAAGTTATCTTGCAACCCTGCAAAGAAAATGGGGAAGAGTGCCAGATGGCCAAGAGGAAGATATAAGGAGTCTGCTTTGCTTAAGACTAACAAGTGATCCAGAGGGTAATGTTACCTTAAGGCATAATCAAGCATTCAGGAGGCAGATGGTGGAAAGAGTATGGAGTCAAGACAGTTCTAATTAGTCCAGCACCATATGGACTTGCTTCTTTTCTAGAAGCTCAACCTTTCAGACAGGCCTGTGGTGGGTTTACCTGCTGGACATGCCAGAGACTTTTGGAAGTGTTTAATGACTACCAACCAACTCACTTGCCCAGATTTTCATTCCAGAAATAAGTAGATGATAGTAAATATGTGAAACGTGATGCTTAAATCTCCCGTATGAAACTGAGATGTAGCTGGACTGTACCCAAGAACCAAGAAATTAGAAGAATTCCTAAGTGTGGTATGGTCAGAGTCTATCAGGTGTCCCTGAAATTTTACTCCATTTTTTTTTTCATTCATAAAAACTCAGCTTCTTATTTCCATCCACCAGGTAGGAGGAAGCACTGCAGTTCTGCTGCCATGATGTATATAGGCTTATTCCACTTTGCATTTTCTTTTGGCCACCGTGATCACCAACTTTATTATTACACCTGAAAAGTAGAAGACAGTTTCTGCAACTTGATTGTCTTTATCTGTCCTTGTATCCTTTCGCTATTTTGTTCATCAGTTCCACAAATCAAAATCCTACACCATCTGTACCTGATGGGAAAGACAGTGGGGTTTAATCCTAGGAAAATAAGAAAGAGAAAGCAACTAGAGAGCACACCTACAGTTTATGGTGGATTGCACTGCAGTCAGGTAGAGCCAGTAAGACATGTGGAATCAGGACCTTCCAAATCACATCTGGAAACAGCATGGCCACAGCAGGCTGATTTATTTGAATGGAGTCCTCTTCAGTGTCTTTACAATGAACCTATCCTCTTCTGTATGCATCAAGAAAAAATGAGAATTAAAAAAAATACAATTATATTTTTTTCATGCTACCCACAGCCATGAGAAACATTGGAAACATGTAGAAGATTTTCTTCAGAAAACTTTTAAATCTTGCAGCAACTGATGTGTAAGTCCCAACATGCCACAAAATACTTCTTCTCATCACTAGCAAGTAAGCGAGTGCATTTATCAAACCTGATCCTCTAACTGAAGACATAAATACAGAATCCAGATTAGCTACTATTCTAATGCCAGAAAACACAGTATTTGCCTTCATCCTTACATGTTTAGAATCTCAGTGTCTTTCCGCATAACTTTTTAGCTGACTCCTAATACTTTTGCACAAAACGAGACAGACTGCCCTTTTATTGTCACCAATAACCTATTGCTTTTTTTTTGCTTTTTTTATATTTTAAAGAATAATTTTGTTTTTTCCACATCTATATTGAAAAACAATGTCCTCATCATCCTACTGTCATGATTTCCTAATATATTCATTACATATAATCTAAATGTTTATAAACCACTCATTTTAAAGACAGAAAATTATTTTTAGTGGAGTCTTAGTCACTCCTTTTCAATTTTGACCTTCTTTCCATACTATAAGACATGAAACTCGCTAGAAAAAAATACATAGCTTTTGTTTTTGATGGTTATCAACTGGGACCCAGAATCAGAGGCAGTCTCTAGGTCATACATACTACAAAGACACACTCATAAGTGATGGGTGAAATGATTTTCTTTTGTTTCTTCTGTTACCAAATTCAGAGTTTAAGGTGCAATCTAGGCTTTATTGTTTTCATCTCCAAGTCCAAAGCTTCACAGTCCCCTAACACTCTGTCTTTATTCAACTGCTCTGTAAAGCTGTTGAGAGAGGTAATGACTAACAAGAGCTGAAGTGCCAGTGTTACACAGGTGACACAGTACCAGCATAATATAAAACCTAAACCCCAGTGTTTCTCAGAAATCACAGTACTTATCTGAAATCAATACTTGGCTGAAGAGCAATTAAAAGGCAGAACTAAAGAAAAGTTAAAATGATGGTCTTAAGAGAAGAATTTGTCCTCTATCAGTCTATACACAATGAAGTTGACTTGCAGCTTTAATATATCTGTCCATTATTTAGAATTTGATCTGGCCGCTGTGACATCTGTATTGACAAATTTTTTAATGGAATTAACTAGAAGGGAATAATCTCAATAACGTTAGCCATTTTAAGTTAGGTGTGTACCTGAGCTAATTGTCTAGGCTCCATGTATAGTTGGCAGGGAGAGAGAGTCACCTACGAAGTACAGCCGATGTCATTCACAGCTTGCTCAACAGAGCAATTCAGAGTCTGTATCTGATTTGTCTTCCATTGCATTGTCTCTTCCTTTCGCTTAAATATCTGTTTGACTGGTCAAAAATACTGTGCTCCTCAACATGGATGTTAAGTACCTAACTAAACAAACCACGAAAACTATTTTTTTTTTCTTTTCCCCTCATGCACAACACTTCTGGCTCAGCCGACCACAGATCCTAGCTGCTATATCTATGGATTTAGTTATTCATAATCCTCATTATCTAGCTGTCTCTTCAATATGTCATCATCATTAACAAAATCCTCAGTCTGTATCTGAAGATCAGGGCCCTCGTACTTATACAACGTCAGATACTTTGCTCCTGCTTATTACTAGGTGAGCAGTATCTGGTGGCAGCTCATCTTTCATTATGATGGACAGGAGTGAAGTGTTCTACGACACAACAATTATAGCCTTGTAAGGTGGAGAAGAAAATGAACTCAGAAAATCTGTGACTGCTGGGGCTAGCTGAAAGTTTTTCTCTCAGGTTGGGCAGGAAGGGGTTGAATATAAAAAGCCTGAGGAAAAGAAATTGAGGGATGGTGCAGAGAGCAAGTGGAGAGGCTGTGTGCATATGTCCACGTTGATGGTAAATGAAGAGTTTACCTGAAACCAATCCCAACACCTCAGATAAATCATTTCTTTCATCCATTAATGCTTGAGATGCATTTTATTTTATCCTATTATTCTTTTCAGATAACCAGTCACTGCAAATTTCATTGGTATTTCCCTTTTCCTGGATTCTGTTATATAAATAATATTTTACTGTATTTTTTCGATTGTGCATTTTCTTGTTTTTAAATTAATTATTCATTAAGCATTAATTTTGGGAGTGAGATCACTTTTAATATAAACTACAATACATAATCATATTTTTCATCATAATAACTAAGAGTAATGATAGTATGTAATTCTGAATGTTAAATTGGGAAAACATTTTGCTTCACATACCTAATATTTCAGATACTTAAAATTACTTAGGCCAGGTTTTATATATAGATTTTTTTTAAATTTTTTTTCAGTAGCAGATCTGAGATTGTTCTCCTGTCTTTTCTTTTGGATTCCAGCTGTAAAAAGAATTCCCATGCAAAGAACATAAGTTTTGAAAAGTTAATAAAAGGGATTTGGGGGGAAAGAAAGAAAAGAAAAATTATTTTCCAGGAGTACACTAAATTACCATCAGGAGGAGTTTGTCCCAGTTTATTGACTGCATCATTAACCCAAATTATCTTATCTAACAATTTAGTCAGTTGCCTTTAAGCTAAAATACTCCTTTTTAAAATCAGATTCTTATTCTGTGCATTATGCCTTGCATGATTGTCCTGAAATACCAATGAAAACATAAATGCACAAGATCATGGAAAATAAGCTCACTTTTTTAGCTGGCAACTTAAGAAGGTTTAATAGGTGAAATTATTGTGATATCACTTTTTAGTTGCACCAGCTCTTCTTTATCAGGCAGAGGGGACAATGATGAGGTGGATCTCCATTGCCATGGATGATGCCCCAGGATAACAATGGCAGGGGCAAGACAACTGATTTCCTGAAGTGCACTGATGCTCCTTTGCTTACAGAAGTAGGCTTTCCCAGCAGGTTTAACAAAACCTCCACAATCATTTTCTGAAATATTTAACTGTCTGTATGTGCTAACACTTATTTATAAACTAAACATGACTGCAAACCTTGCAGAAAGGAATTGTTGTACAAAAAATGAAATGTTTGATCTATAGTAATGTGGCTTGTGTAGAAAACTGTTGGGTTTGGTTTTTTTTTTTTGTGGTTTTTTTTTTTTTTCTCTGATTGCATGAAGAGAAAGATGTCGATAAACTGTAGGGAGCTGGGCGGAGGGTTACCACCACAGTACAGGCTGGAGCACTTGCCCTGTGAGGAGAGGGCAAGTGACAGGGGCTCATGCAGTCTGGAGATGAGATGGCTGCAGGGACACCTCACAGCGGTCCTCTAATCAAAGGAAAAGGAAACTTCTCAAAAGCATCAGTGAAGAAACAGTAGTGCATAATACCTCATGTGGTGAGTAATTCCTTCTAATCTGTGTTTTCTGGGTTTTATAAAAGACTTCAACTGGTCCAAATTCAGTGGTTTCAATGTTAAAAGTAAATGATTATATTATTATTAGGACAAACATTCATGTTTGGGTTTGGCATAGGGAGGAAAAAAGAGAGGGGCTTAAACCCCATGTAAACCAGGGAAAATAAACTCTGCTGCTGAAAACACGCTGAATAGTCAAGCATACAGTTTTGTCAGTCAATGAGATGTAAAGTGTTGTAGGAATGTTCATGCTTGCTGTCCCTACATAAGATTAATGCAAATTTACTTTAAGAGTACAATTTATTTGTAATCAATGGCTCAATCATGTGAGTTTTCCCACAGTGGTGTTTTCCATCCACAGGTACCAAATTGTCTGCCAACAGTGTTGTCCACTTTTCCACTGCAGTTTCAGTTTCTCCATGAGATCACAAGAAAAACTCATTTCAGGGGTATTCAAAGTACACAGTTAGAAAGTAGGTCTGGGTAAATGGTTTGGAAAAAATCCAAACCTTATCATGCATGAAAAGCACAGAGCACAGAAATAATGCAAGAAAATAATTTCTCATGCTATTTTAGCCATACTGTGTGTCCAGATTTGTCTGAGTACCAAACACAAATGTCTTAGGTGATTGATCGTTGCTTCATGAAGCTTCTAGTTTGGATTTGGCTTGCCCTCATGCATCCGTGCAATGACACAAAATGTCATATGTGATGGATATGGCTTTGCAAAAACCACAAAACCCACAGAAATAGCATTAAAGCTTTTTCTCCTTATGATTTTGATTAATTTGACATCTGTTCTGAACCTTGTTGAAAATAACAGAAAATCCATGAAGGATCACATCTTTGGAGGGAGATTTTGTGAAAAAGCAGCTTTATCAGTAATCATCTTCCTTTGTCTTTCCATCCCTCATTTTGCTGAACACACATCTAACCTATAAGCCAATATGAGATCTGATGATCTTCTTGAATGAGATATACCAAGGTATAACTTTCAAAGCTCTTGGGACCAAAATCTTGTGCCCTGCTTAAAGTCAAATGAAAGTAAAGTTACATGCAAATATAAGAGATTAAATCCTCTGTTCAGTTCAGATCTCCTGTGTGGCACAGCCACTGAGTTACATTCATGGTTGCTTTTTATTTAGCACCACTCCAGCTTGGCTTACAGTACAGCAAGAGCATTTCTGTTCCCATCACTGTTCTGTGCTGGGACATGGGCTCCCCTCCAGACTTGCAAAGTTCTGCCTTTGAGGTCCATTGCTAATTCCAGAAGGCTATGGTTTATACTATGTCACAACATTTGTCTGTGTGAGTTCTCTTGCACAGCTGAGTCACAATGGTTCTGTTGCTTTTGAGGAAAATTATTCCTACACTTAATGGGACTGAAGATTTCTGACTTGGTGATTGTGGCAAAAATTGCCTCTAAAATGTGCTTGAAAATGCTTGCATAACAATACATGTTTCTGTTGTTATTTCCATCTTTTACTCATGAAATCTACTGTGAAAATTATATGAAATGTTGTTCCAGGACCATTTCCTGGATTTTTGGTCCTAAACTACACCCCTCAAAGGAAGATCATGAATGCATATTACAAAAAAAATATTGTTAATAGTTAATGAGTTAGGTAGAAGCTGCTTACTTAGTCACTAATAAGTCACTTACAGAAATTGTAGCACTTGATGTAAGCCATAGTTTAATTTCTTGAGTATAGAATCCCACACTTCAAAACACATCAAGATGTAATTTAAGACAAACAGCTATGTTGCTATGTTTTTTCAAAGATATTAAATGATTATATATATACTACCAAATACAGACATATATCTATTCTACTTAGAAAATGCTTAGATACTCTGGTGATAATCAATATACCAAGCCACAAACTTATTACTTAGGTATCAGTAGAGTTGGTAAGAAAACAGAAATTCTTCTTCAATGAGAAATTCCTACATTTTGAATAATTGCAATTTCCCATCAGAACAAAAGCCAATGTTTCAAGGAGTCAAAGGGCTTAAATGTTTTGTTTTGGAAACACTGATGTAACATTTCATAATATTTTGTTCAAGTGACATTAAACTATCATATACTTTCATATTTTACACAGTAATTAATATATGTAACATATTAGATGAAACAATGGAAATTGAAATACCTTATTTTTACTTTCAGCCATATCAAATAACTTCCCTCAGAAATGTCAAAGAAACAAACATTGCTGTCAAACATTTTTATATCATCACAGCATTATTTTTTAATTGAACCAATTCATTTTAAACTTTTAAATCAACTTGATCTCTTTATTTTCCTTTACTTCTTTTCCTATTAATTGATAAAACTAGCCAATCATGTACTGATCCTCATAAAAGTGGTTTTAATATGCATGACAGGTATGGATGGTATTCAGGCAAGTGGAAAATGAAAACAGGAGAAAAAACTATTCAACATCACTTGGTTTATCTCCCCCTAAATAAGTGCAATCCTTGTATCTATCAGGAATGAGGTTTGTAGCAGAGAGAGTAATGCTTTAATGTATTTTACAAGGCACTAATGATACCTGTCTGGAATACTATACACAGTTCTGGTCATGTTCAAGAAATCTGAGTTCAGACTGATTACTAATATGACAAAGGGTTGGGAAAACCTTTTGTGTTGGAGAAGACTTCAGCCTAGTAAAATGGAAGCAGAAAGAAGATCTATTTTAGGTAAAGAATAAATTGCAACAGAATAAAAGGATATACATTGTCAATTAATAACATTTGTTCATAAATTGCAAGAAGGTTCTTAATATCTGAATATTTCACTATTGCAACTGTGAGTCATTAGAACACAAGTGTGTGAGAACATATTTAAGTTGTAGCTTCCTAAATTTGGGATGAAATTGTGTCATATTGTTGCTTACAATAGCAGACATTAGAAGTATATATTCCATGGGCTGCTGGGAGGTGCTTCAATAAGGACTCCGAGTTCTTTTTAAAGCAAGCTATACCCCTTGTCTGGCCTGCAAGTTTTCTTTACATGAAAACTGGGACAGAAGGGGCATTTCTGAAAGGGAGAGAAAGAGCTGCAATGTACCTGCAACCATTAGCTTAAAAGCACTCCCAGATCCAGTAATACAGAGATAGCCATTAAATGCTTTTCCGGTTCTATATGCTATGTTCTCATGTTGCTAAAGGATGGCATTTCCAAGCATGCCAACTAAGGACTATTTTAAATGAACTCTTTAAACAGCAATGTGGTGAGAGGGCAGTCTGCTGTGTTGTTAACAGCTCTGTTGTTAAAAGGTAAGGTTATATTTCTAATTGTGACTTTAATGGCCACTTCTTACTCTGTGTTTCTGCTCCCTGTGCGGTCACCACTTATATCTGCTACTTTAATGACTACAGCAAATTTTTACCATGACCATTAGCACAGTAGAACAAATGCAGTGGTGGAACGTCTATTAAATTATTTTTTGATTCACGTACCACCAGCAAATTTCTTACATGTTTTCCTATTACTGAGTCCTATCATTCAGCCAAAAAGCATAATTTTCAGCTTCCATCTTGCAATTATTTTATCTCAGAAATCCTACTGATCTGTCCAACACGCCAGTTGCCAGAGTGGTAGGCAACAAACCAGGAAGTGTAAGGCTACCTCTCAAAATCATAGCTCCTTATTTTTTATTATTATTGTTTTGCTTGATTAGGATTTAAGTTGAGAATCAAGAAAATGGAAAGTAACACCTTTTTTTTTTTTTTTTTACCCCTTAAAGATAGTAAAAATTCAAGGGGCATTTCTTAGTGTTATTTTTATGTTTGGTGGTTTGTGTGGTTTTTTTTCATTGTTGTAGTAACTGTTTTTTAGATTATTTGCTTTCATTGAGTTATTCTTTGCCTCTTGATGTCCTCACACTGAATTCAGATTCACATCCTGTACAGATGGAAAGAACCATTATGATTATCTATTCCAACCACCTGTGTAACAGGCCAAAAAATCTGAAAGATCGG